>CM056827.1:6071593-6491593 GCA_029853015.1 Chelidonichthys spinosus | reverse complement strand
CCCGGCGGGAGGAGGAGGAAGAGGAGGAGGCTCTGGCCATGGGACTGATTTCAATGCACGTTAGTGCCGTTTCAGACGGGCATTAAAGATTGATGGAGGTGAAAAGGCTGGCTAGTCGTCTGGGTGGAGGAGCTGAAGTGGTCCACAGACATGCAACACACATTCAGGAAGGACTGATGGAGGACACTAACATTAACAATCTGCTCTTTGATGTATCTTTACATCATTTTTAAAGTCAGGCTCTATTTTCCACTTGTCTGCTGTGATAGAGAGCCTGACAGTCACTGGTGACGATATTCACGATTATCCCCATATTGGAATTTAACCAGGATCAACTTATTTTCACCATCCACGATAAAAATCAATGCCGTCCTGTCCATAGCTGACACCATCTGATCCATCTCACTTCCCCTCTGGGTTTTCATCTCTGTCCAGAAGATGTTGTGAGAAAACAAATCGCTAACAACTAGGGTTGGGCATCGTTTGGATTTTACCGATTCCGATCCCGATTTCGATCCTCTGTTTCGATTCCTGTTCTAAACGATTCTCGATTCCGATTCTTTGAGGTGCAGGTCAACAGGTCCAGTGTTGCCACAGTTACTTTGAAAAAGTAATCTGACTACTGACTACTGACTACTCCTTTAAAAAGTAACTTCGTTAAGTTACTGACTACTTGATTTTAAAAGTTACTAAGTTAGATTACAAGTTACTTTATTAGTTACATTCAACAGCTGCATCAGACAATCGATTTTGCCAATACTCACTTTATTGATGTGCTTTTTTAACAGTAACATCTACAATGTATCCATTTTAAGTTGCACTTGAAAACTATGTCCTGATAGAAAATACATGTTTTTATATAAAAAAATAAAGACAGTCTTTCTTGACTTCACTTAACTTAAATAACTGTTTGCATATTGTAATGGCAGTAACATCATGAATGAACTCTACATGTCAGCCCTGTGATAGACTGGTTACCTGTCTGTCTCTACATGTCAGCCCTGTGACAGACTGGTTACCTGTCTGTCTCTACATGTCTCCCTGTGATAGACTGGTTACCTGTCTGTCTCTACATGTCTCCCTGTGATAGACTGGTTACCTGTCTGTCTCTACATGTCGGCCCTGTGATAGACTGGTTACCTGTCTGTCTCTACATGTCAGCCCTGTGATAGACTGGTTACCTGTCTGTCTCTACATGTCAGCCCTGTGATAGACTGGTTACCTGTCTGTCTCTACATGTCAGCCCTGTGATAGACTGGTTACCTGTCTGTCTCTACATGTCGGCCCTGTGATAGACTGGCTACCTGTCTGTCTCTACATGTCTACCTGTGATAGATTGGTTACCTGTCTGTCTCTACATGTCTCCCTGTGATAGACTGGTTACCTGTCTGTCTCTACATGTCAGCCCTGTGATAGACTGGTTACCTGTCTGTCTCTACATGTCTCCCTGTGATAGACTGGTTACCTGTCTGTCTCTACATGTCTCCCTGTGATAGACTGGTTACCTGTCTGTCTCTACATGTCTCCCTGTGATAGACTGGTTACCTGTCTGTCTCTACATGTCGGCCCTGTGATAGACTGGTTACCTGTCTGTCTCTACATGTCAGCCCTGTGATAGACTGGTTACCTGTCTGTCTCTACATGTCAGCCCTGTGATAGACTGGTTACCTGTCTGTCTCTGCATGTCAGCCCTGTGATAGACTGGTTACCTGTCTGTCTCTGCATGTCTCCCTGTGATAGACTGGTTACCTGTCTGTCTCTACATGTCTCCCTGTGATAGACTGGTTACCTGTCTGGCTCTACATGACTCCCTGTGATAGACTGGTTACCTGTCTGTCTCTACATGTCAGCCCTGTGATAGACTGGTTACCTGTCTGTCTCTACATGTCAGCCCTGTGATAGACTGGTTACCTGTCTGTCTCTACATGTCTCCCTGTGATAGACTGGTTACCTGTCTGTCTCTACATGTCTCCCTGTGATAGACTGGTTACCTGTCTGGCTCTACATGTCTCCCTGTGATAGACTGGTTACCTGTCTGTCTCTACATGTCAGCCCTGTGATAGACTGGTTACCTGTCTATCTCTACATGTCTCCCTGTGATAGACTGGTTACCTGTCTGTCTCTACATGTCTCCCTGTGATAGACTGGTTACCTGTCTGTCTCTACATGTCAGCCCTGTGATAGACTGGTTACCTGTCTGTCTCTACATGTCGGCCCTGTGATAGACTAGTTACCTGTCTGTCTCTACATGTCTCCCTGTGATAGACTGGTTACCTGTCTGTCTCTACATGTCAGCCCTGTGATAGACTGGTTACCTGTCTGTCTCTATATGTCAGCCCTGTGATAGACTGGTTACCTGTCTGTCTCTACATGTCAGCCCTGTGATAGACTGGTTACCTGTCTGTCTCTACATGTCAGCCCTGTGATAGACTGGTTACCTGTCTGTCTCTACATGTCAGCCCTGTGATAGACTGGTTACCTGTCTGTCTCTACATGTCAGCCCTGGGATAGACTGGTTACCTGTCTGTCTCTACACGTCGGCCCTGTGATAGACTGGTTACCTGTCTGTCTCTACATGTCAGCCCTGGGATAGACTGGTTACCTGTCTGTCTCTACACGTCGGCCCAGTATTTCTAACCTTAGAACCAATATGACACCCTTTAAGTTGTAACTCATTGGTAATTATTGATAATGTTCACTAATTCATTATACATCATCAATAAGCCATCGATTGAGCCACTAGAGGTTGCCAGGTTGTGAAATGTTCCTTTAATGTAATAATGCAGTTATATACGGTATGTTTGCAATCAATCATATACAGATGTATTGGATTCTCACTTTGAAATTAGTTATTAATGAAGTGGGAATAAATTCAGATTATGTCTCGTCGCTCAAAAGGGATTTTTCACAACCAAAATGATTATTTTTACATGAAAGCATGTTGTGTGTTTATCTGTTAGTCGAGTAATTAGACGGCCTGGTGCTTCACAGTAATAATGGCTGGTATTCAGTCTGCAGGAGGCCTGCCAGGATGCACACACACACACACACACACACACACAATCACACACACACACGCACACACACACACACACACACAGGCATGCAGCTGCCTTGCACACATTCGACGGCCCTTTCTTCTCTTCACACATCCACAGACTGATAGTCACAGATAGGAACTCTTAAAGGTTATGTATGTGTATGTGTGTGTGTGTGTGTGTGTGTTTGTGGATTCCTTTCAGCCGTCGCCTGATTTGACAAGTGTGTACTTCCTCGGTTGCACTCCTGGCTTTAGAGGCTCTGTCACGTCGGTGATGTTTAGCACCGTCACTGGAGGAGAACTTCATGAAAGACGGATGCAAAAATCCGTTAATCGTACTGTGAGGACAGTAACATTTCAGTGTCTAGACTTCATTAACACCCACATAGACCGGTTTGTCACCAGACGAAGGTTTTAAATGTATTAATGGAGATTGTAGCAATAAAATTCCCCAGCAGATAAAAGTGTAAATATTTTAGTGACAGAGGTGATGTATTTATGCATTTAATGATTTACTAACCAGCAAGCTTGGCAGCAAGCTGGCTATGTTCATGCCAATAGATGTGTCCCAGCCTTTTAGTGGAACTGTTCATTTGATGATGTAAGAGCATTCCCAGGTGGCAGCTCTGAGCTTTGGTTCAGTATGCGTGTTTGTAGTTTGTGTGTTGGTCCTGTGTGTGGTCTGGACGGCCGGACGGTGTCTGTCAGACGTAGAAGCAGAGGAAAGGTGATGCTCTGGAGATCAGGTGAAGAGGGTGATGATGGAAGACGGCCTGTCAGAGAAAGAGAGAGGTCTCTGGTGCGTTCATGAACCCATTTCCCCCGGCAGGAGGAGGAGGGGGAAGAGGAGGAGGAAGAGGAGGAGGAGGCTCTGGCCATGGGACTGATTTCAATGCACGTTAGTGCCGTTTCAGACGGGCATTAAAGATTGATGGAGGTGAAAAGGCTGGCTAGTCGTCTGGGTGGAGGAGCTGAAGTGGTCAACAGACATGCAACACACATTCAGGAAGGACTGATGGAGGACACTAACATTAACAATCTGCTCTTTGATGTATCTTTACATCATTTTTAAAGTCAGGCTCTATTTTCCACTTGTCTGCTGTGATAGAGAGCCTGACAGTCACTGGTGACGATATTCACGATTATCCCCATATTGAAATTTAACCAGGATCAACTTATTTTCACCATCCACGATAAAAATCAATGCCGTCCCGTCCATAGCTGACACCATCGGATCCATCTCACTTCCCCTCTGGGTTTTCATCTGTCCAGAAGGTGTTGTGAGAAAACAAACCGCTAACAACCAGAGAATACCTTGATTATCTGATTTCCCCGGTGGTTTAGATGTGGTTCTTCAGCACTTGGAATAAACAGCCATGACTTTCCAGTGCCTTCGCTGGCGACTACACGTCTATGAGTGGCCTGACCTTGTGTCAACAAATCAAACCCATTTGCAGAAAAAAAGCTTGTGAGCGAGTGGAGGCTGTTAACAACACTGAGGAGAGAAAAGCAGGCACAGCTGCTGGTCGAGGTGGACGACAGGAGGAGTGTTTCCCCCCGGTGGCGATATCAGCATACCTGTCGTCACTTTCCCTCCAGAGAAGCACTTGCTGAGGGGAAACCACGCCGAGGGAATACCGCCTCCATCCCCGGGTTTATCCATGCTTTAGCGGAGCAGTTCAACATGGTGACGAGTGCAAAAGACGGCCAGGGTTGTTATCTGTCCGCCCGAACTCTCTGAACTGTAGGTTTACCCTTGATTGTAGAGCTGCTGTATTCTGACTCTCGCATCCTCAGATGGCATTCTAGTCTTAGAACTGGGATTTACATTTAAATGTGTCGGCGCCACATCAACCTGGATTAAGTCAGGCTCAGATACCTGTGAGGGGGAATGTCTAACCGTTTTTAATTCCTCAAACTGCTGATTAATTGGTGTTTCAACCTCATGTCAAAAAACATCCTGCCATAATAATTGTAATTCACGTTATAATCTCAAAAATATTCAAAAATATGTTAAAATCTCTTGAAATGGCAATAAATCGGTATCACTTTACATGTGATTACATCACAGATAAGACATTCATCTCGCAATTCTTCCTGCGTAAATAAATGATACATAAATAAAAAAGGGATCCTGTATTTTTAAAATCAGCTCTATTTTTCCACTTCTCTACCATGTTAGTGAGCTGGAATCCTTTTAGAGTCACAGGCAACGATATTCATGGTAATTAAAAAATCACCAATACTTTTGACTTATTACTTACTTATTATTATTTTTCATAAAAAAAAATCCTATATCGTGTCTCAATGCCAATAATGCTGCAGCATACAATAATATTAGTTGAATAGTTTTCCCAGTTTGGTGGTCTGCGCTGATCCTGCACCCTGAGCCGGACCTGACCTCCCCCACTTCCACCCAAAAGAGCGCAGGTTGTTAGAGCAAAGCTCAGGCGTCCACATACTTTTGGCCGTGAAGCTGATCTTGTCTGTCTTCCTCCTTTCTCTCTCAGGCTTCCCCTTTATCTCTATTGGCTTCAGCGCTGCTTTGCTAATCTTGTCTGGCGTGACGGAGCGCCACAGCAGCCAGGAGAGAAGGCACCCTCCTCCCTGTGATAACACCTCCACCTCTGGCCCGCTACTCCATCTTATCTGACCGACAATGAGCAGCTGTCGCCCCTTTAGCTTCAAAACTGATAAGCTAGAGAACCCATGCTTTCAGGATCAACATCAAACCCGGGGTTCAGCAAAGATTCCCAAGGTTACTCAATGAGCCGGTGGCTTCATCTAAGACTTATATGTAGCCTACATAAGATTTGTCTCATATTTGAGCGTCTGGTGGATCAAGTTGACTCCTTTTTTGAGGGCAGAACATATCCAGTCATATAATTAAAACAGCAGTAGAAGGGAAGGTCAGAGCGGTGGCATTGCCATTGTGACCGTTGTATCGAGACATTTCTAGTCCTTGTGAAGGACAAGCTAGCTATGAAGTAAACCGATTAACATCGGGTGGCAGACTCACTAAGTTTTTCCAGTAATGACCATCAGTGGAGTAGTACTGGTACGGAAATAGAGAGATGGACGAAATGAGTCAAATTTAACAACGTGATGCTTCATCCACGCACTCGTTATCACACGTGTCCACATGTAGCTTTTTTAAATCAAAGAACCAAATACTGTCCAACCCATAGCTTGAATATATCTGCTTTGATAAGTGAGCCACAGCTTGTGGCGGGGTCAGGAACGTAGTACAGCATGCCCCCGAACACCAGTTACCAAACAGTTGTTCATGCTAACATGGCTACCGCTCCCGCTCGGAGGTGCCACCTTCAGGTGGCTCCATCAGTGCGACCTTGCCGGAGGCCGTCGTAAATTGATTTTCCGCTTCATTCCCTTGTGATGGTGAACGGCTTTAGATGGACAGATTTAGCCGCTAACGGCTAATCCTCCCCTGATCATAATGTAGCAGGTGTATCTCTGTGCTGCTTTTTGCTGTATCACGCTGCTGCAGCTGAAGGAGAAGAAGGGTGGAGATAGGGAAATCAGGGGTTTGCTTTTTGTGTAATAGACATAATGTACACAGAGATGAGTTGTATTTAATGACTTTATGCTGACCAAACATGTTTTCTCCAGTGTCAGTTGTATAATTAGTGTATCAATCATTTTCAATCCACTGACCAGAAACCTGATTCATCATTCCTCTGAAAATATAATTGATACCTATCTTAATATTATCAGTAGCCCTTATTATTCATCATAGAATCATTTCACAATGATTTTCAGATCGCAAACTGGATACTAGATCATGATGTTGTCAGAACAATGTGAAGACCTACCATTTAAGGTTCAACACAAATAGACCAATAATATTCCCTTGCACTTCTATTTATACCTATATTTAACTCTGCAGTGAAAAGTTAATTCAGGGCAAAGCCAGTGTTGAAATTATTCTGCAGACTCAGACAGAGATGCCTCCACATACAGAATCCGTTTTTTTTTTTTTTTTGGCTCATTATGACTTTTGGTGCGGCGGAGGTGCCAAGGTGTCGTCCTCGTCGAATGTACTCCTAATCATAGAACGGTTAAATGTGAGAGTATAATTACAGTTGAGGGGTAACTGGGTTGTTAAGCCATGAGGGCAGATGAGGACGCTGGTGTCTGAGGGGAATAAAATGACTCTACCCAGACCATCCACTCTGACTTTCTCTTTTGTTTTCTGCATAAAAAACGATCATTTCAAATCTACTCAGATACCGTTTAGCCGTCTCTCCCTCTGCTAGTGTTTGATGCTCTTTGCCCGGGTCACAGTCTGATCTGTCGAAGCATTTTCAACAGTGCTGTCAGACAGGAGATTTGTGCTGGATAATATCAATTGGGGTTTTTATTGGTGCTAAACGTGCAGGGAAATTTAGATTATACTATTTGATGGAATTCTTCCTTTAGAATGTTAGGTGTTTAACTCAAGGCAACAAAACGAACATTAGGCCTAGGCAACAAAACGAACATTAGGTATAGGCAACAAAACGAACATTAGGTATAGGCAACAAAAGAACATTAGGTCTAGGAAACAAAACGAACATTAGGCCTAGGAAACAAAACGAACATTAGGTCTAGGAAACAAAACGAACATTAGGTCTAGGCAACAAAACGAACATTAGGCCTAGGCAACAAAATGAACATTAGGTCTAGGCAACAAAACGAACATTAGGTCTAGGCAACAAAACGAACATTAGGTCTAGGCAACAAAACGAACATTAGGTCTAGGCAACAAAACGAACATTAGGCCTAGGCAACAAAATGAACAATAGGCCTAGGCAACAAAACGAACATTAGGCCTAGGCAACAAAACGAACATTAGGTCTAGGCAACAAAACGAACATTAGGTATAGGCAACAAAACGAACATTAGGTCTAGGCAACAAAATTAACAATAGGTCTAGGCAACAAAACGAACATTAGGTAAAGGCAACAAAACGAACATTAGGTCTAGGCAACAAAATTAACAATAGGTCTAGGCAACAAAACGAACATTAGGCCTAGGCAACAAAACGAACATTAGGTGTAGGCAACAAAACGAACATTAGGTGTAGGAAACAAAACGAACATTAGGTCTAGGCAACAAAACGAACATTAGGTGTAGGCAACAAAACGAACATTAGGTGTAGGCAACAAAACGAACATTAGGTGTAGGCAACAAAACGAACATTAGGTGTAGGCAACAAAACGAACATTAGGTGTAGGCAACAAAACGAACATTAGGCCTAGGCAACAAAACGAACATTAGGTCTAGGCAACAAAACGAACATTAGGTCTAGGCAACAAAACGAACATTAGGTCTAGGCTACATAACGAACATTAGGTGTAGGAAACAAAACGAACATTAGGTCTAGGCAACAAAACGAACATTAGGTGTAGGCAACAAAACGAACATTAGGTCTAGGCAACAAAACGAACATAAGGCCTAGGCAACAAAACGAACATTAGGTCTAGCCAACAAAACGAACATTAGGCCTAGGCAACAAAACAAACATTAGGCCTAGGCAACAAAACGAACATTAGGTCTAGGCAACAAAAGAACATTAGGTCTAGGCCATAAAACAAACATTAGGTCTAGGCTACATAACGAACATTAGGTCTAGGCAACAAAACGAACATTAGGTGTAGGCAACAAAACGAACATTAGGTCTAGGCAACAAAACGAACATTAGGTGTAGGCAACAAAACGAACATTAGGTCTAGCCAACAAAACGAACATTAGGCCTAGGCAACAAAACGAACATTAGGTCTAGGCAACAAAAGAACATTAGGTCTAGGCCATAAAACAAACATTAGGTCTAGGCTACATAACGAACATTAGGTCTAGGCAACAAAACGAACATTAGGTGTAGGCAACAAAACGAACATTAGGTCTAGGCCATAAAACAAGCATTTCACACCAGCGAACCAAACGAACCGTTTGTTCTGGTTCTAACTTCTTTAACCAAACCAAACGGGTTCCGTGTGAAAGTAATTTTACATATTGTCGAAGGACAGTTTGTCCTTTAATCCAAAGTCATTGACTCCAACACCCAACTTAAACTGCCAAAGGAAGAGAAAATGAGTGTGTCAGTCCGAATACAAAGTTAATGTTCTCTTCCCTCTGCACCAGGTCACATACGCTCTTCCTTGTAGCACACACCACAGTTCACAGTGGACCTGTTGGGCTGCAGATGAAGTGGTGAGATAACAGGATGAAGTATTTTTCCTGTGATGGATTGTTGTTCAGACTGGGATCTCCCTGCATCAGCTCTTTTAGCCTCCTGGCCCCGTTATGCTGCACTCGTCCACGTGCCTTGTGTTCAAAACTCAACATGTGTGCGTTTTGTACTAGTTGTAAAGGTTTGTTGAGTTCATTTTTATAGAAGCAATTTGGTTTTTACTTTCCACAAACTCGCAAATACAATTGTTGTGATCCTGATACTAGAGTCGGAAAGGCCTCCAATAAACAACCCAAAATGCTTGATCGGCCATCGGTGATGTCTTCCATCCTGCTCCGTTGAAAAAGAGGTGGGGAAACGTCTCCATTCTGAAGGTGTGTTTGCACCAAACATGATGCAAATTTCCATCTTGCTTTATTCATGCCCTTTGCCTGCAGGATCATTTGTGTTAATTCTTATTGCAAAGTCCCAGATATGCCGGGAAACCAAACACCATCCTATCTGAGTGCTTGGGGAATTTTCCCTCTGCTGGATTCACTGGATCTAACAAGATGCACTTCGGCTGGTTTACTACAGCTGGTTGAACCCCAGCGACCTTGTTGTTTGGACCATGGACAGTCTCTGGTTTCTCCACATAGTCTGGTCTGGTCTCTGCACTAATGTGAGCTACTATCTAGACCTCTGGGGGACCACAGACACAGGAGACGATGTTTGTTTCCCCCATTTCTGATTCAGAGATGCCAGTGACGCAGGAGGAGAATCTCAATGCTGAAAGCCTTTAGACACAGCGTCACGCAAATTTCTCGCTCGAGTTCAAATATTTCAATTTGTGGGAATACTCCAATGAAGCCTGTTCACCTCATTAGTGCCCCCTGGGTCCGCCGGGCGGAGGTTTGCGTCTATGCCAGCCGCCTGGCAGGAATTCACATTTACGTATTTGCATTGACTTTGGATGCGATAACACAGCGCGAAAAGAATGTTTGGTGTGAACACAGTATAAGATGCATCGCTAAGGGCTTTGCAATGATGATGTCATAGAACATAATCTGAAATCTTTTACTTAACCCTGTGTGTGTGTGTGTGTGTGTCAGCAGGATGTCTGCATCCTGACTGGGTCAGCTTTTCAGTTCCCTTCTGCCTTCCAACATCCTGTTTTCACACATGTAACACACACACACACACACACACAGACGTAAACACACACCTGGGTCCTCGTTCCTCTGGAGCTGGAGACATCGAGGTCACATAAAATGATCCCTGATGATCTGTCTTCACCAAAACAAATGTTTTAAAAATCCAGCAAACTAATTACAAACAGACAGAGAACCAATTATGTTGTATTTGTACTTCCTCCAACTAACAATATGTTCAGTCAGTTTCTACTCCAGTTCCTTTGAGCACCGGGTCCTATATCCCTGACTCAAACTTCCCTCATAGTATACCTCATGTCTGTGTGTGTTTTCAGGAGAGGGAGTAGTAGTTGTTGTATTCATTGTAGCTGTGGTACTAGTACATGCAGTAACACGGTAAGTATGCTTCAGCTGTTCCGTTACTGTAATGGTACTAGTGGTATTAGTAACTCCAATTGTACTAGTGGTATTAGTAACTCTAATGGTACTAGTGGTATTAGTAACTCCAATGGTACTAATGGTATTAGTAACTCTAATGGTACTAGTGGTATTAGTAACTCTAATGGTACCATTGGTATTAGTTACTCTAATGGTACCAGTGGTATTAGTAACTCTAATGTCCGGCTACATCATGGATGGTTGGGGAAAGTGGAGAGTCATCTGCCTTGCCACTCTGGATGTGGAAGACGTCGAGGACGTGTACGTGTTCGCGTTCATGACAACTGGAATGATCGCCTTGGGATGTGGAATCTTCATGCTACATCGGAAAATGAGAAAGATCGCCACGGAGGTGACCGGCGTGAGGGTGGACAACGCCACCACTCGGTCTACTGTGGTCGGGATGGGCTCTGACATCTCTGCAGTTCGTGACTCCACGGCACTGGTGCGAGTTGAAGTGGCCACTAACCGGGAAGAAATAGTGACCAATCGGTCAGCCATGGTCGGGATGCGCGCTGACCTCTCCGCACTTCGCGAGTTCCCGTCACGGAAGCGAGCTGAAGTTGCCAATAACCGGGAGGAAATGGCTAAGTCAAGGGCAGCGAAAGCTGCAGAGTACAGTGAGGATTCATAAAAAATAAATAAATAAATAAAAATAATAATAAATAAAAAGGGGGGGGCTCCCTCACCATCTCTCACCATCTCCAAAACTAGTACCTACACTGGACTTTATTTTTTATCTTTATTTTTACTTTTCTATTTTTAAATTTTTACTTCTCTTTTCCCTCGGACCTTGTCTACATGTTGAGACTGTTGCTCTATTGTGATGAACAATATGGACATGTGTGCAGACACACACGTAATCTGTATGCACTGGACTTCAGCTCTCTGTACCACCTACTGCTGTAACATGTTATGTCAAATGTCACTAGGAAAAGGAAAAGTTATGTCAAATGAAAGATGCAATGAAAAGAAAAGACTCGGATTCTGATTCTATCCTGTGTGTAATGGGGGCGGGACCAGATAAGCCTTGGCTTCTCCCGCTTTCCCTTTCGGCCATGTGTATTTTTGTTACTATGTGAAAATGATGTGTGATGATGATTTAACTGACATGCCCGAAATAAACAAATAAATAAATAAATAAATACTAATGGTATTAGTTACTCTAATGGTACTAGTGGTATTAGTAACTCTAATGGTACTAGTGGTATTAGTTACTCCAATTGTACTAGTGGTATTAGTAACTCTAATGGTACTAGTGGTATTAGTAACTCCAATGGTACTAATGGTATTAGTAACTCTAATGGTACTAGTGGTATTAGTAACTCTAATAGTACTAGTGGTATTAGTAACTCCAATGGTACTAGTGGTATTAGTAACTCCAATGGTACTAGTGGTATTAGTAACCCGTGGTGGTAGTGGTATTAGTAACTCTAATGGTACTAGTGGTATTAGTAACTCTAATGGTACCAGTGGTATTAGTTACTCTAATGGTACTAGTGGTATTAGTAACTCTAATGGTACTAGTGGTATTAGTAACTCCAATTGTACTAATGGTATTAGTTACTCTAATGGTACTAGTGGTATTAGTAACTCTAATGGTACTAGTGGTATTAGTTACTCCAATTGTACTAATGGTATTAGTAACTCTAATGGTACTAGTGGTATTAGTAACTCTAATAGTACTAGTGGTATTAGTAACTCCAATGGTACTAGTGGTATTAGTTACTCTAATGGTACTAGTGGTATTAGTAACTCCAATGGTACTAGTGGTATTAGTAACTCTAATGGTACTAGTGGTATTAGTTACTCCAATTGTACTAATGGTATTAGTAACTCTAATGGTACTAGTGGTATTAGTAACTCTAATAGTACTAGTGGTATTAGTAACTCCAATGTTACTAGTGGTATTAGTTACTCTAATGGTACTAGTGGTATTAGTAACTCCAATGGTACTAGTGGTATTAGTAACTCTAATTGTACTAGTGGTATTAGTAACTCCAATGGTACTAGTGGTATTAGTAACTCTAATGGTACTAGTAGTATTAGTAACCCGTGGTGGTAGTGGTATTAGTAACCCGTGGTGGTAGTGGTATTATGCTGGTAGTACACAGAGACATCATTGTGTTGGTATTTGTGCTGTCAGGTGTGAGGCAGTTTATTCATCTACAGTCTGAACACACTACACCTCTGTCAGCAGGTTGACGTGACGACCGGTTCTCCAGGTAAACCGGGGGCCGTTTGGGGCGTGTCCCATCATGCCCCCCAGTGCCTGCAGGCTAAATACATAAACCCTGGTCTCCCGTTACAACAGCTTATCCCTCTCATCTAACGGTCACCTACATCAGTGAGGAGATGTGTGAGTCAGCAGATTACCAGCAGTCACTGGAAATGTGTGTTGGGGTCAAAGGACGACCCTGGAGAAGCAGGGTTAAAAACACACACTTACTGTTTGTGATATCTGGCAGATAGTATTGATTTCATATGTCAAGGCTTCCTTCAATGCAACGCAACAGATTTTTTTTTCCTAATGCACTAAGCGTCACAGACACAGTCCTGCTCTCCTCCATTCTGTTGAGATGGAGGTGGAAAGATGATTCAGATGGTCTCAAAACCACTCGACTGTCAATTAAAATGGGCTAAAAACCAGGGTCATTCTGATGAATGCCAGCAACACTCTGCTCTAGTGAAAAGAGAGAAACTAATAGTGCCACCGACATTAGCATGTTTTCAAAAGCAGAAAAACCTAATGTGATAGTCTCCTTTGTCATTGCAAGTAGAAGAGTTTCTGTTTCTTTTTCTGGTTTGTCACATTCCATGCCACGAGTGCACTGTAACACGGTTAGTAAACTATGACAATGTTAGGATAATTGCTTTTTTTTCTATTTCCTTGGAACAATTGATTGCTGCTTGGAAAAGATGAATGGATTTAGTGGTTGAGAGGACAAAGAAAGTGAAGGTGTCATGTTTCCATTACTGCCAGTCGAAGCAGGAGCAGATAAATACAGTACCTGTGACCATTTTCCCGGGAATGAATGCCGATCATAGCCTTTCCCACTAAATACAAAAGCCAGATGTTAGTGGGGTTTTGTCCAGTGGAAAAGGTGCTCAAGATCTTTGGAACTGTAGATACGTCTAATGGAATAGAACAGCCTCTGAAATTCCACAATCCACAATTCCACAATTCCAAGTCATGACCTTGAAATGAAAAGGTTCCGTCTGCCTTTCGATTTGAGTCATGGATTTCTTCATGGCAACTGAAAGTACAAACGTACAAAGAAAGACTAAAAGACTAAAGACATCATGGTGATGGTTAGTCGAGATGCACCAGTGCTGATATCGGTCCGATACTGACTAGAAGAGCTGGTCACGGATACCATTATTTGAATAACTAACAATAAGAATTACATTTCTATTCTTTGTTTTACGAAGTTAAAAGCACCAAAGCCCAGGTACCACGTATGGTTATCGGGACTGAAAGTGGCATCATCCCTAATTCTTCGTGGTGAAAACGGGAATCTCAGACACTTTCAAAAGTTTTTGCAGTGTGTTTAACAACTGATGTGTAGTACTAATGTCTCAGCAGGATTTGGAAAACTAGTCCATGCTTTTATCTTCAGCAGGCTCGACTACTGTAACGGTGTCTTTAAGTCTCCCTAAAAAGTCCATCAGACAGCTGCAGTTAATTCAGAACGCTGCTGCTCGAGTCCTCACTAAGACCAAAAAAGTGGATCACATGACTCCGGTTCTCAGGTCTTTACACTGGCTTCCTGTCTGTCAAAGAATTGACTTTAAAATACTACTGCTGGTTTACAAAGCACTGAATGGTTTAGGACCAAAATACATTTCTGATCTTCTGCTTAGCTACGAACCATCCAGACCTCTCAGATCATCTGGGACAGGTCTGCTCTGTGTCCCCAGAGTCAGAACCAAACATGGAGAAGCAGCCTTCAGTTTTTATGCACCACATATCTGGAACCAACTGAAGACTTTTCTGTTTGCAGCTGCTTTTCAGTAAACAATACTATCTGTGGACTTCTTATACTGCACTGTAAGTTCTATTCCTTTGATATTTTTGGTTTTATTTTTATTTTATTTGCTTGTTAAGTTACCTGTTGTTTACAGGTGCTATACAAAAGGTTGCCTTGCCTTGAAGAGATCGGGCAGGACTTACAGATCGGCGAGCGACGTGTGTCATTGTTAAATGACGTAAATGAGCTGCTATATTATAATGTGGTATCACATCGGCAGCAGCATTTTTAGCAGTATCATTTCTGGTACTGGTATCAGCATCAATGTCTGCAAAGACGACTTATCAGAAGAACACAGGTGCTGTTGTTGCTTTCATCAGGCTTTCTGTTAAGAAATCAGTCCCAGACCAGATAGAAGATCATATCTGCAGCCTCAAAAACTTCAAAATCTATGTCCCGTCCTTCAGTGCAGGCTTTCATCACCTCCCTTGAACAAAAAGCAAATAGAGGAGCAGAAGACTGTGGCGCTGTGCTGCACCGCCGCTGCGTCAGAGCGTGTGGAGTGTATGTAAAGTCTCAGCCTTTTGGAGGGACAGTCAAAACGCCACCTGTTGAGACGGCGGCGATGATGGCGGCCACCGCAGCCGGGTGCGTTTGCGATGGAAAGCTTTTCCCCCCTCCTCCCAGATGGAAACAGTTTGCAGCTCATCAGCATGCGTCTGGGTTTGGTAGACGAGACTGGAACATGTTGCTGCGGTGAACGCATCACAAATCATGACTGCTGCTCTCTCTCACACCCTCCATCTTCCTTTTGCCTTGATCGATCGGCCCGATATTTTTTTTTTTTTTTATCTGAGCATGAAATGGACCAGCTGCTGTGAGGCAAGCTGTTCAGGTGGGGAGTCACGGTGGGTGTGTGAGTCCTTATGTGTTTGTGTGTCTTTTGCTGCATCACTCGCCGCCTCCCTCGCTACTGAATTCAATTCATTTGTGTTTATTGGCATGAATGTTACATGAGCTGAGATGCCAACAGATCCTGTCCATATCGCAGTGGTTTGTCATGATAAAAGAAAATCTCTGCCAAAAGTGTTGCACATCCTCTCACTCTCTTTTCTCTTCTTTTCTCTTCTTGTTACGTGTTTGGACTTCTCTCCGTCTCTCGGTGCAGCAGTGGTTCATGGGTGCAGCCCAGAGTGACCCACTTTGGAAAAAGCAGAAATCTTGACAGATACCGTTTTTACATTTCTGTATGAGAAACGGGTCCATGTACGAACCAGGCGACAACCTCAGTCCTGCAAAGTGAAGTCAAAGCTGAAGTGTCTTAAACTTGCATTCTCTCTGCTGGCCATCAGGGGGCGACTCCTGGTTGCAAAAATACGTTTGATTGCATGGAAGTCTACAGCTGTGTACCAATTCAATCCTTATATGAAGCTAACTTTGTTAGCAGCTTCACACCAGAATCCAGATGGATCCAGATCCAGTAAGGGTGCCGCTCTGCCAGTTGTGTTCATCAGATCCACTCATTGCTCCTTCACAGTCCAAATATGGTCACGTCCTTTACTCGAGGCTTCAAAGCCATAGTCAACAAACCAGCGGGCGGCGTCATGATGACGGCGACCACTTGTTATATACAGTCTGTGGAGCAAATGCAGAACTCAGCTGGGAGTGTTTCTTTACGGTTACCATGGCAACGGTTACCATAGCGGCGGTGAACCACTCAACCTGCATGAGCTGGTTTGTCGCATTTGTTTAAAAAAAATAGCCACTAAACGCATTTTATATATATATATAATATATATATATATATATATATATATATATTTATATAACGTCTTGCTGAAGAGCTTCACCGTTGTGTCTCTCGACCTTGTTGTCTGCTGGTGACTCCTGGTTGGCAGTGACCTGTTCTTCAAAGACTTCCTTCTCCTGCTCCTGGTCCAGGATCTTCTTCTGGAGCTCTTCTTTGAGCTGAGTTAACTCAGCTCGGAGGCCCTGATTGTCTTCAATGCCGGTGTGGAGGTTAGACACCAGCTCCTGGTTGGATGAGACCCGTTTGTCTTTCAGGTCCTCCGAGTCTTTGAGGAGTGCAGTTTTTAGGTCCAGCTGTTTTTCCAGAGCCTCCTTCTGCTGCTCCTGCTGCAGGGTCTTGCACTGGTACAGTTTTTCGAGCTGAGCTAATTGGGCTTGGAGGCCTTGAGTGACTTGCTTCTCAGCATGGAGGTTAATGTAGTTCAGGCTCTCACTCATGTCATTTAAGGCCTCCTCTTTCTCAGAGAGGTCTTCTTTCAGGGTCTGGATCTCCCCCTGCAGTTGGCGGATAAGAACAGCCTGCTCATGGGTGACCTCCTTCTCAGCCTGGAGGTTCATGAAGTTCTCCAGGCTGGTTGAGGACTTCAGGTTCTCCTCTTTCTGGAAGTTCTGGGGGTAACTTGCCCTCTTGAGCTTCTCCACTTTCTCACGGAAGTCCTTCTCCTGATTAAAAAGCACTTCTTTCAGGGTCTTCTGCTGTTTCAGCTCGTCAGTGAGCTCCATCCTCTTGCTGTGCTCGCCAGCGCTTATTTTTACTGCTGCCGATGCTCAGCTAGTTAACATCCGATGTATTTATTGTTTCGGTTGTGTGTGTTTTTATTCAAGTGCATTTTTGTTGAACTAGATTGAGAGTCCATTTTATTTATTGTTTTTGGTTGTTTTATTTATTTATTTTGGATATTTTAAATATTTCTCGTGTTAAATATTCTCTTATGCCATCATTATATCAGTTGAACATGGTCTCAAAACGGCAACATTATCGCTTATCGCGATAAGCGATAATAATCTCTGGGATAATTAATCGCCCAGCAAAATTTGTTATCATGACAGGCCTACTCACGCAGAGAACGTAATGAAATCTGAGCCGCTCGTCCTCCTCTGCTTCCTCGTGCTCCACATACATGGCATTAAGACGACAGCAGGAAATCCAACACCGAGGACGGAAGCTGTGATGGTTTATTACGGAAATGATTGTATTGATTTATTACAATATTTACATCTTGAGATGCATCTCAGGGAATCTCAGCAAGGAGAGAGGCTTCAGGGGTAATTTCACTTATCAATGTTTTAATATATTTAATATTGTCTCCAAACACAAGACCACTTGTCAATGGGCTATTTTTTTCTCCCTCAAGCAGCTTCAAAATTGAAGAAATGACCTCAATCTTCACTATCATATAAATATTCTGTATCACCTTCTTTCAGCTTTTTGTTTAACCCTCCTGTTCTGTTGCTTTCATGCCAATTGATTTTGGTGGCTCAAAGAGACTTCTGTTGTGTTCCCGGTCAAAACTGAGCTGGCATGATGTTATAAGGTGAAGATTGGTTGTCCCTCGGTCTGGATCATATTCTGTGCCGCCTTCATCATGACTTCATCTCTTCCTCCTCTAATGCATCCCCACTGTCAGCTTCCTGGTCAAAGATATGATCGCGATACGGTTTATTATTTGATCTTTGTGCTGCCACATGGATGAATTGTGAGCAAGCTTTAGTCGGTCCATCTACAACCCTGCCGCTTCCAAACGTACGTCCCCACGCAACTTAACAGCCAGAGATTATATTTGATTCTTTGTATTATATATGATGGCGGATATGCTTCATGATAGATTTCATGCGGAGTGTGTATTCTGCTCGCAGATGTCATGTTGATTAAAATCCAATCGCCACTGCAATGAATCCTGGGATAATTTGGGCCGTGAAGGGTCCATCAGTTGATCCTCTGAATCAGGAAAAGAAGGTCTTGTTTCTGGGCTGCATTAGAAGGAGTCTCTGGAATGGGACGGCCTTCAAATGCAGCCTCCGAAAGATGAACGCTGATTGGGACACAGTTTGGCTTTTTCGACCGAACAGCAGTCTCCTGGGTGAAAGTCCGAGAAAACAACAGTAGGGTTAAAACATTGTTAGTAGTTCAAATGCATAAAATTACTTTGTGTACACAGATGTATATTTTCAGTATAATTATAATTATCATCACAAGTAAACTTCAAAACGCTGACTAGTTTGCTATTTTGGTAGAGGAGTTAAAAATGGAGCCTGAAAGGACACAAAACACAATTTTTAAACGGATTAATCCTTTATTGAAGCAGATATCTTTTTGAAAAAGCATCAAAAGCAAATGTAATCCACAACAAAATATCTTTTGAACACCTCAAACACCTCATTCTAGCCTGGGCATATTTAAATCCAGTACACAAGCACCGCCGCATTTTCATTGACCAAAAGACAATCGATAGTTCTCTTCATTTTGAATATGATCATGATTTTCACATATATCTTCCCTGCATTCAGTGAAGAAGAAGATCAGGTTCAGAGCCAATCAGATCCTCACAGATTTCTTCTTTTTCTTCTTCTTGGATTCGTTCCTCCGTAAACTTTTTCTGCAAACGAACGTTAGAATATATAATCACTCTCGCCACATCGTTGTCGGGCGTAGTGATGGATTAGCTTTATCCCTCCCCTCTCATCAAAGACTAATTTACTACTAAGTGACTATTGTGGACTACTATAGAAAGTATTACATTTCTACGTCTGCTAAAATGTGCCTGCATCATCGTTTTCAACTGTTTGTATGAGGTTTCTTAGTAAAAGCCTGTGCGACTTCTTGCCATAATATCTGTGGATATTTGGTAAGCTTGGGACCAGTTTACCGACCTTTACCACTAGATTTCGCACTCGCACTTTAATTTTCCAGAACGTGTCATAAGGACAAATGCCGGTTCCACCAGTGTGCATAAATCAAACCGGCTTAGCACCGAACACCGAAACGATGAAAGCGATGAAACTGGAAATCGCCCCAACTCTTATATTTCGTCTCATATTGTCAGCTGCATCTTCTGTCTCCGAACGTCATCTTAATTCTGTTGGTCTTAATAACATCTGCTGACCTGGAGACTGATTGTTTTGTCTTCGCTGCATGTGAGACGGGGACACGTTGCACTCACCTGCCTTGTTGAGTCTTGTTTGGAGGGACAAAACCCTCCTGACAATTAACAATTAGCATCAATCTGACAGCTTCATCGGCCTCCAACGTATATGTCTGTCTTCATTACCACAACCTCATTCACATCAACACACGCACCTGAAATGAGGTGTTTGTGGCGGTGGGATTCCAGGAGGAGGAGGAGGAAGAGGAGGAAGGAGGTGAGCTAAAAGTGCTCATTTCCCTTCACCACACCACATCCCACACTCATTTGGCTGTAATCTTTTTTTTAAACTGAGACGAATGAAGAGAGGATGGTCGAGGTGGTGTTTGTGGTTTGTGGATCTTAATGGGCTCATCTAAATGTAAATGAGTGCTGAGGAGGAGAGTCTGTCCGTCCGTCCGCCCGTCTGCCAGGAAAGCAAACATATTTAGAAGGAGGCAAATTGTGTTTTTCATTTAGAGAGTTCACTTCAGTGTGCTTTACATTATTGACCGGAAGCTGCTGCTGCTGAGCATCATGTTAACATCGGTAACTCATGTTAGCATCAGTTTGGAGACAAACCACAGTAAATAAATGACTGGAAACTTTATTTTTAGCCACTTGGTCACATTTGGAAGGAAATCCGGTGGCTTTATGGCACATGATATTAGGCGATTAGCTGTTGAGCTAATTGTTGGAGTATGCTGTTTCTTTTGTCTCATATGATGGTCATAGAATCCTTTGGGGGTCCTGTGAAGTCATTTGAATTTCCCACTATTTTGTGACATATTCTTTCAGCCCATGTTTACGGCGCATCCTGTTTCCTCTTGTTGATCATCATAGATGATTCCTCTCTCCCAGTGCCTTTTGATATGAAGACAAGCTCAGGTTGGGCGTCATATTCTCATAACTCATTTTGGAAGGATTTGTCAATTTATTTATAAAACAACGTGTTTGTTGCATTCCCCTTAAGGTATTTTACATTTATTTCATTTCATTAGTTTTATAACTTAAAAACTGGCTGTGATGCGCATCGATCTGCCTACTCTTTGTCGACTCATCATTTGTTTTGGTCTCAGTCGATGAAGATTTCTATAAATAATTAGTTGATTTATTTTTTCTTACTGGCTTATTTCAGAGATACTAATGAGCACATGTCTGGTAAACATCAGATTTAAAGTGGTATTTTTGGGTGATTCTTTGTGGAGAAACACACTTTTACACAAATTCGTCGATTTAATCAACTGATTGATTAGTTGACAAAATTCGAGTGTTTGTTGACAAAGAAGAAGTTGAGACTAGCCATATATTGGCAAATATAGAGATAATGGCTTTCTGTGGTTGCCCCACTGAAAGCGTCCATGTTCAAATACCTTCTAGTTTAAGTATTCTGCCTCCTGAATACAGGATAAGAGGTAGACGATGGATGGATGGATGGATGGAGAGTGTGCTGTCAGCTACTGCTCTGTTAGCAGGTCAAACGAGGATTTGGTGTGTTGATAACCTGCAGATACAACCACTCATTGTCTCAACGTGTGTGTGTGTGTGTGTGCCTGGGGATTAGCCATATTAGCCATGTTAGTTACACACATGTGGCCCGCGCAGATGCTGTGGAAACTCAATCTGTACAGTTGGAACGATTGGGGTCACCAGAGGTGGTTAAGCACCAGCTGTTTGTATGTTTGTGCGTTTGTGCATGTGTGTGTGTGTGTGTGTGTGTGTGTGTGTGCTTCTGGGCTCCCAGTATCATCACCAGGATCCAGCCTGAGGAATTCAGGGTTGCATGATTACATCCAGCTTCAATCGTAGCAGTATTACAAGAAGACAAACCACAGATTCTGAGACTTGTTTTTGTCATTTTTGCACAAAAGTACACTTCGACTCAACGATGAACCACAATTTAAGAATTCACATACTAATTATGACTTATTATAATTCACGCAAATGTTTAATCCTGAAAATGTTATTGTTTTATCTTACCCACACCTGCTCATCCCCGTTGGCCAACTTTCAAACCCCCACCCCCTTATGCCCTCGGACTTCACGTTCCTGCTGCCACACAGTTTTAGATCTGCTCTGAACTGCAGGAAATGAGTGGTTTTAGTTCATACCATATGTGTTAAGCGGGATGTGCTGCAGGTTGACCTCTAGAGGTGAAGAGTGTGGGAGTCAGGGCGTTATGTCACTGCTTTCTCTGTGCCATTGTGACTTCTGTTAAAGGAAGATTACATCTCAAAAGAGAGAAGACATTCCTCCACCTCAGACGTGAAAGGACCACCACCATCACTCATTAGGTTGTGGTGAGGAGGGGAAAAGAAAAGCCTTCTTGAGAAAGCTCACTTTGGAAGGTCGGAGTGACGTCTCTGCTGTCCAGTTCTCCAACAAAAATGGACTGCTAATGTGTCCTTAATTCTTATTGTGAGTCACTTTGTAGTTGTTTTGTGTCTCTTTGTCGTGGTTTTGTGTCTCTTTGTCGTTGTTTGTCCATTTTAATACTCATTGTGAGTCTTTTTGTAGTTGTTTTGTGTCTCTTTGCAGTTGTCTTGTGTCTCTTTGTAGTTGGCTTATGTCTCTTTGTCGTTGTTTGTCCATTTTAATACTCATTGTGAGTCTTTTTGTAGTTGTTTTGTGTCTCTTTGTCGTGGTTTTGTGTCTCTTTGTCGTTGTTTGTCCATTTTAATACTCATTGTGAGTCTTTTTGTAGTTGTTTTGTGTCTCTTTGTCGTGGTTTTGTGTCTCTTTGTCGTTGTTTGTCCATTTTAATACTCATTGTGAGTCTTTTTGTAGTTGTTTTGTGTCTCTTTGCAGTTGTCTTGTGTCTCTTTGTAGTTGGCTTATGTCTCTTTGTCGTTGTTTGTCCATTTTAATACTCATTGTGAGTCTTTTTGTAGTTGTTTTGTGTCTCTTTGCAGTTGTCTTGTGTCTCTTTGTAGTTGGCTTATGTCTCTTTGTTGTTGTTGTGTTTTTTTCTTTTTCACCATGGGTTTAAAAATGTCCGTGTGGACGGTCGGGCCAAACATGCAAGACTTCTGTGTTTACACACAATAAACGTTTCCGTGTGCACTGCAGCACGATACTAACGATCTCTCTGTAAAGACAGATCGCGGAGACATTTGAGACATTTTAATCGTTCACAATCCAATATGGTCATATTGCACACCACTAATTGTGACTTTCTTTGTAGTTGTTTGTCCCTTTTAATACTTATTGTAAGTCTCTTTGTAGTTTTTTTTGTGTCTCTTTGTAGTTTTTTTTGTGTCTCTTTGTAGTTGTCTTATATCTCTTTGTAGTTGTCTTATATCTCTTTGTAGTTGTCTTATATCTCTTTGTAGTTGTCTTATATCTCTTTGTAGTTGTCTTATATCTCTTTGTAGTTGTCTTATATCTCTTTGTAGTTGTCTCATATCTCTTTGTAGTTGTCTTATATCTCTTTGTAGTTGTCTTATATCTCTTTGTAGTTGTCTCATATCTCTTTGTAGTTGTCTCATATCTCTTTGTAGTTGTCTTATATCTCTTTGTAGTTGTCTTATATCTCTTTGTAGTTGTCTTATATCTCTTTGTAGTTGTCTCATATCTCTTTGTAGTTGTCTTATATCTCTTTGTAGTTGTCTTATATCTCTTTGTAGTTGTCTCATATCTCTTTGTAGTTGTCTTATATCTCTTTGTAGTTGTTTGTCCCTTTTAATACCTACTGTGAGTCTCTTTGTAGTTATTAAATATATTTGTATAGTTGTTCGTCCATTTTAACACTTACACACAGGAACAAAGCGATACAGAAGGGAACACAGAGAACAACCGTCATCTGTCTAAACCTCGGGAGTGAAAGAGTTTTCTCGAAAGCAGAGAGACGGTGAGCGCTCCTGACTCGTCGTTTTGAAGGCCTGCAGTCCTCTCAGATTAAAACCACATTGTTTTAGCAGTACACGCTGGTATTTCCTCTCGGTCGGGCTGCTCGGGGGCTGCTGGGTGGAGCAGCGGGGGGAATGCCGGTGCCTCGCCAAGCAGCACTGCATGCAGCACATGGAAACACCTCCGCTGCCAGGGAAGAGAGGGAGAATCATTACCAGTCGTTAGGTCCCGGAGGGTTGAAGGGTGCACTGGTCGACTTTTAACAGAGATAAATTACCAGTTAGGTTTCTGGCAACTTCAGGCTTGGAAGGAGTGCTCTTGATTCAGACGTTAAAGGTCTGAATCAAGAGTACAAGATGTAAGATTTTCTCTTGAAATATTCCATATTTATAACAGAATAAAACAATAGATTTGATTGATCCTTATTGGTGACCTACATTGGAACTGGCTACAACCAGGGTCTG
This sequence comes from Chelidonichthys spinosus, assembly GCA_029853015.1. NCBI lineage: Eukaryota > Metazoa > Chordata > Actinopteri > Perciformes > Triglidae > Chelidonichthys > Chelidonichthys spinosus. The sequence continues at coordinate 6,467,577 of CM056827.1, read as the reverse complement.
ATGATTTTAAAGTTTATTGTGACTTGCTGAATCCCTTTCAGATTGTTGATCATCCCACGCATGAAAAATCCTGAAAAATCATCTCTAATTGATCTTATCTTAACTAATGTGTCTCATAAATAAACAGCCTTTACTGTATTCACAAAGACATTATTGACCACTGTGTTGTTGCGTCAGAAACACAAAGATCCCTAAAACCAAGCCACGCATCATTATAAACCGTGATATGAAACATGTATTATGGATTGGGGAAAAAATAATCTCTTTGCTGATGCCGACCTACATCCTTGAAAAGAAATATTGTTTTATATTGTCTTCGCTCCCAGGACATATTCCATGGAACTGTCCTTAGAGTCCGTACAGAGCTAGGGGAAATATTGTTCAAGTATTCTGCTCCCTCTGATTGGAACAGCTACAATACCACCTGTATCTTCTGGAGCTATAGATATTCCCTCGGCTGCATCCCATTGGCCAAAGTTTCTCTGGCTGGCTCTGATTGGACATTGTATCTAGGAAACGGTGAGATTGTATACGGTACTGCTCAATGTTGGTTTGTGTTTGTCCCAGTATGACTATGAGGACGTACTGGCAGATGTTTAAAATTATTCATTTAGGGCTGTTGAGTCGTATCAGTATAAGCCTGAAGTTCACAAAAACCTGAGGCCAATAGTTGACCTCCTTTATACTTTGGTTCCACCCTCTGAGCCGTCAATCACAACAGAGCCAAGAGAGCTGTTGGGCTGAACGTTATATCGCCTGGAAAAATAATTCCTTACAAGAACTGTATTTCTAACTGGATTTAAGCTAGGAGGATTTTAACGACGATTTCAACATTTCCAAGTACACGTAAATGTTAACAAGGAAACAATTAACTTTTGGTAAACATGGCAGAAGGTAGGCTGGGAGGGTTGTGTGATGGACAACCCTAACCCTAACTGGTATGATACTTTAAATAAGCGCCGGAATGCGAACAGCAGGTGAACTGAGAGTTGAGTTTGTTTTGCTTATCGTGCTCATTTACATGATTCTTCTTCGTCGCTCACATAACACTTCATCACCTTCTGTTCCGGCTTCCCAGCTCTCCCACTGAGGTCGTCTCGCCTTGTTTCAGCTCTGTTTTGCCTCTGAGATGACTTTTAATGCTGTTAGAGGAGGAATGACTCTGACTCCCCATTTTGTCTCTCTTTGTCCAACGAATGGTAGAATTATCACAGAAAAGGCAGCAGGTAAATGTTATTTGCCTTATTTGCCTCTTTGTGGTCCTTTTGTGTATCTCTTTAATTCAATTTTCTCTTCTAATTGTAATAGATTAATCATTAAGCCAAAAACATCCCTCCATGGATGGCTCAAACACATCAGTGACCGGTTACTACCCAGAATGCCATTGGACAGTCAGCAGCATGGCGTGACCTCTGTGATTTCTGGCCCGGCATGCTTGTGAGCAGAAGGCAGAAGCCGGTTGTATCTGGGATCTGGGTGTGAAAGGCTAATACTGATAGTTTTACACCACCACCAGATTATGTACTCATGTGTGTATTTGTACTCTATGTAATCTGCTGGGATTAAATGCACTCGCGTTCAAGCCAAAGCAGAAGCAGAGTATTCACAGTCACAACCAAAACAGCGATCCGATCGTAGAAAACTGGCAGCGGTCTTCACGCAGGCTCAGTTTTCTAACCATTAGCAGAACTCTCCCAGCTAAAGGGCTTATGATTGGTTTAACCTGCACCCGTCGGAGCTTTATTCCAGCAGTGAAAGCTAACTGAGCACACATGTTCTTTTACAGCAACGCCCTGCTTCGTAACTTACACATTTACACAAGCGCTTGTCTGCCGGTGGCTGCTGAGCTCCTCTGCTGGAGCAAATGGGCTTCTGTTTATTGTTAGAAGACTCCATTAAGGGACGGTGGCTGCTGAGAGTCTCAAGCCCCCCACCCAAGAGATGTTTGAACCTTGGTTTCCCTAAACTCCTGGAATCAGTGCCTTGTGATGGCAGCTTCTCTGATGTCCAATCAAAATTCATATAAAATATTCTTCAGATATTGCCTCCTAATCATATGATTTAAATTATTTCCTCAGTATATATGCTGCAACACTCTACTTTACTTAAGTATCGGCATGATGCTGCATCGTGGGGCCTCCGGTGATTCCCTTCCCTAGAGTATCGCCCACGTGTGTTATTAGTACTTCACTTATCCCAAAAAGAATAATGTCGATGAATAAATAGAAGGACTGAAGATACAGCCAAGGGTTCAACAAGCTAATCCCTAATTCTGTTGCCTCTGCACCCGTTGGGACGAAACATTAACTCCAGCAACATAAAAACCCAATGAGAGTTTTTTAGTAGCTGCAGCACAGCACCCCTCAGTGTGCTGTGTTGTACATTTCCTGGCGAACACAGCTGCTCAGCCGCTCTGTTCCCCCCCTGAGATCACTGAGAGCCAAAGTCTGGGTCAACACTTCCTCCTCCTCCTCTTCTTCATCTCCAGATTGCAGCTGGCAGATGTAATTGAATTAAGGAGGAAGCTTTGTCTTTTGGCTGTGGATGCTGTTGAAGGATGGCTGCGATGCGTGCACATAGGAACCTTCTTGTGTTATTAATTTTTTTAATTTTTATTTAGTAGCGACTCTTTAATAGTTTTGCGTATGCTGGGAAATGATTTGCTGAACATTCATGTGACAGCCCCACGGTCATAAACTATATATACATACTGCATGTGTGTGTATATATACATCTGTCAGCCAATAACACGTCTGCCAAAGCAATCAGGAGTTCAAGTGTTTTAAGGCAGGGGAAGGGTTTTTTTTTTTACTTACACTGCCCAAATGTTTTCACTCCTTTACCTCCAGGCCAAACGAGATACCATCCATCCATCCATCGTCTACCGCTTATCCTGTATTTAGGGTCGTGGGGGGGGCTGGAGCCGATCCCAGCTGTCATCGGGCGAAGGCAACTTAAGATACAAAAAAAAAAAAAAAGACAACTCCGCCAACACATTATGTCACACCCAGAGACATCACTCCTGTCACTTTGATTTAAAGTCAGTTTTATTTTTGGGCCCTGTAAACGTGTAGTTTCTGTTTTTTCAGTATAAGTTGCTCAACACCCGTCGGCCCCAAATGTCGTGCACTTCACTGTTTCCCTCTCTGGCTGTTCACTGCAGTCACTGTAGGAAGGAAGAGGCTGGAGTGGTTTGAATATTTTTGATTTATGTATTATCTCTGTGAAGTATCTGTAAGGACATTTTGTCTTGTGGAGCATTTTGTCAACAGCATCGACGAGTCAGTAACTAAGGATCCTTGTTTGGTCAGTTAGCCCGTCTACTAACATGAAGCACCAGATGGTTTCTTACCCCGAATCTTTACTAACAAAATAATAACAACGACTTGAAGTAGAATGTCTGTCTACATCGTGTAATGCTCGTCATACTCCTTGCCAATGACAGCTACTAGCATAAACAATACGCAGTAGACAATGGATGGATGGACTTGAAGTAGCAACTAAACAATTTAATAGTGTAAATAGATAGCAAATCCTTAGCAGAACAAGCAGAACACAGCATAGCAAAATTGCATAACGACATTTTATTTTGGTTTCACACGGGACATTAACTGTGGTCTCCTTGGCGAAAGTCCTGTTTGTTTGATCTATCCTATCCTATACCACGTAAAGTTCACTAACAGCCACTCGTCACAGCACATCTTCCAGTGTGATTAAAGTTTGCTCAGCGAAATACAGCTCAGGTGTTCTCATGTGAACCTACGCTCATGTGAGAACAGGGATTACGTACTTTAATTTGGTGGAAATCCCAAATCTACATCTCTAAACTAAGATTCTCAAAAGGAAGACTATCCCCAAGGGAGAAAGCAAGGCAATTTGATTTGTATAGCACCTTTCAACAATAAGGCAATTCAAAGTACTTTACATAAAACATTAAAATCATTGGAGAAAAAAACATCAAAACAAGCAAATAAAATAAAAACTAGACTATCAAAAAGTCTTCAGTCTTGATTTAAAAGAGCTGAGATTTGCAGCAGACCTGCAGCTTTCTGGAAGTTGGTTCCAGATATGTGGTGCTTAGAAACTGAAGGCCGCCTCTCCATGTTTGGTTCTGACTCTGGGGACACGGAGCAGACCTGTCCCAGACCATCTGAGAGGTCTGGATGGTTCATAGCCAAGCAGAAGATCAGAAATGTATTTTGGTCCTAAACCAGCTTTGTAAACCAGCAGTAGTATTTAGAAATCAATGCTTTGACAGACAGTAGGACCGGTTTAAAGACCTTTTCTGTTTTACAGGGAAAACAAGAAAACATGTTCAAAACCAAAACCAGTGAGATTTCTTGGCAGACATTGCCGTTTGCATTTTGAGCCCCTTCTGTAGATAATTGCACTGACTTGCGAGGCGGCATCATATTTCTCTAAATGACCCATGTGGGCTCCAATCACACACAGTGCATTTTGGGAAGTGTGGGTCTATTTTGAGTCGGTGTGGTCGCTCCTGTGGGTTTCCTCTAAGTAGCTTTTAGCCGGGGTTTGATAAGACTTCAACACACACACACACACACACACACACACACACACACACACACACATTCTGTTAAACCCTCTAGTCTTACAGGGCCATTTTCATTTTCTCTAAAGCAGCTTTTGTTGGAAGGCGTGTGAATTGCGCCGGGCTCGCCTGGTAACGCAGCACTTTGGAGGTTATCGACTGGCGAGCGGCCCGCGCCCAACTGATCTCTATTGGATCTTTCTTGTGATGGGGTGCGTACTTGCTCACATGCCAGGTATTGGGTTACATCTCTAATCTTTTTTGTTCACCTAAAGAGCTTGCAGGTGCTTTCTTTCTTTATTGCAGTTGGCTGATGATGGAGTGTGAGATTATTTGTCATTATTTAGGATTAAAGGAACTGGGGGACGGGGCAGCTATGGAGGAACAGGAAGGTTCGATGGATCATCTTTGACGGGCTGAGCTGGATTTTGGACCACTTTTATTCTGCTGATATCAAAAAATGTGTGAGAAACTGGGTCCTTGACAGGTTGTGGGTTTTTGCCCTGTTGCTGATCTCCTTGTGGAGGAGTCAAAGAGAGAGTTGAGAGTAAAAGCCCTACATCATAACTGCTGCTCTGTGTTAGCTCGGTCACTCATCTGCTACCCTTTTTTGAACTCTCTCAGTGGAGGTCCATATCACCACGTACCGACTGTACTTCTTCAACAGAGGGGGGCCTGGAGGTCTTTGGCCTCTCATCATTGACTGGGATCAACTATCAGGTGATTAATACACAGACTGTGTATAGGAAGTAGACGTGGTTGTTGTGATGTCACCCATTGGTTTAGTGGACTACCGTTTTGAAGCCTTCGCATTTTTGGCACTTTGACACCATCTTGGATTTTGGCAACCAGTGAAGAAAGTGACCACATTTGGACTGTGGAGGAGTGACAGGTAATTGCATTGGTAGTCTGGTAGCCACGGCAGCAACGCTATGATAGCGGCCTGCAGAGCTGTGCATTGTGGGAGTTGTGGTTGGAAGTCCGATGATGAGTTTACTGGTCTGGCAGAGAGCAGATTTTGGACAGGGCCCAGAGCGGCATTGTTATTATAAAAGGATCGGTCCAGTTCCACTCACACCCTGATCTGTCAATCAGCAGGTAGCCCCGCCCTAAAGCATCCCCCGCTTTATGGTCTATTTGATTTACTAAATATACATCATGCTTGATTAGATAGGGCTTGAAACTACAGATTGAGTTTACAAAGACTTCCATGCAATCAGACTTCTTTATCCAACCAGAGGAGTCGCCCCCTGAAGGCCAGTAGAGAGAATGCAAGTTTAAGGCACTTTTCAGAACCAGAGCTTGCTGCCTGAATTATTATCATCCAGCTCCCTGCAGCAGACATTTATAGTTTTCACATGACCCACATCCCTCGAGGTCAAAGGTTGATTGTTTGCTGTTGAGCCCTCAAGGTAAATATCATGTGACTGACAGTCAATTCTACCTGTACAGGTGCAGTGTGTGTGTGTGTGTGTGTGTGTGTGTGTGTGTGTGTGTGTGTGTGTGTGTGTGTGTGTTTGTGTGTGTGTGTTGGTAATGTAATTCAGCTGTAGATATTAATAAATATGTTTGATAAATATCACAATATTAATTTCATCTACAAATCCCCCCTTTTATATCCAGAGTAACCACTAGAGATACACACCCCGAGGTTACAAAGACAAGCCCCTGAGGAGGAAGTGTGTGTGTGTGTGTGTGTGTGTGTGTGTGTGTGTGTCCTCTCTCACCTCACTGTGAAGCCCGCCGACAAACAAACCAATTTGTATGTTTTGCTGATGTCGCCAGGCAGCGTGTTTGAGCAAGCAGTACCAACTGGGGGATGACCGAGCAGGGGTTTAATACTCTCTCTCTCTCTCTCACTCTCACACACACACACACACACGCACACACACACACACACGCGCACTCACACAGACGATTGTTTGCCAATTTTTTCACAATTTGCTTTCCTCTTTTAATTTATAATGAACTACTGTTCACCTCAGTTGTGTGTGTGTGTGTGTGTGTGTGTGTGTGTGTGTGCGTGTGTGTGTGTGTTATCAACAAAGGCAGCATCAGTAGCTAAATGTCAGGAGACACCTTCAGCCCTTTGTCTGCACAGAGGAGGTTGACCTGCTCCTGTGAAACGAATAAGCTGTTTGTCTTTGTGTGTGTGTGTGTGCAGAGAAAGAGAGAGAGAGGGGGAGAGAGAGAGAGAGAGCCATCGGGGAATAAGCAACCAGTGTTTTCACACACTGGGAGGACTAGACGGGGATGGAGGCTCATCTGAGAGGAGCATGAAGCCTCAGTTGTCAGGTTGTTTTTCCTCCTGCTGCCTGTCAGCGTTATGCTTGGTGAGTGCACTTTCACATGTCGGACAACAGGAGTGTGTGTGTGTGTGTGTGTGTGTGTGTGTGTGCGCGCGCTGGATAACTTGCTCTATTTGGAGATATGTTTCACAGTTCTGTGTTTTTTCTCTTTGATGGATGGAATCCAAGTTAAAAACTGAGATGATTTGTAAATGAACAGTTCTGTGAGTCCGTTCATGTTGCTGACAGTTTCTCAAACATCACGAGCACCGGGACTTGATAATGTCACTGTGGCTGTTCTGAGCGCTGTGAAGCGTGCACGTGTGTGTGTGTCTGATGATGATGTGATGTGATGCTGCACTTCAGTAAACTGCTGACCTCGTGTGTGTGGACATTACATTGAAGTGGAGTTATATACGACACGCTTTGCAGCGACACGATCTGCAGCTGCTTAGTGCACTAAACTGATATGACAACATCTAGGGCCGAGAGGAGGTGAGGAGCAGGTGTTCCCTCCAAGATCAACACCTGGCACGACATTATTTCATTCCTATATATTAATCAACATTCTTGCGGCAAAAAACTCTTAATCCACTGAAGGAACGGTGTGAGGCTGAAATGACGCCAAAATTAGCATGACAAATAAAATAAAGTTTTGTTGTAAAGTTTGCTATCTGGTATTAGTATCCGGTATTGTTATGTGGTGTTGTCTGGTGTTATAGCACAAAGCTCTGTGGCAGTAAACGGCCAGTCTGAGATGCGAATGGTTTGTGACCGCTGTGATGCCGTGGTTCGTACCTGCAGAGGTTGGTAACATATGAAGGATTGTACAAACCTGATCATGGGTGAGTGGAGTTTGTTTGTTTCATGTGTTCAGGAAAGTTCAGAAACGTGTTTCAAGGTCAAAAACCTTCTGGACCTGAAGCCAGTCAGTGAACCAGCTGCTTATAAAACCAACAACATGGGGAGAAGTGGACGACGCGTTTTTTGTAGTCCATTACTGTAGTTTCTCCAGCAGAGACGCACGTAAATCACCGGTGCCGATCATCAGCAGTGGCTGACGGTGGTCAGTAGCAGCAGAAGTAAGGACGGTAGTTAGTAGCATCAGCAGTGCTGGACGGTGGTTAGTAGCATCAGCAGTGGTGGACGGTGGTCAGTAGCAGCAGCAGTGGTGGACGGTGGTTAGTAGCATCGGCAGTGGTGGACGGTGGTTAGTAGCATCAGCAGTGGCTGACGGTGGTTAGTAGCATCAGCAGTGGCTGACGGTGGTTAGTAGCATCAGCAGTGGTGGACGGTGGTTAGTAGCATCAGCAGTGCTGGACGGTGGTTAGTAGCATCAGCAGTGGTGGAGGGTGGTTAGTAGCATCAGCAGTGCTGGACGGTGGTTAGTAGCATCAGCGGTGGTGGACGGTGGTTAGTAGCATCGGCAGTGGTGGACGGTGGTTAGTAGCATCGGCAGTGGTGGATGGTGGTTAGTAGCATCGGCAGTGGTGGACGGTGGTTAGTAGCATCAGCAGTGGCTGACGGTGGTTAGTAGCATCAGCAGTGGTGGACGGTGGTTAGTAGCATCAGCAGTGCTGGACGGTGGTTAGTAGCATCAGCAGTGGTGGACGGTGGTCAGTAGCAGCAGCAGTGGTGGACGGTGGTTAGTAGCATCGGCAGTGGTGGACGGTGGTTAGTAGCATCAGCAGTGGCTGACGGTGGTTAGTAGCATCAGCAGTGGCTGACGGTGGTTAGTAGCATCAGCAGTGGTGGACGGTGGTTAGTAGCATCGGCAGTGGTGGACGGTGGTTAGTAGCATCAGCAGTGGCTGACGGTGGTTAGTAGCATCAGCAGTGGCTGACGGTGGTTAGTAGCATCAGCAGTGGTGGACGGTGGTTAGTAGCATCAGCAGTGCTGGACGGTGGTTAGTAGCATCAGCAGTGGTGGAGGGTGGTTAGTAGCATCAGCAGTGCTGGACGGTGGTTAGTAGCATCAGCGGTGGTGGACGGTGGTTAGTAGCATCGGCAGTGGTGGACGGTGGTTAGTAGCATCGGCAGTGGTGGATGGTGGTTAGTAGCATCGGCAGTGGTGGACGGTGGTTAGTAGCATCAGCAGTGGCTGACGGTGGTTAGTAGCATCAGCAGTGGTGGACGGTGGTTAGTAGCATCAGCAGTGCTGGACGGTGGTTAGTAGCATCAGCAGTGGTGGAGGGTGGTTAGTAGCATCAGCAGTGGTGGAGGGTGGTTAGTAGCATCAGCAGTGCTGGACGGTGGTTAGTAGCATCAGCGGTGGTGGACGGTGGTTAGTAGCATCAGCAGTGCTGGACGGTGGTTAGTAGCATCAGCGGTGGTGGAAGGTGGTTAGTAGCATCAGCAGTGGTGGACGGTGGTTAGTAGCATCGGCAGTGCTGGACGGTGGTTAGTAGCATCAGCAGTGGTGGATGGTGGTTAGTAGCATCGGCAGTGGTGGACGGTGGTTAGTAGCATCAGCAGTGGCTGACGGTGGTTAGTAGCATCAGCAGTGGTGGACGGTGGTTAGTAGCATCAGCAGTGCTGGACGGTGGTTAGTAGCATCAGCAGTGGTGGAGGGTGGTTAGTAGCATCAGCAGTGCTGGACGGTGGTTAGTAGCATCAGCGGTGGTGGACGGTGGTTAGTAGCATCAGCAGTGCTGGACGGTGGTTAGTAGCATCAGCGGTGGTGGAAGGTGGTTAGTAGCATCAGCAGTGGTGGAGGGTGGTTAGTAGCATCAGCAGTGGTGGAGGGTGGTTAGTAGCAGCAGCAGTGGTGGACGGTGGTTAGTAGCATCAGCGGTGGTGGACGGTGGTTAGTAGCATCAGCAGTGGTGGAGGGTGGTTAGTAGCATAAGCGGTGGTGGACGGTGGTTAGTAGCATCAGCAGTGGTGGAGGGTGGTTAGTAGCATCAGCAGTGGTGGAGGGTGGTTAGTAGCATCAGCAGTGGTGGAGGGTAGTTAGTAGCATCAGCGGTGGTGGACGGTGGTTCGTAGCAGCAGCAGTGGTGGACGGTGGTTCGTAGCAGCAGCAGTGGTGGACGGTGGTTCGTAGTATCAGCAGTGGTGGACGGTGGTTAGTAGCAGGAGCAGTGGTGGAGGGTGGTTAGTAGCAGCAGCAGTGGTGGAGGGTGGTTAGTAGCAGCAGCAGTGCTGGACGGTGGTTAGTAGCAGCAGCAGTGGTGGACGGTGGTTAGTAGCAGCAGCAGTGGTGGACGGTGGTTAGTAGCAGCAGCAGTGCTGGACGGTGGTTCGTAGCAGCAGCAGTGCTACCTCCTTATTGAGCGTGAAACCACAGCCGGCACAGTTAACACAATGCCCATTCTGAACCTGTACATCATCTGACTGGACGTGTACTTCTAATTGTACTGGATGTTCCACTGGGAAAGAAAAGGCCTGTGTACTCTCTGTCAACATATATGACAACCGGAGGATTGACACCTTTAGTGTTCAGTTTGCTCCTCCGTTCAGACGGGGATGGTAGCATTAGCATTTGTGGTTTGGCTTCTATAGAAGAAAAGGAAAATCCCAGAACTCTTTAATGTCTTCCTCTCAGGAATCAAAGACGAGGGAAATTTTTTCAGCTTGACAAACCCCAAAAAAGCCCAAACCAAAGCTGGAGTTTTGTTTGCACCTGAGCACGATGAAAGTCAAACCCTGCTACAGCAGAGGTCACATGATCAGAGACAAACATGCTTGATGTGCTCGACTGTGAGCTGCTTCCTGTGTGTGTTTCTACCTGTGGGTTACTGACTCAGCGTTGTTACTGCAAACACCTGCTGCCTACGTGTGTGTGTGTGTGTGTGTGTGTGTGTGTGTGTGTGTGTGTGTGTGTTTGGTAGTCCCGGGGGAGTCCTTGGGCGTTTCCTCTCTGCTCATCTGTGTGTGTGTGTGTGTGTGTGTGTGTGTTTGTGTGTGTTTTATGGACACAAAGCTCATGTGTTTATGTGAGAATGCCATTAATCATCTAAATGTTGCTTTTAATGGAAAGCCTGAGAAATAATGAAAATGCTGCAGTTCATAATTAAAAAACAAAAAAATCTCATGGTGTGTTTTCAAATTTTAACACGTTCTTAGAGAATTTAATCTGACCAAATGTTCAGAATATTGTTTTTATGTTGTAATTGTGGGGATTCGGTAACTTGTCGCAGGCAAGTCACGGAACTGTTGATGATAATAATGGTTGCCTTCATAATTATGATGTATCATGACATGTTTTCATATGAGACCATGTTTCAGTCTGAATAGAACCACGTTTCCCATAAATCCTTTTTCTTTTTAGCTTTTATTGTTTGCTGTTTGTCAAAATACAAACGTTTCCACTTCAGCCAAGTGTTTTAAAAAAGTATGAGTTGCTCCGTTGGCACACACGTAAAGGGTTAGCTGCCTTGCTCAACGGCTCCTTGGCAGCAGTTTGATGTCTGTGTGTCACGCCGCTGTTTACCAACATTCATCCAGTCAAAAGTGAAGTAAATGATTAAAGGTTAATGTTTTATTTTTAATGCGAACTCTGCTCTGTCTGTATCAGGAAAACAGGATGTTAAAACATCAGCACCAGCATCCTGTTGTATTTTTGATTATCTGATGAAAATTAAAAATGTTATCAAAGTTATTAACGACTCAAATTGGAACACAGTATTGGCAAGTATTGATATTTAAGAATTTCTACATGTACTTGGTCTGTACTTGTACTTTCAGGTCATCTCTAACAAATATCCATCCGGAAATCAATAATCATGTGCAGGAACCTCTGCAAGCTTTCCCTTATTTTTATGCAATAAATGCCGAGCTTATTAAGTCTTAATAATTGGCTTCAATTTGTTTTATGTCTTGAATATATAGAGCCACACATTTTTTAGCAGAGAGTTGGGGACGACAGAGATTCACGCTCACACCTCCCGAGTACAGTTCACCTCGGTCTGAGGAACGCCACCACAGCTCGCTGCCGGCTGTATTCTCAGCGCCGGGGCAACCTTGTTGGGGCTGCAGTATGTTATATATCCTCAGTGAATGGGCCCTTGAGGCGGGGCAGATAGCAGAGTTTACCCCTGAGTCTGGTTGCTGTTCTGTCTGTTGTGGCAGTGCTGCCTGCACATTGATGTTATTCTGTCTTTTGTCTCCTTCTGTTTGCTCATATTCCTGTTTCTGTTGGAGAGAAATAGGAAGTCAGACTCTCCCTCTTTTCTTTCTTCTCATTAAGCACTCTTTGTTTTCAATCTCTCTCCTCTCTCTCTCTCTCTCTCTCTCTCTCTCTCGCTAGTGTTTCAGTGTGGAAACAATAAAATCATCTCTTTCCTTTTTAGGTGCTGCATAGATGCAACACACTTCTCTCCTCCTTACTCCTCCTCCCCTCTCATTTCATTGTCTTTTCTCTGCTTTAACTTTCTTGTTCTTTCGTTCTCTTTCTTCCTCCTTCTCACTCTCCCCTATGTATTTGTTTCGGCGAGCGCTCTGCTCTGTCTTACTGTATATGGTCATGGAGGCTCAGCCCTGCTGGTTCCCTACAAACTGACTGGACGTGATTTAGCGGAGCACAGCTGCAGCTCTGACGCTGCAGTTCAGTGTTTGTGCATGATGTGGACAAAAGTGTGTGGACACCTGAGCACTTTGTCCTCAACTCAACGGCCTCATATGAGGTCATTGCTCTGTGCAGAGCGTAGACTTTATATAAGAAGTGCACGTAGTCATCCTGACGTCACCCATTGGTTTGGGGATGGTTTTGAAGCCTCGAGTTAGGCATTTTGGCCGTCACCATCTTGGATTTTTGCTACAAGAGAAAGGAAGTGACCGTATTTGGAGTATGGAGGAGCGACGGCAGCAACCTTACTGGATCTGGATCCATCCGGATTCTGGCATGATGCTGTTAATAAAGTTAACTTCCATAATTCAAAGTGAACTTACAGTCATCTTTGTAGCTAACTGCATTGGTAGTGTGGTAGCGTCCTCAATCACCAGGTAGCCCCGCCCTAATGCATACCTTGCTTTATGGTCTAATGTACTCAATGAACATCATGCTGGATTGAAGAAGAGACCATAAACTCTACAACTTTCCAATGTTTACTGAGATAATCAATCAAGAGAGAAGTCATTTTCTCATAAACGTCTATACAATCAGACTTCTTTTTAGTATCATTAGAGTTGCCCCCTGATGGCCAGCGGAGAGAATGCAAGTTTCATGCACTCCAGCATTGCTTCAAGATTGGATAAGTTATCACCATGTCATTGATACATTGATTGGAACATGTCTCTGCGTATGTTGGAGTGTGACAACAACAATACAGCACATCGACAGGAACAAAGTAGGTTCACATCTGCAAAGGCATATCAAAAATGCTCTTACAGATTACATTTAGAACAAATATGATGTGTATGAAGTAGGGATGCACGATATTGATTTTTTGAAGCCGATACCGATATCTGCTCCTCGGGACCGATACCGATAACCGATAATATTGTTATTCGTTTTTGAATGTATATTCAGATCAAATTCAGGTCAAAAACACTAATGACTAAGCTTAGGTAGATTTAGCTTTGCCTTTTACCAAACACCTAACCAGATGTATCACAGTGACATGATAATTATTACTATAAACAAAAGAAAGCCAAGAACAGTTTTGACTCTTCAATAACATGACAATATTTATTTTTTTCAAATAATTATGTAAGTGAGTCAGTCAATGACAACCTTCCCTGAGCAGCATGGGATATGCACAGTGTGCATATCAGCAGTGTGTGAACCTGGTAGCTCCTCACATGTAACACTGCTCTGTATTGTTTGAAGTCCTTATCCAGCCACTGGGCCGTCAGACCTAACATGCTAACGGGGCTCACATCACAGGTCCATATATCCGTGGTGAAACTTATGTCCCGTATACGGACATCATTGTCGACCAGATTATGAAGGAGTGTGGCTAACTCGTCATACTTGGCTGGTAAACACACGTCGGAAAAGAGCCGGCGGCTTGGTATAGTGTACCTGGGCTCCAAGTTGTTTACTAGCCGACTGAAACCTACTTTCTTCCACGATGGAAAAGGGCTGGTCATCTAGCGCCATCATTTCTATTATGTAGCTAGTGATCTCTCGGGCTCTTGGGTCGTCTCTGCCAAACTTTCGATGGTAACAAGCCCTGGCGTTGCCTTTGCAGTTGGCCTCGGGCTCGCTGCTTCTTTAGCGGAACAGGCGTCTTCATACGCTTTTAGACACACCGTCGTAGCGATGGTGATGTGCGAGGTGACTTTTAAGGTTGGATGTATTAAAGCTTGATGCCTTTTTCCCTCCTCTTGGAACTTCTGCATTGCATTTGTTACAAATGGCAAGCGATTCAGTTTCCTCAGAAACTTTGAAGTAGTCCCACAGTACAGACCCATGCGTGTTTGTTTACTAGTCTTCCTCCTCCACTCACTCGCAGCCTCTACATCACAGCCAGGCGTGAGAAGGGAGCGCTCGATTTGTGGATTAACTCCCTCCTCCGAAACCTGTGATACCACAGTAACCACATCACATGCTAAACGGGAGGCGCCTAGAAAAAAACTAACGTCCCTCATCCCAATCCACCCGTAGCACTGTTTTAACACACACATCCTATCGTCGGATTATCGGAGGTATTAATAATTGTATCGGATTTATCGGGTTGACGTCATAATTCCTATTATCGGTCCGATAATTATCGTGCATCCCTAGTATGAAGAGACCAGCTAGGGGGGGACAGTTCATGCTAAGTTCATAGACTGAACTGCAGTTACAGAAACGAGTAGTTCTGCTGTCAATAGTACGCAGCCGTCTTCTCGAAGGAAGGGGGGGTTGACTACACTTTTCAGGACTGGAGGTTGCCGCCTGCTGCAGACCAGTCAAATTCCTGAACACCAAACTGGCAAACCATTTCTACCATTTTATAAGGCTGTCAAAAAATGCTTACTGTTGCCAAAAAGTTTCATTGTTGTCTACAACATGATCGCACGCTGTAGCTTTAAGATTTCCTTCACTGGAACCAAGAGACCAAATGAAAAAGACAGAAAAGGTCTGTCCACATACAATATGGCCTCATACTGGAGTTCATATATCATCCATTAATATTTACAACCAAGAATCGCTTGTAACATCATCATCGTTGCCATAGTGACATCAGGAGATGCAGCGTAAAGTGTGCGAAGGAGGCATTCGTAGGTCGACTCCCCGGGTGCTCGATTTCACGGTCAAGGTTAAGAGCAGACGAGCTTGATGTCAATGCAGAGAGTCTCAGAGAGTACGGCCTGCTTAATGTATACGTGTGATCGTCAATAATTCATAGCGAGCTTATAGTGAGGTTGTACAGCTGGCATCTCACTGCTGCATATTTCAATACCATGCCGTGCACTTTACTGGGAGAACATTCCCATGTTGTCTTTACTTTAACTATATTTATATTTATATATATATTCTCTATTTTAATTTGGACTGATTGGGTTTAAGGCACCACCGGTTCTGCTCAACGGATTCTATGAATGTTTTGTGTGGGTTTTTTCTCTCAAAAATGTACTCTTGTTGGAGACATGTTTGGACTGACCGTCTCACCGGCTGATGGGACAGAACCAACAGAACACACCTCTCCATCGGTGGCTGGGTGTTTGTGTGTGTCATTCTAAGAAGTTAGTATCTTGAAGACAAGGTCAGACTTCCTTCTGTTTATCCCTCGTGTCTCCCAGCGTCTCCTCTCGCTCTCTGCAGGGCAGTTAGCTCCCCTGCTAGAGATGCTAATTACTGCCATGTGCCTCGCCTTCACGCCACTAGAAACACACATACACACACACACACACACACACAGGCACGGACGTCGTCACCAATGACGTCTGTGCCCACCGTCGGTGTCTTGATCCGAGCCGGTTAGTCAGATGCATGTGTGTTTAAGACGGATTTGTCAAGTCAGCCGCGCAAACAGCTTTTTTCCGTGTTCTACAAATCCGCTGCAGGTTTAGCGTCACTCTTACTCAGCTGGAGTCAGGCGACGCTTTTCACTCTGATTTGCACAGATTTTTTTATTTTTTATTCCAATCGTCGTTTGAAACTTCAGTTACAGTCGTCACAACGTTTCTGTCTGTGCACGGAAGCACATTTCATATTTCTATATTTATTGAGGGATATTTTGAGAGATATTTTGTTTAAATGGTTCACTTTAAAAGTATGCATACACACTGTGACACACCTGTACAATTCATCAACATGGCCCATGTTGATGAGACATGGAGACATGAAACAACACCAACTAAATAACACAGCCGAAAGACACTAAAAAAAGGCTGTTTCTTCCATTGTTCTCGTTCATAGCTCACAGAAAATGTGTTGTTTTTTTGTTGGGTTCTCTTTCATCAGGCGTTTTTGTCCTCCATCTGTGAAGGGAGAGTACATTCAGGGTTAGTCAAAGTGAAGGCCAGGTGTGAGGAAGCACCAGCTTTCTGTAAAGTAAAATGTACTTACAGTTGTTGTTTTTTTTAAAACACAATAGGTAAGCAGGTTGATATTGCTTTTATCTCCCATAAAAGCAAAAGAAAATCCACTTTTCAGTCATAAAAGTACACTTATCATTAATAAAATAAGTGGATCAAAACAGTGGCCATCTCTTTTAATGTGTTTTTAGTCTTCTTTTCATCTCTGTATTCATTTTTTTTTTTTTATTCTGAAACAGCTTGCCTCTAATGACCCTTTTAGGGGACAAATAAAATACTTGAATTAATTAATGTAATTGATTAAAGAAGGTACTCGTGGAAATTATGAAGATACTGTTTTAATCTCTTTCTGGTGTGGTTCTCCATCCCTCACTTTCTCCCTTCACAACAATGAACTTCCCGTTCCACCTCCTCGTCGTCTTCATTGAGCATCTCATGTTAACTGTTACCAGTTCGATAGACGCGTAAGAGCTCCATTACGCAATGCAACACATTACAATCTGCATTACCCATGTCTCCCCTCTCTCTTCTGCTTTCACACTCAACAAAACTCTCTTTGTGTTGGGTACCAGGATGTAACGTTACTATAACAACAGGTCTCTCTGTGTGTTGGGTACCAGGATGTAACGTTACTATAACAACAGGTCTCTCTGTGTGTTGGGTACCAGAATGTAACGTTACTATAACAACAGGTCTCTCTGTGTGTTGGGTACCAGGATGTAACGTTACTATAACAACAGGTCTCTCTGTGTGTTGGGTACCAGGATGTAACGTTACTATAACAACAGGTCTCTCTGTGTGTTGGGTACCAGGATATAATGTTACTATAACAACAGGTCTCTCTGTGTGTCGGGTACCAGGATGTAACGTTACTATAACAGCAGGTCTCTCTGTGTGTTGGGTACCAGGATGTAACGTTACTATAACAACAGGTCTCTCTGTGTGTTGGGTACCAGGATGTAACGTTACTATAACAACAGGTCTCTCTGTGTGTTGGGTACCAGGATGTAACGTTACTATAACAACAGGTCTCTCTGTGTGTTGGGTACCAGGATGTAACGTTACTATAACAACAGGTCTCTCTGTGTGTTGGGTACCAGGATATAATGTTACTATAACAACAGGTCTCTCTGTGTGTCGAGTACCAGGATGTAACGTTACTATAACAACAGGTCTCTCTGTGTGTTGGGTACCAGAATGTAACGTTACTATAACAACAGGTCTCTCTGTGTGTTGGGTACCAGGATGTAACGTTACTATAACAACAGGTCTCTCTGTGTGTTGGGTACCAGGATGTAACGTTACTATAACAACAGGTCTCTCTGTGTGTTGGGTACCAGGATATAATGTTACTATAACAACAGGTCTCTCTGTGTGTCGGGTACCAGGATGTAACGTTACTATAACAACAGGTCTCTCTGTGTGTTGGGTACCAGGATGTACCGTTACTATAACAACATGTCTCTCTGTGTGTTGGGTACCAGGATGTAACGTTACTATAACAACAGGTCTCTGTGTGTTGGGTACCAGGATGTAACGTTACTATAACAGGTCTCTCTGTGTGTTGGGTACCAGGATGTAACGTTACTATAACAACAGGTCTCCTTCTTTCTCTTCCTGCTGATAAAAAAAAGTCACTGGATAAAACACATCGGCTTAGATAACGTTACATTAGTGATGGAGTGTAGCTACGTTAGCCAGCTAGCTAGCAGGCCAAGCTTGAGGATGGGATTACGATTAACTGAGACTGCATGACTTGCAATATGATAACGCCATACGTGTAATTCATAGAAAAATTCTAAATATTTTTGCATCTTTCTGCTGACTACCATACATATATATTTTCAAATTATGTCCCATCTTAAGCTCTTAAACTCCAATCCCCATGATGCTCCTCTCTTTTTCTTTCTGCTCTTGTGTTTGTTTTACTTCACTTGAACTCCAAGTCGGGTGTTTCTAAAACTTCCTTTGTAAGGGTGGCAAACTCCTCCCGCCTGGTGATTAAAACACAGCGTCATGGATAATTTTGAAAAGAGCCGTTGGGTTCAGATGTGCTGCGTGGAAATCTGCTGATGGAACCTTTAGGTGGGCTTGATTTATCGCTTCATGGATCGGTCAGCAAGTTTGGAGAGGGTTAGTCGCACCGTGAAAGGTGAATTATGCGCATCTGCAGTCTTTTGAGGTTCAGATATAACACACACACACACACACACACATGCACACACACATGCACACACACAAACACACACGCACACAGGCACACAATCACACACACACACACAGACACACACACACACACTGGCACACACACACACACACACACACCACAAACACGCACAGAGGCCCACAGACACACACGCACACACACACACACACACACACACACACACATGCACACACACACACACACACCACACAGGCACACACACACAGACACACACACACACACTGGACACACACACACACACACACACACACACACACAACACCACAGAACACGCACAAGCCCACAGACACACACGCACTGCACACACACACACACACACACAGCACGCCCACAGACCACACAGCACACACACACAACACACACACACTGCACACACACACCACACACACACAAGACACACACGAGCACACACACACACCATCACACAGCAGCACACACAACACCAGACACCACAGCATCCACACACACACACACACATAGACACACACACACACACACACACACACACACACACACACACACACAACCTGCACCATCTGGTCTTGGTCGAATGAGAATGACTAAGCATAATGTGATCAGCCTTCTGTCTGACTGCTCTGTGTTTTTCTTCGATTGCAGCTTTTTGTGGAACACTCAGAGCAGACTTGTTGTTTCCATCGAGTCATATCGTCTGCATCTTTTCATACCATTCTCCATCCTTCGATATCACTAAGATATAGATTCCCAACTTTACATTTCAAAATGAACGGTGAAACAAAGTTCTCAGGCGTGAGAAGAACCTTGGTTTGATGACTTGCATGTAAGGGTGTAATGGCAGGCGTGCTGTATTCCATACCGGGCCTTCAGTATGACCAGTAGGTACTACTCTATGTGGAAGAACATGTACATTAACTGTGTCTCTGTGTTTCCTCTGGCAGGTGATATCACACAGAAGGGCTATGAGAAGAAGCGATCCAAGCTGATTGGAGCCTTCTTCCCACACACACCAGGTAAATCTGACTTTCCTTCACCTTTTCATGTAGCGCCTTCTAATAAATGTCATCATGTTTGTGTGTGGCATCAGAGCGGCATTTAGAAATCTGTGAAAAAATTATACCAAATCCATAAATGTGAGAAGAAAAAAATCCATTGCAAACTTGAAGTGTGCAAACAACATTAGAACAGTAAACAGAGTTGCGACATACTAACATAATAATATTAAAAAACAAATACATATTTTTTATAAAATTGTTAACTTTTCATTGAATGATTGTTGACTTTTGCAGTACTTGTTTCTTTTTATTCTTTTCTCTAGCTGCGCATATTACTATGCACTGAAACACAGAGGCTGGGGTAAACAACATTGGAGAAACCAGCAAACCAGCAAACCAGCAAAAAATAGCCTAAATTAAAAAAAAAATTGTAATTTTATTTATTTTTGTTTTTGCCAGAGCATTGGATCTTTTAATTGCTGTCGCAATGTAAAGATTTCAATAAAAATACAACTACAATACAATGTTTTAAAAACACATTAAGTATATGTAGAGAGAAGTATATGTTTCTTCTTCGTCGTGCTCATGCAACCACGCAAGCAGTCTGCTGCAATGCCTGCAGTGCCCCGTGTGTCGAGGCGGTGTAATTACAGTGACTCAGAGCGATGCCGCAGACATCTGCGCTTCTCCAGTATAAACGGTATTGCAAAATCTCTACCGGTGGACACTTTTATACCGTCACACGGTATAATACCGTCATACCGCCCAACCCTTAAACAGACTCATTTAGGTGTTTTAGGACTTTTCCTTCAAACCTTCAAAATTGGACGAGGATGTTTAACCAGGGTGGATTGGACCAGAAACAAAGAACATTTTGTGCATTTATAGGTTTGTTTTACACAAAGGGGATTTCTCTTCAGTAGGCAGTGGTGTTTGTTTCACTGAAAAGGCCCTGCAGGCAAGAATACCCATTTGTTTTTGTTATTTGTCCAAAAGACTGCCAATGTGCACTTGTTCTAAAAGGAAACTAGAGATGGATATGTGTTGATTCTGATCTTGCTACATTTAATAAATCATCACCAGTTGAGTTGTTTTTGGTAACGCAACTCAGATAGATGTTGTTGAGTCCAACCTCAAAGGATCTAAAAGTCCATTTCGCAGTGAGAAGCTGCATCAGATTGACTGCTGAGGATGGGACTGCAGCGCCACTGGAGACCAGCAGACACACTGGCACTGCTGAAGCTATTACTGAAATACACTGTGTGTGTGTGTGTGTGTGTGTGTGTGTGTGTCTTTGTTGGGTTGGGGATGTCAGGAAGTGCATTATGGGAAGGAATGAAGGGTGTGGGATAGAGAAAATGTGTGTTATTCATATCCAGACCCAGTAGGGGGGTCGTTCCTAGTTCGCTATGGGGGAACTGGATGACACACACACACACACACACACATTACCACGGTTTCCTTCCCCGTGATGCATTTCAGCTCCAAGGCCTGTTAATCCACGCCGCTTGCTACATAGTCAGACTGATGTCATTTGAGTAAAGCATCAACAGTGTTCAAAGAAACCGATTTCCCCGGTTTCCCAGATTTTCACAGTTTCACATTATAGATTAGGTTTAGTTTACTCAAAAGGGACTTAGATATCATGAGATCCAACACGCCAACCATTAAATATCAGCCGAGAAAGAAAGTGAAAATAAATTATTGATCATGCACTCTACGTTTTAAGTCAAAGATGAGAAGATTATGGGAACCTTTCAAAAGGCCCTAAAAGCTTTTGGCTTTACTGCCACCATCTTAGAACTTTTAACCCACTTGTGACAGCTTGAAACGTGCAACACATCAGACACTCTAAGCCAATTACCATAGTCACCCACATGTTGTTTCATGTTATCAGCTAAATAAATAAATCACTCACCCTGTTAGAGCTGGGATAACCTGGGGTTTTGCTAGTTTGTAGGACCAGAAGGCTCTGTGCAATGACCCATAACTTCATATTCTGGCAATTTCCCCCGCTGATGAATAAGGCTGGGTATTGGGTAACGGTACCATCAGGCACTGACCGAATTACGTCGGTCCTACGTTGGCTATTGAAACACTTCATGAAAAAATATTCCCAGTTTCGGTTCCTACAAACGAAATGTAACCGTTGCGCTAAAATAATTAAATGCAAGTCATAGAACACGTCAAACATGATGAAGCCATCCGAGGCTACACCATCAACGCAATCAGCAACGGCCACGGCAACGGCCTCCAGCCCCCCCATGACCCCGAATACAGGATAAGCGGTAGACAATGTTTTCATACAAAAAGTATTGAACAAATCATTGTTATGTATCGATATCTAATTCAAGGTATCGGAATCAGAATTGGTATCGTACATTTTCAAATGATAGTCCTACGCTTGAATGCTGTTCTTGCTTTCTGTGAGTCGTTTGTAAGCCATGTACTGTACTGACTGCAGTGTAAATGCATCAGCTTGAAAATGCTACGCCCTGAGAAGGTGCCGGCGTCTAAGAATGTGGTACAATCTCTCAGACTCGCAACAAGGACATCAACACAGGTGTCCCAAAGTGTTTGTTCTGTCTCATTTATGACGTTACGCTTGTAACGTGTTTTACTGTCGACATTGTATTTTACTTACATTAAGAAAAGAGTCTCTGATATGAGGGACGATATGACAGACAAACTGAACTGGACAGGAAAAGGTTGAGCAGAAGATTGCTTAGAAAGTCACTGAGCTGGAGAAGCTTACACACACACTCATTTTCTATTAAATGACCCCTCTTTTTATACATCTCGCCGAGAAAGACCCATCTGGTGTTTAAGTCCGCCGTCTGTGATACGTAGAGAAGTTTGCGGGGGCCAGAGATGAACTGCAGGAGCTTCTTGGCAAAGAATATGCAAAGATCTCAATAACAGTAACTGGAGCAGAAGTCCTGACATCAATTCAACGACCAGAGCCAATGTTCTTACAGTACGCATGCCAAGTAACAGATCCAAACACTGCGAACACACATCTGTCAGTATCCAAGTAGAACAGAAAGGCAGCATTCATGAAGGAAGAGCAGAGAAATTCTATTCATCCAGAAAGGTTTGGAAATTCCTGGCAGGTCCAGAGCAGAGAGAGTCTGAGTGGACGTTGTAACTGGGAGGTGGAGGACTTTTGGTCACATACAGGGATATCAGCAGAGCAGGCTCTGTCTCGAGGGTTAGATTGTTACAGAAATAGTTAAGAATTCAGGCATAACGACATGAGAACTCGCATCTCAGGTCCTCAGAGCAGGTATTCTGGCTTCTACAGCGTCTCTGAGACCATGACTCTCCTCCACAGAGTGGGAGTGCTGGACTATGGTTTCAGATGGAACAACTGCTGAGGTGTGTAAACTATAGTAAACAGGAGATACTGAACATTTGCTGTTAATCAGGCAGTATGGTGACAACTGTATGACGGTGGAAACCTTATGTTTAAAACATTGTAGTTCAGCTATTGATGGAACAGTACTGCCAGGGACATAAACAGTGTACAATATATCAACTATTTAGAGAAAAAGAGAGAGAGAAAAATGATGAACGTTAACACTTATCTTTGTATATATCCTTCTACTCAGGGTCCATCATTTGTAAACCATTTCCAAGAGGTCACCTGGAAAGTACGAGAATACTTTGATACTAATTTCAGAAACTTCCTTGAATCACGATTTCAACTCATGCAAATATTGATTCATTATACGAATGTAGTGCCTGTTTGGGGCGTGGTCGGTCGGAGTGGGCAGATTACTCGACCCAATCGGAAGGGCTGCATGCTTGTTTGTAGCTAGGGGGGGCTTCAGGGCTTTTTACAGGCTGCGGCTCATTAATGACTGCAGTTCACTTTTGCTGCTGGATGCTGGATAACTGACTTCACAACCAGACTTCCATGCAGCAGGTCAGTACGTTGGGACTGGCCATGCCACAAACAGGCACTGCACTGCTGTTAATCATTCTGGGACTGCTTGTGATAAGTCAGTCTGAGCCCATAAAGTACATCTCGCTTTGACGAGAATCAAACTACTAAGCCAAATGAGATCAACCATCTCTTACAATGTTGAGCATTTATGTACTTTCCCTTTGAGAACACTCCAGTTCATCTCTTATTCATACCAAACTGTGAACAATGTAGTGTGAGCTTTTCCAGTGATTAATTAATCATTGATTCAGGGTTTTTGTTTCTTTTCTTCACTGTCTTTGATCTGGGAACACATTACTGTACAAATCTTCAGTTATGCACCAAGAACAGCTCAGAGTATCTAAACTGGAGATTAGACTTAATGTTTCTTGTTCCTAGAATAATATAGAAACTGTTGGGAACACATGACGTCTTTTGAATTGCATTATCATTTCTTATCATGTACATTTTAATATCTGCTCATTTGTACATTTGTTAATTTCAGCCATAAATGGAATGTTTTGTTAGCAGCTTTGTTAAGATTAATGTTTGTAAGCGTATGCTATTATATCATGTGCTGTGAATATAAACCTCATTATATATTCACTGTATCTTGTAATGTGTTTAAAAAAAATCCTTCTTACTGAGGGCATGTCCACACGGCAACGTGTTAACACAGAAGCTTTGTTTGAGACCAGGTCCCAGGGTGAAAACGTCAAAAGTCTCCACCGTTGCATGTTCTTGTTGTCTACAGCAAATACGCATACGCTGATGTCATCGGCCCACGCCTCGACCCGTCATGTTGTTCTTGTTGTGTTCGATTTATTTTTCTACCTTCTATGTTTGTATACACGTGCAAGCTTTATGCGCATGCTTCGTCTCTTCTCTCGCAGAAACAGCGCCACATATATGCCTAGAATATGTACTACAGCGTGCAATGGATTCATTAGGATGCAGATTTTCTTGACATGACGCCAAGGAAAACCAGGGAGAAAAGATTGTTTTGGTGTGGATATGGCCTGAATAAATAAAGTTAGTGATCAGTTTATATAATTATATATATATATATATATATATATATGTACTGTATATATTCCAGTATAATAGCATCAATTCTATTGTTGTTTTTTTTACTTTTGCAGTGTTTTTTTTATCCTATTATTTGTTATTTTTCTTCTTCTGATTTGTGTCTAATCGAGTATGTGGCCTCAAGCAAGAGTGTTTTTAGTGAATTAAAGTAAACCTAAAAGTAAAACGTGGGAACTGAAGTACACATGTTTTCGGTGTTGGTGTCATAGTTGTTGACTTCATCCGTATCAGTACTTTATTGGATTAAGAGTCTCTTCTTCCTGTCTGGCAGAACGGGGATGAACGAGAGCCCTGCATTGATTTCCTTTAAGGTTTCACCGTGTGCGACTGGGTCAATTTGTGTTTGTTGTAAGGACTATCAGATGGATGGCGTATCACTGGGGCATCAACGTCAGGTGGATGATTTATTTCCTGAATGTCACCTACTTACTTGTATTTTCCCAGCAGTGGCTCCATACAGACGTCACCCATGTCACACCTAGAAATGTTAAAACACACAATCAAGAATACTTGAAAGTATGATGTGTACTTGTATGAAGGGTTCTTGCAGGTAAACATGCTAGGTGCATCATGTCAACATACTGATAATTAACATGTGTGCTCATTTTCACTGTCTGAACTCACGGTTTTGTCTGATATTCATAACGAACAGGCTTCATTACTGTATTTACTTTAATCTTTAGATTTAGCAGTCCAACACTAAACAGAGTCCAATGTAGAGTTGTCAATTTTCCGAATAATACTACAGAAAAATGTAATTATCGCAGCGTCAGGCCCAGGTTCTGTTGTTGAACAGGTTCTCTGTGATGTATAACATGTTCACCATCATACTTTAGTATGCTGACATTTGCTTATCAGCAATAAAACAAATTGAAATGTTGACCGATGCTGCTTTATGAAAAGCCAGAGAAGCATGAAACTCAGGGAGTTAGCCTCTTGGTTCCATGAATGTCCGTACACAACGTGTGTAGAATTTAACCTCTTGGGACCATTGATTTATGGACTACATTGCATGGGAAACCATATGACAGTTAGTAATCCAATCTGGACCAAACTAGTGGATTATTGAAATTTTTATAAAATTGTGAATATTCAATACATTTTGCTGTGACTAATGAAGAAATGGACAAACAAAGAAATGCAAAAGAACGACCTGCAGGCAAAATAAGTTGAGTAAGAAGAAACGAGATGGACAAAGACATTTTTAAAGAGGAAGTAGAACGAGTTAGAAGGGAAATCCATCCAGACTCCCAAAAGGAACCAGCAAAGGTATTTCCCAGACCGGTCATTTATTGCAGCGCTGGCTGGTAGTCGTTTCATGGTTGCTTAATGAACTTTTAGCTTTTCTCCTGAGCAGCAGCGATACTGTGGAAGTTCTAATGAAGACAGATGAGGGTGGAAGTGTGAAGTCGAGATGGATGCTCATAGATCAGTAGCTCCGGAGCGGCTGCAGCTGTCAGTAACAGGGTGGTTATTATCATCAGACTTATTGATTGGTGTGTAGGGAGGTTGTTTCCTATTCTGTGTGTGTGTGGCTGTGCAGACGTACGTTTGTGTGGATCTACCTCAGTTTCTGTTTCTTCTATGGCAGCTTTGAGTCATGAATAATTCATAGTTATTAATGAATGCATTGACAGGCAAACTGCAGGAACTCACCTGTTGATTGCAGGCCACAGTCCAAATAACAGTACAGTAAAATACAAAAAGCAAACGTGTTGAAGGGTTATTCTGTGGAATCCATTTTTAGATGTATATGAAGGCATTTAAATCTGATCTTTTCTGTTTCAGGAATGGATCTGTCCGTTGGCCAGGAGAGAAGAACCCCAGTCACCCCGTCCTCGTCCTCTCGGTACCACCGCCGGCGGTCTTCTGGATCCAGAGACGAACGTTACCGATCAGGTGAGAGGTTGTCCATGACCATACTTGACAATACTGAGGGACATTTTGTCTTTGTATGTATGTTGTATGCCTTTCTATTAACACTAGGACACACCATTGGTGTGTTAACCTCTGACATGCTGGCAAAGAAATGATCACCTTGTTTATTGGCTTCATTAATACCCCATTAGCTATTTGGACAGGTGCGATAACTTTAGTAAGACATGGTTACATGTTTTAATTTGACTTCTTTCTCATAAAGGCGATGGTGTGATTAGGTCTTATTTGCATAACTTTGAATATCAATGAGGAAACCTTGTATAATTGCCGTAATTATTTAATACTTATAATACTTTAATACTTACTTTAATACGGGGAGTTCATATTAACATATCCAATATGTTACGTGAAGAGACGTACATAGCCATACACGTGTGTATTCATTGTCTTAAAGGTGCACGCCACCAATGTAACGCATGGCAATGGGAGAAATTGTCTCTAATGATACAACAAGGCGTTCACCAGGCAGGGAGGGTTGTTGTGGAGTTGCATTATGGGAAATGCAGTATCCAGTGTTTTGGGAGATCAACTTAAGCCATTTTCTGTATTAGAGCCATTGGTGGTAATAAAAAAAAAGTTAAAAAAACTAAGCAAGGGGTCTAATGTTCATATATATATATATATATATATATATAGTGTGTGTGTGTGTGTGTTAATATCGCTGGCATGTTTAATATCCGGTCCAACAGATTTGGACATTTGTGTTCTCACATATTATAGCTCCTCTGAGTAACGTCCAGATAGGTTCAGGGTTGCAGTGGATGTGTGAAGGGGCTCTGTACTCTACTCTGTCTCTCGCGGGTCCCCAAACTTAAAGAAGTGGTGTACACTTTATTAATCTATGCTCTATGTTTATGAGTGCCCTGCGTTAAACAGGCCCAGAAGTATGCTGTAATGTTTTTTAAGAATATTATATTTTCCAGGCAAACAGCAGCTCTGCTCAACTGTTGAGAAAAGGGTCACACTTAATGGGTTCAGGATGATGGATGTGATGGCTCATCATCATCAGTTCAGGAAACGCTACATTATTAATATATATCGATCCATCTTGTTTTCTATAATTGTTCTGTGACAGTTCCTAGGTTTGAAATTGTTTACACAGGCTCTTCTTGCCTCATGACATCTTCATGTCAAACACAAGTTGCTGCAGTTTATTAAAAGTTCCAGATCTCATCATTCCAGATTGTCTCTCGGTTCCCAGTAACTGAACAGAATTTGGACACTTAACTGATGTTGGAGTGGAACTGCAACTACGAATCAATTATTTGGCAACTATTAAATTCATTGCAGAATATTGTTGATCACTTTGAGAGATTTTACATTTACATTCTTAATGTAAATCGTTCATGATTGATTTACTCTTACATGAACGTAAACTGAATGTCTTTGAGTTATGAACAAAAAACATACGTTTGAAGACGTGATCTTGGTATTTTGGGACTACTGAGTTGGACTTTGTGCTACTGAGTTAGCCTTTGTGGTACTGAGTTAGCCTTGGTGCTACTGAGTTAGCATTGGTTCTACTGGATTAGCCTTGGTGCTAATGAGTTAGCATTGGTTCTACTGGATTAGCCTTGGTGCTACTGAGTTAGCATTGGTTCTACTGGATTAGCCTTGGTGCTACTGGATTAGCCTTGGTACTACTGGATTATTTTTGGTGCTACTGGATTAGCCTTGGTGCTACTGGATTAGCCTTGGTACTACTGGATTCTTTTTGGTGCTTCTGGATTACTTTTGGTACTACTGGATTAGCCTTGGTGCTACTGCATTAGCCTTGGTGCTACTGGGTTATCTTTTGTTCTACTGGATTAGCTTTGGTGCTACTGCATTAGCCTTGGTGCTACTGGGTTATCTTTTGTTCTACTGGACTAGCCTTGGTGCTACTGGATTAGCCTTTGTTGTTACTGAGTTAACCTTGGTGCTACTGAACACCTCCATACTTGACCCAAGTCTCCTCCTTAGTCCTGATAATGACACAGTACCCTGTTTGATATTCTCAGTCAGTTTCTGCAGAATAGACTGCTTGGCACAGATCTCTGGAAAAGGCTTTTGACTAATCTGTCACAGCTCTTGCAACATGCATTGTTTGGTTTTATTCCATCTGGTGTCCTGTCGAGATTAGGAATAAATGATTTGAAATGAATCTGAAAGAATCCACGGTTGTGACATCTGGGGCTAGCTACAAAGATAGTCCAGTAAGAAGAGAGACAAGCTTGAGTTCCTGGACCAGTGAGGGGAACCTGGGTTACTTTATTATTCTATTCCCACATGCTGTGTGAGAGACTGTTTGAGTTTTCTCTGGCAGAAAATAAATTGTGTAAAGACCTTTTAACCCATTAAATTGAAAAAGAAAAGCTGTGTGAACACCTTTAAACGCTGCACACACACTCGCTTTCACACGATGTGCCGTCACACTCAGTAAACCACAAGACAATAAACGTGCACTTGAGATTTAAATTACCTCCGTTCCCCGACATAAGCACACACACAAGCCAAACAAATGTACATCTGTGAGCCCCATTCATTCTGACGAATGTCTTGCTTATGTCATTATCGGATCCAACAGCCTGCGTGTCTGCCTCCTGGCGACGGTGGACGCCATTCAAACTAACCCAGCTGTGGCTACAGCGCTTCATCTCGCTCTCGGAAACACCAAATTACAAAACGTCTTCTTCACCAACGCTCCCGTACTTACTCCAGTAAACTGGGCCTCAGGGGAGCCACTGTCAATGTTAGTGTACCAAACCTGAATGTGAATAAATGGGAACATGGCGCAAAAATGATGAACACTGCTACCGTGTTTCTACTTAAGAGCCTCGGATGGATGGATGGATGGATGGATGGATGGATGGATGGATGGATGGATGGATGGATGGATGGATGGATGGATGGATGGACACCCAAATCGCTCTGTTGTTGGTTGTACAAATCAACATAAGTGCTTATATTCGGTCCCAGCTACAGAAGAACAGAAGAGAAAGTGGTTATGTTTCATTTTTAATGACAATGTGCCGGCTACGGTCCGTGTTAGCTTGTATGTGTGTGCTTACCACTTCACATCAGACTGCTGCAGGAACAAGGGAGACGGAGCTCATAAGCATTTAAAGGTGCAGGAACAGAAACAGCCTGTTCTCAGCAGAGCTCATTTGAGCACCTTTAGACAGCTGAACTTCAGGACCACGGATGGGTTTGGGGCAATGCATATCGAATCCAGTGTTGTTGGACCTCTGACAGCTGTGTGGAATTGATGAAAAACAGCATAATATGGGATCTTTAAGCACTTTTCAAAACCAAGTAACAAAGTGCTTTACATGGCTGAACCAAGATTAAAGTGGCCAATATCCACACAAAATACTATTCCGCAAAGACACATTTTGGGTCTAGAGCCACAGACCATTGACCATAAAAACTTGGGACCCTTTGGTCATGAGCCCGGACTCAGGAACAGGAGCATTATATACATACAAAGTATTTTGATGTAAAATGTAAACATAACTGTAGTCAAATCATAATACATTATTATAAAATGAAAAAGGAAAGTACCTTTGAATTGTACTTGAGAACAGTGTTTGAAGAAGTTAGACATATATCCAGATTAATGGTTTTAAAGTAAATCATTACGATGTTTTTCTGTCCATTTGATTTTATTAGACTGATATCAAAGGACAGCAGTTTTGTGTGCACTAATTGTCAGCGTCAGCATGCATTATTGTTCACCACTAGTTTTCAGAGGTTCAATGCTGCCTCTGGTTTCAGGTCAGTACACAGTCCGGTACAGTTAATTTCACGCTGCATAATGAACTCTCACAGCTGATAAAACCAAATGCAGACAAGGTGGTTGCCAATTAAAATGTTAAGTATAATCATGTTGTTACTACACAGAAATGATAGGAAATCAATGGCTTTCTCCAGGGCAGAGAAAAGTCGTTATAAAGGATAAAACATTGATCTACTGTTCGTGTGTCTCCAGATGTGCACACAGAGGCAGTGCAGGCAGCCCTGGCCAAGCACAAAGAGAGGAAGATGGCGGTGCCCATGCCTTCGAAGCGGCGATCGCTGGTGGTCCAGACCTCAATGGACGCCTACACACCACCAGGTACGGTACCTAACAGTCTTATCTCACGTGTCCGCAACAAGCATAGGCAATTATTATCAAAACAATACTACCGCTGCTTTGTACATGTTTTGAAGTCCCAGATACATTGAGAAACCTTAGAAAAAAGACCAGTTTGATATGGAGCTGCTACAGTATTGCTGTTCTCCTGATGTCAGTGAAGTTGGCAAACCTGGAGGTTGATGTGCCCTCTGCTCCATTGTCCAACTGGAAATACCTTCTCATCGCTTTGGACTGGCAATAGTGCTTCCTACTTTGGCATCGTTAGCAGATTATGGTTTTGGAAGTGAAACGGTTTAACTTGAAAAGTAGACTTTCTGTAATCTCTCTTATCAGACTGGTCAGCATTGAGTTGTGGTTGTCAGAATAGAGAATAGGAGTAAACATTTTATGGTGGTACGGTTTATGGTGGTTTATGGCAGTATAAGACAGTATACGGTTTACGTCGGTATATTACGGTATATGGCATTATATGGCGGTATATTGCAGTATATGACGGTACTGATGGTTTATGTTGGTATATGAAGGTTAATGTCTTTATATGACAGTAACTTACAGTATATTATGGTATATGACAGTATATGATGGGGCTGTTTACCTTAAAAGCCAGCCTACCATAACACTGCACTCACAACTATAACGTTACTGCTAACTTTCTGCCTCTGTCTCTCAACCACACACACAGCGGGTACCAACGTTAGCAACACATCAGTGGGCTGAACGGAGCAGATAGTGGTGGCAGACTGGCAGTTGAATAAATCATGTGACTATGAACTAAGAATGTCAGCGGTTAACATAATAGTAGACTGTTTACGCAAGTCTGCCTATAGGTTAAATCACGTAAACAATTGAGCTGAACCCACAGGACGCCCCATGTTGATCTCTGTAGCGCTGATCCCCATGGCACCCAGCGACACAGCTGGACAAACATACACAAAACGCTCTGTGGTACTGGACTAGAAAAAGAAAAATGATCGTCCCGGATCGTCCTGGATCGTCCCGGAGCTCAATATACTATCGCTGTCAGCAAATTAAAAAGCAGGATTGAAAGCAGACAAACAAGTTTCGAAAATGTTTCAATTCAGGATCAATGTCTTGTCCTACCACAACGGTCGCTATAGCAACGGTACTCCTGTTTATATTTGTAAGCTTCCACCGCTGTAGCGTGAGAAGCAGGATGGGTCCCGGGGCGTGTGGCGATGGCCATCTGAGTTTTAACAGTGCCGTTTAATGAGGGTGTTAATGAGGCCATTATTTCTCCAGCTTCAGGGTCGATCTTCACAAAGCTTCACTGAACTAGCCATGATCTCAACTAACAGCACAAAGACACGTTAACAGCAGCCAAATATTAAAAATGTGGCTGTGCCATTGGATCAATCTGTACAAACGCTGCTCCCTCGTGACACACACACACACACACACACACACATTCATGGCATTCACTTTATATCTAAGTTTTTATTTTCAAAGCAAGGTAAACAAGCTGCAGGCAGACACACATTCACACATGAGACACAGAAAGGCACACAGTCCTTGCAGATTTAGAAAGCTCATGTCCTGAGGGAGCAGTAAAACACACACACACACACACATTCAAACATCCAGTCACATTTAAACACACACACACATTCAGAGACACACACACATTCAGACACACACACGCGGCTGTCTGTCTGCCAGCGGGGTTCATTCGAGGACAGCAGAGTTGCATGTTGCCGAGCAGCATGTCGTATCGTGCAGAGATGACAAGCGATGACGACTCTGATGGGCTTTTTATTGGCTTTTGACTGCTGCATTTTCTCATTTTCTACACAAGTATATTTTAGCTTAATCTCTCTCTCTCTCTCTCTCTCTCTGTCTCTTTCTTTATACATGTGTGCTTATGTAATGACATTCCCTGGTTGCCCGGCAGCATCTTAATTTTCGTCAACATGTTTTGTCACCGGTAGCATCCGCAGGGTCACTACTGATTTCAAGGCACAAAATTGCCGATCAAGCGTGTCAGCAAAGCATGATGGGTAGTTACATGTCTAGACCAGCGTGTCAGTTATAATACCTGATGAACAGGCAGTGTGGGTTTTTAAAGTTAACGTGGCCAAACAGGGAAGTGGGGTTTGATATGGAAACGTTTGGTGTTCTTCAGAAGTGGTGTACGTTTGGAGGGATTGTCCTGTGTAATGATTATTTAATGAGTGGGATTTCTGAATGAAAGAAAGCTTTGGCAGTCATATCTATCCACATATACCTGGCTGAGTATTTGGCATGCTATATTTTATAATGTCATTTTTACGCCCCACATCTCTAGTATACATATATGCTATAAGTTGGTGGTGGTATATTAACAATGGATCAAATGTCATGTATGAAAAGGTGTCAACTAACAACTAACAAACCCAACGACAATCAGCACGGATTTCGCAGGTTTTTCAGCATTACAGAACATTTTTGTACTTTCATTTCATAATTTTTATAGCCTGAAATTTGACCGTTGTGATTTAATCTCATTGCTATTTTAGTGCCGAAAATAAACCCACCGTGCGTTACCTGCTCAGCAGCAAACAGCAGACAGACAAAGAGACGAGCTGGTGAACATGGTGGAGCATTAAGCAACTAAAAGGACAGACGGTAGTTGGTGGTGACCAAAAACAGAGGTAAAAGGAGAGTGAATACTAGACTTTTTCACAGGATTATTCATTCATTGATGCTAAACTTTTGTTAACGGCATTACGGCATAACACCGCAACAGTGTCTCATTTTACACAAGCATCCCGGCATCGTGGAACCAGAGAGGCAGAAGCGAGAGCGTCTTGATCTTCAATCCTCTCCAGTATTCCCCAGTGTAACGGAACATTTGAGTGGAGCACAGCTTCTTTGCATCTGATTGGGCTGCTAAGAAGTGGACGGGCAACTTCCGTCATTGCTAAAGGTTGCAGATTGATTTTACAGGAAGAAAGAAGTATTTGTTGGGATCATTTTTTAGATGCACAGTATGACCAGGGATGTGATCGAAAAGCAAATTTAAAGTTTTGCATAATATCGGGTGTGGACAGGTGGGTCCTGTCTCAGGTCTCTAGCTGTTAGCTGAGTCGGGCTGTGTCGTCACGGCATGTTGGGCTCTCTTCGGTATCTTCTGTACATTTACCAAGCCGAGAGGCAGTGAGGCTGAACCACAGCACCTCCACCACCACTGTGGTAGGTTTCCATGTGTGTAGCAGCCTGATAGGGCGTGGTGTACTCCTCTTTAAATGCGGAAACACACAGCTATTAGCCATTCTAGAGAACAACATTCTCTCGTCAGATTCAACAAAGCAAAGTGTGTACTCACGTCATCCCATATGTGACCTCATTAGTCGTATTATTTCATCGTGACAAGCTGTGTCTCCTTCCACCTGATGAAGTCTAATGTTAACTCTCCTTTCAACTCGGATTTAGTCTCCTGACAAATATGGTTCTTCTTGTTTCTGTGATTGTTGGACTTGTTTACTGCACACATACACACACACACACACACACACACACACACACACACACACACACACAATGACAAGTGACGTGTGTGTGTGGGTTGGTGTGTGTGAGAACTGGGTCAGCTGGGTCTGCTCTCAACACTATCAGTCTTATAATGCTGTAAGTATTATGGAAATCACATGCAAAATGCACACACACACACACACACACACACACACACACACACACACACACATTCTTTCAAAAACAAACTTTACTCCCTCCCCCTGCAGCATCTCCAAACAAATGGGAGCTCAAACCACAACAGCCTGTACCATACAAACATTTTTCTGTGTGTCTGTAAATAAAGCATATTTGAATCTGGATTTGATAAAACCAGAATTTATTCAAAGATCAATTTGTTTTCGATGGTTTGTTCATTTGTTTTAAACTTTCGTTACTGTGGTCTGACAGCTCTCTGTTTCATTTATTCATCCTTCTTGTCCACATCCACATTTCCCGCCTCAGATACGTCATCAGACTCCGAAGGCGAGGGTCAGGGCCACGGTGATGAAGAGGAGGGGGGAGATGGCGAGGAAGAGGACGGAGAAGGCGGCGGAGGAACCTCGTCCAGCCGGGAGGGGAGCATCAGCATGGAGCACTGGATAAACCGGGCCATCCACGGCACCTCCTCCACCACCACGACCACCTCCTCCACGGCCTCTTCCTCCTCTTCGTCCACACGCAGCGGCGGCAGCGGCGCGGCCGGCGGAAGGCTGGCCGACGTCCTGGCCCAACACGTCCACCTCTCCGCCCACCACCACGCACGCCACCACCATCACCATCACCACCACCACCACCACCACCGGAAGACGGGTAAGAGGCTCGGACTGAGCCAAGTTCTAAAGGAGAGACATTTCCCTTTTACTTTTAGCAAACAAAAACAGAGAATCTACGCCAGAGAGAGGAACTGAGCCACAATCAAGCCTTATTAGCAAAGTCCAGACTCACTTAGATATCTCTTGTGACCCAAATCTGGATCTAGATTTAGCGAAATGCAGACATGATTAGAAAAGGCCAGAAGCGACAAGCCAAATCCAGGCTCCCGCAGCAAACTCTACCAGATCCAGACACATCTGCTTGATAGGGCCTTCTTCTTGTGCTATTTTTGTTGGGTTTTTCTATTTTATTTTTAAATTTTTTACTTCAGCGCATTGAAAAGTCACATTTGGCCCCTCATTTACCTGGAGGAGACGGGTAAAGGTGTTGCCTGCTGCTGCAGTTAGGGATGGTGTTCAGCGAGGAAGGTGTGTGTTCGCAGTGAAGGCTGGTGACTGCTGATTGGATTTGTATGCTCAAGTCGTGCGCAAGTCGTTATTTTGCCGAAGCATCCTCGTAAGACCCCGTGGAGTTCCCTGAATCCCCTGTTTGGGAACAACGAGGGCAAAAAAAACTTCAAAGCCTGTCTGATTTGGTCTTTAAATAAAGCAATTATCCTTGAGTTTGTTGAGTTGTTGGTAAAGTTAGTTGGCTGTTTTAATAAGTGTTTGGCCTACAGTAATTGAGTGGGTGGGCTTCCTTTACAGACTTTGAAAGTTTAAATGTGTGAATGTGTGTTCTTCTGCAGGGTCGTATCTCTGTGGACAGGGAAGGGTTCACAGCACTTCGCTTCCTACGTTCACTTCAGTCTTTTACTTTTTACTCTCTTATTTGGGGGGGTTCTATTTAACTTATTTAAACCTAATGTTCTGTAATGACTCTGTATTTAAAATAGGTTCAAGATCTTTTTAGCAACACCTACAAAGACCTGTATTTTTTCATTCTATTCTTTTTTTCCCATGACAACACTATCATTGATACTCAAAAAACGTCCAACAAAAACTGTTTTTTTTTTTTTCATTATCTGCACATGAAAAACAGGAGACAAGAATCAGCTCTGTCTTGATTTTCTTTTGTCAGTTTCTTACGCCTTTGCATCTAGTTGTTGTTTTTTGCCAGATCAAGACCAGAAATCAAAGCTTTGAATATACGTTTCAAACTAAGACCCCAGGAAAACACTATATTTAATATGTTGTCGGTGTCCTGTGACCCAATATGTATCATAAAAACATCAGCGTCAAGACAAGAGAAACGGTCTTGTTTTCAGATAATCCAGTGGGGTTTTAATTGTTTCACCTAAAAAGTAGTGTAATTATCTCAGTTTTTATCAACACATTTGGAGACAAATAGTTTTCACTGAATAGCAACATGTATGAGGAGTAACATATATTAGGAGTAGTGCTTTTAACTTGTATAAGTCCTGTCAAATTTCAATTATACATTTCTGTAGAGAGATGTTTTTGAATGTTACCCAAAGTGCTTATGGTAGTGACAACAGCAAACTTAAATACTAAGAGGAATAATGAAACCATTATATTAGCCATAACTACAAAAATGCACAAAATTGCTACAGACACAAAACAAGTACAAAGACACATAAAAAAACCTACAAAGAGACACAAAAAACTACAAAGAGATACAAAACAACTCCAGACACAAAACTATAAAGAGACACAAAAAACTACAGACACACAAAACTACAAAGAGATACGAAACAACTACAGACACAAAACAACTACAAAGAGAAACAAAACAACTACAGACACAAAAAAACTACAAAGAGAAACAAAACAACTACAGACACAAAACAACTACAGCCACAAATCAACTGCAAACAGACACAAAACAACTACAAACACAAAACAACTACAAACACAAAACAACTACAAACAGACGCAAAACAACTACAAACACAAAACAACTACAAACAGACACAAAACAACTACAAACAGACAAAACAACTACAGACACAAAACAACTACAAACAGACGCAAAACAACTAGAAACAGACACAAAACAACTACAAAGAGACACAACAAACTACAAACACACACAAAACTACAAAGAGACACAAAACAACTACAAAGTAATGGGACCTTTTGCAAGTCTGTGTCCAGGAGATTGTTGTCTCATAATCCACCCATGCGTATGTCTAATGTTGTAAGAATTTCATGAGCAGACCAGTAGCTGGGTGGTCAGTGGTCACATGACACGTCCTTCTGCTCTCTCTATATCACTGTCAAATAAAAGCATGAGAAAAAACCAAGACCTCCGGCCCATATTATATGTATATGTATATGCCCTGTTTAGATATAGATATATACAGTATATATATACAGTGTGTATATATATATATATATATATATATATATATATATATATATATATATATATATATATATATATAAACCATCATGCAGTGCTCTTTAGAGGAGAGTAGAGAGAGCAGGGTGATTAAGACAAATCCATGAAAGTAATACATTCAATGTGAGGAGAGTATTACAACACAGCAGGCCACAAAGTACTTTTATTTCATTATTCATTTTGGGATAATATCTATTACCACCATGTAAACACCAGGAGCTGTGCTGTTCCTTTCCTTCTTCCCTTATATGCAGCATCAGTGTTTACCAGGGACCTTTCATAGTCCTCTATATAGTCCTCTACATGGTCCTCTACACAGTCCTCTACATAGTCCTCCACATAGTCCTCTATATAGTCATCTACATGGTCCTCTACACAGTCCTCTACATAGTCCTCCAAATAGTCCTCTATATAGTCCTCCACATAGTCCTCTTTATAGTCCTCTATATAGTCCTCTACACAGTCCTCTATATAGTTATCTACATGGTCCTCTACACAGTCCTCTACACAGTCCTCTATATAGTCATCTACATGGTCCTCTACACAGTCCTCTACACAGTCATCTTTATAGTCTTCCATATATTCCTCTACATAGTCCTCTATACAGTCCTCCACATAGTCCATAACATAGTTCTCCATACCGTATTCTACATAGTCCTCCACATAGTCCTCTATATAGTCCTCTATATAGTCCTCCACATAGTCCTCTATACAGTCCTCCAGATAGTCCATAACATAGTCCTCCATACCATCTTCTACATAGTCCTCCACATAGTCCTCTATACAGTCCTCTATACCGTCTACTCCATAATCATATATGTAGTCCTCTATCTAGTCCTCTACATAGAACTCCTTGTATAGTGAGTAGGGAGTGAATGAGAGGGAATGAGTGAATGTTTGTTATTTCCTGGTTCAAGGCCAGAGCAGCAGGTTTCCAGAGTTTGTGTCCTTAAACGTAATGTTAAAGTAAGGGAAGGAGGAATCGTTTTTCATTCCTGTCTTATCAGAACAGCTCAGCCTGCGCATGCAGATAACTTTTTGTTCAATCTGCCGTCACCATCACGGTATCGCTGTGGACGATCTGGTTGTTCTGGTTGACTCTGAGTTTAGGTTCAGTAGAGAACGCTGTGTTTGTGTCACTGGCTGCCTCTTTTGTTTCAGATAACAGCACTAAGTGCTTGTCCGTGCTGCTGCTGTTGCTACGTGATTACCTTCAGAGACATACAGGGCTCTTTTAAAGTAAAATATTTTAATCTCAAGCACCTGAGAGCAAAAATACAATACTGATTCTACACTATCCCTTGGTGTGTTAATGCTTTATTTGAAAACTCACGTTTTAAATGTCCACTTCTCAAAAAGACCTAGCTATACAGTGTATTGGTATGTTATGTTTATATTAGGGCTGTCAAAATTAACGCATTAATAACTCGTTAACGCAACATCCTCTTAACGCTGTTAATTTTTTTAACGCGCGATTAACGCTCGGTATTGAAAAAAATGTGCATTGTATGATTTATGGCCATCGGTGGCACCTGTAGTCTTGATCCAGAGGGAAGGTGCGTGTCCACAGGCAGCAGTGTTTCCCCGCGTCCCATTCATTGTCTATGTGAAAAGCCGTGCAATGCATTCTGGTAGTGTCGCGGCGAATGTCGAGAGACGGCGCGCGAGTTGGCCGCTCCTCATTTGCCTAAAGTAAGTCGAATCTACTTTATGCTAAGAGGCTCAGAGGCGCCGGGCTCGACTCTCCGCCTCGGGAACGCTTGCGAATGCTCGCAAAAATGTGTTGTTTGAAGGAGAGCGCCTGTCAATCATCCTCTAGTGGCAGCCCACCAAGCGCACAATACTGGGAAGCGGCGCGTCCACTCGCGTTTAAAATCGCCCCTGTGGACACGTACCTTGAAGGTACGTGTCCACAGGGGCGATTTGTGAACGGCAAATTCACCTTCAAAAGACTGCCGGATGGTTCAGTTGATAAGACCAAAGTCATCTGCGCGTACTGTGGGTATGAAATGAGCTAACATAGAAGTACGTCCAGTCTGAGATATCACTTGCAAGCCAATGCACTTATATCCTAACTGTACTTATCTCCTGTTACACTATCTCCTGTGACATGTTCACTTTAATTGTTTGTGATATATTCTTATAACCCTGTTTTGATCCCATGTTTTGGTAAGGGGATATTTGAAGTGTTAAATAAACATTTTCATAAATCAAGTATATTTGCCCTTATGTTGTTAAAAGTATTAAGAATATGAAAAAAATACATTCACGTACATTTAGAAGAAAAAAAATGTGCCAAAAAATGCGGTTAATTTGCGATTGATCGCGAGTTAACTATGGACAAAATGCGATTAATCGCGATTAAAAAAATCAATCTTTTGACAGCCCTAGTTTATATATACATTCTTCACAATGGTAGTTTTATTTAACAATTCTTTTTAAAATATATTTTTTTATTTAATCACAAAAAGTCAAAACAAAAAAGCCTTAAATACAAAACAAACTTTTGTTGACAAAAGGTTATGGAAATATCCAGATCATATTTATTAATATATTAATAATAATAATTAATAAATATATACTTTTTCAAAAGCCATCCAAATTAAGTCACAGTAACTGTTTAAAATCATAATAAGATCATACCTCATGCCTTTAATATTGTGATTATATTGTATCCTGGGGCCAATACCACCCCTACTATGAGCCGGATCAGCTCTCTTATAAGTGCCCAGTTTTAAAGGACTGAAGTGTAAATTAAGGTAGATTTGTCTCTTCAAGTCAAGTCATTTTATTTATATAGCACATTCACAAACAACAGGAGTTGCATAACTTCAGTTTGTTATCATTTAGTTGAAGGACATTCATCGCAATCCAACAGTTGATGTTTTCTAGACAGGGACATTTTTTTTCTTTTTGGGTGAGCTGGCATTAACAGTGATACAGAATGAAGGACGAGTGGGTACATTGAAAAAGAAAAAAAAGGGGCCTAAAATTGGACCTTG
Organism: Chelidonichthys spinosus; assembly: GCA_029853015.1. Lineage (NCBI taxonomy): Eukaryota > Metazoa > Chordata > Actinopteri > Perciformes > Triglidae > Chelidonichthys > Chelidonichthys spinosus. The sequence continues at coordinate 6,427,368 of CM056827.1, read as the reverse complement.
TGGGGTGCCACATTTAAGAGAGGAAAAGTAGGCTCCTATAAAGGATATGTAACACTGTGGTAAGCGAAGTTCCTGAATGACACCTGACTTGACACCACTTTTCAAGACTCCCCTACCTTTGTGTTCCTCACATACAGGCCTTTTAACCCCCCTCTCTTTGAGGAGGAGGAGGGCAGGGCCGGCTGGCATTGTAGAGAACAGAAATTCTGGGCCAGGGCTCTCCGGTAAGTTGAGAACGGAGCTTGGCTGGCGGAGAAAAGAAGCAGGGGCAGTCTCTTACCATCTGTCGACTCACAGCAGTGATGCCAAATTTTCTCCCTCATAAGTTTCAGTGACTCTTTTTCCCACAGTGTCCTCCACGATGAGCTTCATATTTAAGTTGTGCCTTTCGTTGGTCATCCCCAGCTAATTATACTTTGTGCAGAAGAAAATACATCAATGTTTACCTCAATAGCATTGTTGTAGATGCATTGAAGCATTTGTGTGGATTAACACAAACCAAAAAAAAAAAAATTTGATCCTTTCAGTTTATTAGAGTTTGACTTGTTCATGAGGAGAACCAACAATGCTTTTAAAAGGTGCCGATAGCAGCTTGTATGAGTCTTCCCTCTTTTCAAGGTTACTCCGTTGGGTGTTGTTTTATTGATTGGCCAATTATGCAGCATGTTTTTTTGGTTGTTTTCTGCTTTCAAAATGACTTTTCATCTAAGCTAGAAAGCAGATGGTGGAGAAATGGAGGCGGTGTGCCTGCGTCCTCATTTCAGTTTTATGGTTTTTTTTTTTTTTTTTTTTTATTCTTAAAAGCTGCTACCTGGAATCACAAGTACTGCATCAAAGAATGTGGAGTCTGCTTTTGTCTGAAAGGTCCTGATTAACAGCCAGACAGGGTACAACCTGTAGACTCCATCAGCCAACTCGCTACTTGGCATGTGAAGAGGCAGCCAATGACGCTCCCATTTGGTAAAGTGGCTCTCTTACATTGCTTGAGAATACAAAGCCATCCACACTGAGCATACAATTAAAGAAAGAGCTGAATGCTAGACCTTTTAATCAGCCATCCATCACTTCCAAAAAAAAAAAAAAAAAACAAATACCATGAATCCACTAACACCGTTCTGGAAGTGTTCCTGTATTCAATGTGATTAAGGCTGCAATGTTGGCATTGCCGTGCGGCTTATCTGTCTGTGGTCTCTGAGGAATAACAGTTTCAGCAGCTTGATGGATGCTATTCATCAGGTGTCTGGTAACGCTGATGTCGAGGGAAGCTTTCGCCGCTGACACATTGCCAATGAGATGCAGCATTTATTGAGGGTTCCTTACATGAGCTGTCGTGTCTTACAGTTTTATAAATCAAACTCAGATTTTATAAATAAACAGAGGTGCAGATTCATTTAAAATCTAGGCAATATTTATTCGTATTGTTCTGTCAACAGCAATGCAACCCAGAGTGCATTACGCACTTGTGATTTAAACCAATTTTTCTGCTGTGAAAATGCGAAGGTAGTTGTTTTTGTGGCGAAACATTTGCAAACATTATCCCCGGGATTGTCACATCATAAAGCAGGTTTGTTTTTAGAGCAAAAATATAGTAGCAATAAGAATAGTATGAATTTAGCAGAATAGGTGAATTAAAATAAAATAACAAAATGGTAACATCATAAGACTATAAGACTATATAGTGTATAAGAGGTATGTACAGAAGTAAGGTAATGTAGTAGAATAGCTAAATCATTTTTTTCCTCATCAAGGAATAAAAAGTTATATTGAACGCACAAGCATTTAGCTGTTCTCTTAGCTTTAGCTCCCCACCGGCAGCTCCTGACGATTCAGATTCATATTTGCTGATTACAATGCCAATTCCCCACTAGAGAGCATTCATGCCGATCTTCTGATCGCATGCTTTTAGTGATTATCAGCTGATCACGATAGGTGGCTCATGAGACGGGGCGAGTCCAGAGGGCTTAAATACAATGGCAGAGGGAGACATGAACCCGGGGGTGAAAGAAACTGCAACGCGGACTTGAAGCGAACCGTTCTCAGATCAGCTTCTGAGGAGTTCTGAGGGCGGTTCATTCCAGAGGGCTCTGTTGGAGTGTTCACATATATGAGCGAACAATGCTGACTAATCACTCTGAGTTGGTTTGGAGGGCTGAAAGGCAAATGTGAAAGCACCGTTAAATAGAAATGACATTTCAACATGAGACCTCGCAGCCATCAAGCCACCTTTTAAACCCTCCTTGACCCATGTGGGGATGAAAGCCTCCCTGAATCAGCCTCCGTCAGACGGCCTGATTGGTATTCCAGCAGCGAAGGAGGGTTGATATTCCTCCCCTTCACACATCATCATAAATACATTCTGATGAGGTCACTGGATACTCGTGCCTGACACACACACACACACACACACACACACACATTCCCAGACAGACACGACTCCATAGAATACACGTCTAGTCGAGTGGAGCTCCAGCAGACAGCCCAGATGTTGCAGAGACAGGACGTACAGCGTGCTACAGTAATTAGCATGCCTGTGCTGTGTAATGCAGCATTAAGATGCCGTCCACGTCTGAATAAAGAATTCTGTTTGGTCTCTCTGGCTTTGGCTCGCTGCTTTGCTTGGAATCATCCCCCTCTCCCCTCATTTCTCCATCCTTCCACTATATATCTTTCTTTGTCGGAGTCTTTCACATCAAGTTCAATCTCAGTCAGCGTTAATTAGCACAAATAGATTGAAGAAACGTTTGCGTTGCATTTGACCCACAGACAAAAAGATGCAGATATCAGCCAAAGATTGTGTGCCTCATTTGCATATTTAAACATGTAAATAAAAAAAGTATACCTCTTTAAGTTGTACTCCACAACATTTTCATCTATTTAATTGTCTTTGAGTTACTATCGATCGAAGAGTGAGTTAAAACAATGGTGGTTGATCATGTGACCACTAATGAAAGTGCTTGTACTTGCTGCTTTGCCCAGAAATAGGATCTCCGTGTCTGTGGCGACATTCCAGCGCAAAATTCTAAATGAAAGATGCTTTTTACGTCAGTCAGCAGCGGTTGGTCTGCTCAGGAAATTGGTATCTTCCAACTGCTGAGTCAGGCTCCCTCTAGTCTAAAGTGTTTGACCAGGTACATTTCATTACTGCTGACTCACAATGGAGGATCAACAGAGAAAGAAGACCATTCAACTTCCAGTCCAAGAAAAAGAAACAACAAACTAATGGAAGTGAAGAAGGAAAGTCATCAAGAAGCAAAGTGACCTCCAACGAGGGAAAACCACGGACCTCCTTTCATTGTGGAGCATTTGAAGGCATCATGAAGATGAGAGACAGTCCTGCTGGGTTTCCAAAGGAACTCTGGGAGATGAGGTCCCAGAGGCTCGCCTGCAGTTCCAAGAGGCCGCTAGAAGCAACGCATTTCAAATCTTACGGACTGCAACTTTAATGTCAACAATCAAGTTTCATGATATCTATTTATTCACCTGTAGTGTCTTCTAAATGTCATTTTACAATCCATAACTTTAAATACAGTCTCTCAAAATCTTTATCCAATCTTCATATTGGAAATGTATGCAAACATTTCCGAATGTCTCAAAGCTGTCAAAGACGAAAGTTGTCCACGATGAAGCAAAGAGAATCATGCAAATCTGTAACCTGAGAGTAGAGAAGAGGAATTGATTGGGAATGCAAAGGGACAATACGTGACACAGTAACACGCTACCTTCTTCAGATGCAACACACACCTCTCTCCACGCATCATTTCTTGCTCCGACCGCTGAGAATAACGAATCCCTCGGGCAGAACAGTAAACACCGTTTGATGTTGTCGAGCAGCAGCTGAGCCACTTGAAAGAGGTAAATGTGAAAAATGTGAGGCATGGTGAGAGCTTTGAAACTTCAAGCACACCACATATGCTGAAAAACACAATCTCAATGCGGCACAAAACACGGTGGCGAGAAACGACTTTAAAAAATGGAATGTTCTGGCGTGGGCGCTGATGGAAATGGAGTGGCTTTTTCCTCAGAGAAAGGCAGGTGTCGCGGTATGTGGTGGTGGGTGTGAGATGCTGGTTCTGCTGGAACTTCTCTGTATATCAGTGAAGTGTATCCATCCACCAAGGCACAAACACCATTTTCTTGACAGAATTTCCAACTGTTTTTTATTTGTATTTACCTCGCGGCATTTTCAATAGGTATTTCCATTAGAGAGTCTGTTTGTAGAAGGTTCTTCAATTTAGCTGCAAACCAAAGACGTTTTACTTATTACAAATTATGAATGAATTATTTTTCTGTTTTCATGTTTCGTTAATTTTTCACCCATATGTTCTGTAATTGGACGTCACATGTATTTCCAAACTTTCATCCATCCTTAGATTTAATAGGAATCCGTTTTTTAGAGTTACCGAGCATTGGAGTCAGTTTAGGTGCGTTCATTTATTAGCACAATTTTTCCGATTGTTTTTGCCCTCAGACCTGTTTGCTGAAGAGTTTTAATGCTCCCCGAGGCTCACAATCTGTGTCCTTTCCCCCAAACATGCAGTTCATCTGGCACTTCAGCTGTTTTCAGCTTGTACACTTAAACACTCTTGAACACCTCCGCTGCTTACAACATTACATTTATTTGACATTTCCACAGGATGTGTTTTAACAGCAGGATGTGTCGGGGAACTAACATTCATTCCCCATTTTCTCACATCCCAGAGAACCACTCTGCCCCTCCAGATGTCACCGGCTACACCAACAACACCCCCGACGGGATCCAGGTGGAGCGAGCCCCGGGCGCCAGCACCGCGGCTCAGAGGCAGACGCCTAAGTACGGCAACGCCGAGCTGATGGAGACCGGAGACGGTGAGTCCTGAGTTTAGGGGGTGGAAGGCCAATCTTCATTCATTGTCTTTCTCTATGAGTTCTTTCAACCCTTGAATCTCAAGTTCACTCATTTCTTTGTCACAGTAGTGGCTTGTAGTTTAAACCAATATAACATGGATCTGAGATTAATGCAATTAGAGACTATGCAGGTTGCTTTAAAGTGCATTATTTACACCTGATTCAGGGTTTCATCACATTTCGGAGTGATATTTATCTACAGATGAAACCAGGAGATTCTAAAGTCTTGTTTTACTGGCAGCAAACAACTATGGCCCACGTAAAGATAAAGTGGAGGAATGTCTACCTGATCAGAGAATGAATTCACTCTCCCTCTGTGTGTGTTGTTATCCGACCTTCTCCTTGCTTTGTTGACATAGCCTGGCAGGCTGCGTCTGCTTTTAGTGCATGTGTGCAAGCGTCGTCATGGAAGCGTAGCATAAACAATGTTAGCTCTGTCAATTTGCCAAAGTTTGTACGGTTAGCGTTGCTACAGCCATTAGCTACGAGCCGCCGGCTCAGGCATCGCCCTGTTGAGAGCTATTCAGAGGCAATCAAAGTGCTCCCGAACATATATACCGAAGGAAAAGCACAAAACCAATTGAGTATTTACAACAAAATATACTTGATGTCCAGAAGATATGAAACATGTCTTTTTAACTCTCAGATCACATATCAAGTCATATTTTGCATATTTTAACAACAACAGCTTTGGTGCTTTAAACTAGACGGACCTCCAGCTGCTCCGTGTCGTGATTTAAGCTACTGAGCATACGATACCTGTTCATTTATTACAAAGGTGCTCTTTTGACAGTCTTTATTTGATTCTTTTTCTAACGTTTCTATGTCTTTATTTTTTAAATCTCTTGTTCATGCATTATTTTGCATCCAAACATGAAGTAGTCTATTTTATATTTAATTTGAAAGGGGAAAAAGTTTTTAAAAAATCTGACATTAAAATAATCTCAATCTTCATGTTCACTTTTGTGATGAGAATCTACAAATTAGTCAGCCTCCAGTGTAGATATTTCACCCCGGTTCATGGTTTAATAATTCCTTCTCTGGACGGACATGAAGCTGCAGCAGATGAAGAGTTCATCAGACGTTGTGATCGATGGACAGAAATGCTGAATGCAGATCATGTGCCAGAGTTTACAGATGGAGCTTCTTTAACTGAAAGAGACGCAACGAAGCTGAGGCTCTCTTTCAAAACACGGAGAGGATTTCATCATCATTTTCACCATCATTTTCCAGAGCAAATGTTGCACCTCCTTTTTTGATGGAGTGACTTGTGACAAGTTTAAGACACTTTAGCTTTGGCTTCACTTTTCAGAACCGGAGGTTGAGGCCTGGGAGCAAGTGAGGGAAACATGGATCTGATTTCAGAGACTTGGGGATGGGTCCATGGTATTTCTGCCAGCGCTCAGTTATGTCTTTGGCTCACCCAGCTGCCAAAACTATCTATTTGCCTCCAGATCTCAGCACTTCTAATTCCTGTCCTTAAAGCTCTGTCACAGTTGGGTTTAAAATCAGTCTCAATTAAAGAGCAATTTGTATCTCACCGTGCATGCTGCTTTCATGTCTCTGAGTGTCATGTTCAGCACCGTCTCTCGTTGATTGATCACTCAAGGAAAATGTCCCACTTTAAAGCCGCCCAGATTTGAAACTTGTAGATGTTTTACCAGAGATGAAGCAGCAGCAGGCACCCGGGACGTCGCTCAGAGGAACGTCGTGCACCTGTGAGAGAACAAATTAGTACTTGAATCTAGGCTTTATATGTGACCGTGTGTGTGTGTGTGTGTGTCCGTTCGTCCTCTGCAGGTGTTCCAGTCAGCAGCAGGGTTTCTGCCAAAATACAGCAACTTGTCAACACTCTGAAGAGACCCAAACGGCCGCCGTTAAGAGAGTTTTTTGTGGACGACTTCGAGGAGCTTCTGGAAGGTAAAACTTCAAAATTGTATTTGAAGCTAGGTCTGATGCAAAAAAAACAACCAAACAAAACAGGTTTGTGGTCTTTGGTGATTTTATTTTGTGTCATAATTAATAACCTAAATGTGTTTAGTGATTGATGATTGATTGGCAGGCAGGGATGCAGGACAGCAGAGCCCCATCATACGATTATATCATGATACTTAGGTCACAATATGATCTTATTGCATATCGCGATAACATTTATTGCGATATGTTGCAATTTAATACCTTTTTTAAACTGCAAATTATGCAGTTCACCTTATTAGCTAGAAAGTTTCCGGTCTGTTCATCTCACTTGTGGTCGCCTGTCTGTGCTGCCGACTTTCTGCAAGTACCACACCAGAAAAAATACCAGCACTGTGTAGTGGACTGAAGAAGCAACTGTTACCAAAATGTTTTATTTGTATTTACAATACTAAGAGTTTACATAGAAAAGTTGTATACTTGCCGTCCTTGATATTGCCAAACAAATATATTGCGATACTCGGCTGCATCATCGCCACATTTCAGCTTTCACTTTTGGCTTTTCCGTTTCTCCGCCTGCAGTCCAGCAGCCAGATCCCAACCAGCCCAAGGCGGAGGGGGCCCTGATGGTGGCCCTGCGGGGGGAGCAGCTGGGCGTGGTGACCAACTGGCCACCGTCTCTGGAGGCGGCCCTGCAGAGGTGGGGCACCATCTCTCCAAAGGCACCCTGCCTCACCACCATGGACACCAACGGCAAGCCGCTCTACGCACTCACCTACGGTAAGCAGAGACCCTGATGGGCTCAGCGGACAACACGGGGGATAAAACCCTTTGTGGGCTAAAAGAGAAACAGCCCAATTGCCATATTTACTTTTTCCTCTCTAGATTTGGGATTTGGGTCAAACTGATTCAACTTTGTAGGTCACAAGTCACTGTGAACTCAAATTAACTCAAATATGAATATGTGATCATGAGAAATTCACACAGATGTCTAATATCATAATGACATTTGAGTAACTATATAACGATGGTGTTCAAACTTTTTATTCCCACTTAAACACCGGCAGCCATTAACGTCTGTATTACAGATGTGTGAGTGAAAGAATATGTGGTATCACGTCTTCAGTGAGTTTAACCTGGATTTGTTATTATTTAATTAATTGGGGTTGATTGATAATAAGTCACCAACAGTGATGCCACTAACGCGCTACTTAGTAACGCGTTACTGTAGTCGGACTACTTTTTTCAGTAACGAGTAGTCTAACGTGCTACTATTGCCACACCAGTAGTCAGATTAAAGTCACTTATCCAAATACATGGCGCGTTACTATTTTTGTCAGTAAAAAAAAAAAAGGTTAGCCGACATCTTCACGGACGGTCGCGTGTAGTCACTATACCGGCAGAAACGTAAACAATGGAGGAGGAGAGATACGCATTTTCCAGCTGGAAAGACAAGCATTATTTCGACTTCATCTCATCAAAAGATGGCAACATAAAGGTTCGTTGTACACTCTGTGTTAACAACAAAGTGTTGTCTACTTTCAAGAATACAACGTCAAACTTGAAAAAACATTTAGAGTCACAGCATGGCACAACCACATTAAACGAGCAGGTCCCGCCCGGTGACGGTTTCATAAACCAATCCTTGCTACTCTAATGCTGGTTCAATATTCATAAAATGTTCATTCATGTTGTTACTGCCATTACAATATGCAAACAATTATTTAAGTTAAGTGAAGTCAAGAAAGACTGTCTATTATTTGTTTATATAAAAACATGTATTTTCTTTCAGGAAATAGTTTTCAAGTGCAACTTAAAATGGATACATTGTTGATGTTACTGTTAAAAAAAGCACATCAATAAAGTGAGTATTGGCAAAATCGGTAGTCGGCAGCTGTTGAATGTAACTAATAAAGTAACTTGTAATCTAACTTAGTTACTTTTTAAATCAAGTAGTCAGTAACTTAACTAATCTTATGGATCAAAAATGTCATTGGGTCAGTAATGAATGCTTCCTGTAGTTTTTGTTGCAGTTTATTATACATCGTGACAAATAAGTTATTTCACATGTAAACATATCTGACAGCCCACATGTCAATCAGATCTCAATAAACTGACATAACATATGGATCAATACTAGCACAATGTACAGTATATGTATACAACACAGTTTTTTCTCTGACTTGCTTCCTGTTTTTTCATCACATTAACTGAAGCACCAAACAATGTTTAACACCCGCTGGGTGAGCATAATTCCACTAATGGCAGACAGAGCGCTAAGCACATTAGCAATGTGTGAAAAAGACACTTGCAAGAAAGCTGCTCTGCTGCAGAAGCTGGGGATGTTTTTTAATGTGTTTCCCCCCAAAAGGCCCAGATTTACGGAATACGGTATTTATTTTTTTAATTTTTTAATTCAAAGTGACTTATTGAGTGTATAGTATTGATTTTTGTATTTAGACTTAAATAACTTTATTAGAAAAGTAAAATTACATTTGATAATTGTATTTTGAATCATATAAACATGTACTTTTACAGGCTTTTTAAATGCAGTTTAAACCTACTAAGTTCCCACAAAGGATTGAACTCACAGACAGGTCCAGATATTTAATCTTGGATATACACTGTCTTGGAAAACTATGACACATCGGCGCTTCTTTCATATCGTGGGAGAAAGCAAACCCAATGTATCCTAATGTGGTATTGTAGAAAGTCAGATGATTGCTGCTACCGGCCGATAAGAGGACTGGCACTTATTTGTTTCCCACTTAAAGGGATTCCTGCACTGCAAGAAGTTGATCGGGGAAATCCACTGACATTACAAACCATCTGTTCGCCACAAGCAAGTGAAAAATCACAATCAGTTGTTTATCCAGTGATACTATCAACAGGTGAAATCTGACACTGAGTTCTAAATTCCCATGCTGGAGGCAAAGACAGAAGTCTGAATCCCGCTTTAATGTCGAGTCTGTCTGGAAACAAAGTAACTGTCGAGGAAAACCAGAGACAAAAACACAGCCGGTACAAAGTCCTAAGAAATGATCTGAACACATGTATCGACCGTCTCGCCCGCAGCGCCGCCGTCGGCACAGTCATGCCACGTCCTAACCCCCGCTTCATCGCCACGGTTTGAGACGGCATTGGAACAAACTCTTTTGTCACCGGCTGAAGGCTGCAAGATCCAAGTTATTCATCTCCCCGAATGGCGGCGGAGAGAATGGGTTCGGGTGCTGGCGGTGTAAAGAGATTTAGCTGCAGTCGAGCCCGTTGAAGACGAAAAGTAATTAAAGAACACGAGAAAAAAGGAAGTGGAGACGCAAGGGAAAAGGGAAAGAAGTAGGGAATGGAAAGGGAAAATAAGTCAAGGAAAGAATGAAGGAAAGGACAATGAAAAAAGGGTGTAAAGAATGTTGAAACAGCCTCAGCATCTCCATAAACACAATACATAAAGTACATAATTTCCTTCAGAAACGCAGTGGAGAAGGAAACAACGAAAACAAATGGTTTCAAAGGGCAAAAGTTGTATTTGAAGTACGCACCTCTGTAGGAGTCGTGCATGCTCGTAATAAACCTCGCATCACAACCATTAACCCGGACGCAACGTTACGCCCCTCGGCTTTCTTCAAACAGGCGACCGGTTTGTGTGTGAGGTTTGAGGAGCATGTCGCTGATGATGAGGCGATATGTGCTCACCAGACTGTGAAATGTCCTCAGCCAGCACTCAGGAGTCCGCCACCACAGAGACAACACCACGGTGAGACTGTGTGTGTGTGTGTGTGTGTGTGTGTGTGTGTGTGTGTGTGTGTGTGTGTGTGTGTGTGTGCAGTGAATCTTAATCTCTATCTTCCTTTATCTTTCATTCCTGTGGTGTCTCTCCCTTTGATGTCGACCGACAAGGACAAACTTGTTTTGTTTTCTTCCTGTCGAGTCGTCCTCCGCCCGCCGAAGCGCCCCCGGAGAACAGAGAGAATCCATGATACCGAGTTCTCCCGCTGTCCTTAAACTCAACCCTCGCCACGCTGCACTGCAGATAACCTCCCATAATTGGCAGGAGAGAAAACCGTTTCAAAACCGTTTCAAACGCAGCCCAGAGGCTCTCAGGGAGCTTTGATCAACGCGTGAACAGCGCGACTTGTGTTATTTATCAGCCAATCGATAAAGACGTTGTGGTCTCCGTGCGGCACGTAAACCTTCAACGCTCTGTGTGGGTTTTGATCTCTTTCTTTGATTATCCTTTGTGTGTACATGTGCTTTAGTTTGGAGTGTTTTCTGTAAACTACAAATCCCACTTTAAACCTGGAAGGACCTTCATCACCACCTTTTATAGCATCCCTCCATAAAGTTTAACACAGTCTCACTGCAGTTTGTGAAATAGTCAGGATATGTAATATCTACTGATATGTGGACACCTTCATTTTAAACTTCCAAACAAATGTATTTCAATTGGAAGTAACTTTGCTGCACCATTAATCACAGCTACCCTATGATTCATCTGATTACAATATTGAAACATATGACAGCATTAGTTTTTGGTTAGATGCCTGAAAAAAAGGTATTTTAATGTTTTGTTCTGTGGTATGAAATACATCAATAAATACGTCTTTGGTGAATTTTGAAGCTTCTGCTTGTCTTAAAAACAGCGGTTGCTAACAAGTGGCTAAATGTGACGACTAAACAGGAGCACATCAACTATTCCTTCTTTAGCTTAGTGGTGGTGACGTGAAGTCATGTGACTGTGGAGTAATTCATTCATATTCTAACATGAGCGTTTCACTCCGGCAGTTGCATTCAAAAATCATCACAATGACATGATAATAGTTAGTTAGTTAGGTTGATTGATTTCTACTTGATCAAACACAAATAGATACAAATACATTACACAATAAATTAGGTAATAAAGTCAAAGATTAAAGGAACAGTTTGTAATATTCATCTATTGGCAGAATGGAATGGAATACAAACAGCAATGTTTCATTTAGTGTATCACCTTTTTGTTTGTAACCTCAGAATGAGCCTTTTATATGCAGCATGTTACTACAGAAGCCCAGAATGGACAAACTAAACACTGGCTCTAGATTGTTCTTTGAGTTTCATTTGGCTGCAGTCTTTAACCTCAAGTTAGATGACTTAATGACTTGACCTTTAATGATATAAACTTTCAATTCAGTTTAATTTATATGTCCAAAAAAAATCACAAATCACACTTTTGACAAGAGCCGTAGTTCACCGAGTGGTTTCACACTGAACTAAATGACACTATGACAAACCTACGACAACCTTTCTTGCCAAGCAAAATTATCTTTTAAATTGACAAACATATGTGTAATTCATGGTGCAATTCAACTGGGATAAAGAAATAATTTGTCTCTAACATTGACTGTCCCATGGGGAACGCTGGACATGTGATTTAGCCACTGTTTAGCAGCTTAACTAAGGGCTGGTCCAAGGCCAGCCTGAGCCGGCCCTTAGTTAAATTCTCAGAGGAAAGTCTTAAACCTACTCATAAATTAAATGTGGGGAGGGTGTCTTGCCTCCCGGACTGGAACTGGGAGCTGGTTTCAGACGAGGGGAACATGATAGCTGAAGACTCTGGCACTCGTTCTCCTTTTGGAGACTTAAGGAACCCCAACACTGCATTCTGGGAGCGCAGTGTTCTAGTGGGGTAATATGAGCTCTTTTATATGATGGTGCCTGACCACTTAGGGCTTTATAGATGAGGAGTTGGATTTTAAATGACATTCTTGATTTTACAGACAGAGAGAGATTTTTGCAGACTTACAATATACCCAACATATTCACTTTCTAACATACATATATGACCCTCATCTGTGCCTAGAAACAATGACAATCATATAAGTTATTGCCAAATTTGGCTGTACAATCATGTGAAATGAAAAAAGAAATCAGTTGAGATTTGTCACTCAGTATGCCTGCAATATTATCCCCTTGCATTGATGTTGTGTTATCCTTTTGTCAAACAGGCTCAGTGTGTGAGCTGCTCTCTCTCAGAAACGACCAGTTTTGTCCTTGGAGTGATTTTCTGCTCTCAAACAGGAAATATCTACTTTCAGAACAAAAGCACCCTTTTCAATTCAATTAGACTCGATCAGTTTCCTGATCCTCTCCGCGGTTCCAGGGGATAAAAGGCTGCTGGATGAGCCTTCCTTGTGTCGGTTGAGTAATGTCATCTTACAATAAAACAATGGAACAGAAACACTGTGATTGCATCTGCAGCTCTCTGATTGGACTGTGCTGCTGTTCAGCGGGAGAGATGCTGTCTAACATGCCAGCAGGAATTCTGTCCTCTGGTGGTTGAACATGTTTCCAGCTGGAGGTTGGAACCCAGAAAGGATTCCCTATCACTTAAATATCAGTTATTATTTTATTACACTTACTCATGACAGTTCAGAGGCGTCCACTCCAACAGTTTACAAAATTCATCAGAGTGGGCATGAGATATGGGATACGTGTAGCGACAGAAACAATGTTGGCTTTTTGTGGTGAAATACTGATCAGTTTCAGTCACTCAGGCCTCTAAATTAAACTATTAAAACACAGTAGTGACCTGTCAATCACAAGATAGCCCCGCCTTAAAGCATCCCCAGCTTTATGGAACATTTGATTCTAAATTTAGCATATGCATATAATGAACATCATGCTGGATTGAAGAAGACTTGAAACAAGAGATTGAGACCATAAACTCATGTTTACGATGTTTACTGAGGTAATACATCAAGAGAAAAGAAGAATCATTTTCTCATAGACTTCTATACAATCAGACAATCAGAGGAGTCGCCCCCTGATGGCCAGTAGAGAAATCTAAACAGCCACCTTGACTGTTTACAACCATCATTAATCTTTCTTCACCAAACAAACGCTGGTCAGCAGTTGCTTGGCAGATTTTAGGAAGTTCTTACTTTCTAAGCATCCTTGATTAAGTCTAAATGGAAACAACCGCTTTATATTCCTGGGAAACACAAAATGCTTATTTGTGGCATTAAATTCTGTCTTTAAATTCCACTTTTAAATTTCTTTAGAAACTGTAGTCACACCTTCGGGGGTTTAGCTCAGGGATAGAGCGGGTTGGCTTGCAACCGCAAGATTGCCGGTTCGATTCCCGGCTCCTCCTAGCTGAGTGCCCGGTGTCCCTGAGCAAGACACCTCACCCTAATTGCTCCTGACGAGCTGGATGTCTCCCCGAGTGGTTGACTCCGCCGTCGGTGTGTGAATGAATGGGATAATGTCACTCATTCCTGTAAAGCGCTTTGAAAAAGCGCTATAAATGAGGCCATTTACCATTTTACACCTTCTGTAAGCTTCCTTTGCCATTTCTGTTTTTTTTTCTACCCTGCCTCTTGTCCCCCTGGGATCCCAGAGCTCTCCGTTTTCATCAATTCATTAGCTCCGACAAACATCCCAAAAACCTCATTTAGCGTGAGAAACAATGAGGAATTCACGCCAGTTTGCTCATACATAATATATGCGTCTGCCAATCGGAATTAAGAAAAAAACAGCAAAGGATGGAAATTGATTACATTGTTGGGACTTACTGCATGAATAAACAGAGACAATTATGCAACTGGCAGGTAGAATTAAACTGATCAGCAAGATTAGATTTCATATATATATATATATATATATATATATATATATATATATATATATATATATATATAGAGAGAGAGAGAGAGAGAGAGAGAGAGAGAGAGAGAGAGAGAGAGAGGTTAAGGGTTCATGTTGCGTGAGCCCTGAAATTAAAAACATTTCATTCGTCAACATACTGAGAGGCCTTTATCTCTGTAATTAGATACTGATGTGGCCTGTATGACTTCCTCTAATGTGCTGTGGTTGTGTCTCTGTGTGCAAAACATCCCTGTACATGGATCCAATTACTCCACAGTCATGAAGCAAGGTTTGGTTTGCTGGATGTTATGGAGTCTGCGTGATCATCTCCAACCCGCGAGGTGAAATAACGTGTTTTAACGCCGAGTGTCATGTCAGCGCCGTAATGTCTTGCATATGGTAACTCATGATGTCATCCTTTGTTCCACCGTACACTCCAGAGAAGAAGTCCAACTGAGACATCCGTCCTTTTCACACACAGAAACGTTTCCAGACAATGACTTCTCCCTGTATCTGTACTTGTATTAGCTGTTATCATTCCTACCCTTCTACAGAGAAAGCTGTGCTTCCCTGTTACCTCTCTGTGCTTCCTTTAGTTTCTTTTAATAACCAAGAGTTCTTGTTATGTGTGTTTAGGAAAACTGTGGTCCAGAAGTGTGAAGGTGGCCTACAACCTGCTGCACAAACTGGGAACTAAACAGGAACCACTCGTCAGACCTGGAGACCGGGTAAGCAGAAAGAAAAACAGATGACACTGATGGAGTTGGATGGAGGGAACTAGAGAAGAAGAAAAGCAAAAAATAGTAGCCAAAGGTTCGATTGATAGCCCAAATTGGCTTGAGAGTTTGACTTGTCAAGTGACTGCTGTGAGACGTGAGGAAAAACAGAAGAAGCCTCTGGAAGCCTCACAAATTAGTTTAAAACCCGCACATAATCCGTGTAGAAAGGAAGTCTGGCTCAAAAACAGGAGGACTTGAACCCAGCATTTGAACCAAGTACTTCTGTCCCCTAAACGTTACCACCCATTTGTTGGTCATTTTCCGCAAAACCATGGCGTTCTTTTACTAACTATGTTGTTTTCTCTTTCGTTCTTTAACCGTGTGTCTGAAACCAGTTAAAACTGCAAGTGTTTGGTCTGGAGAGAATACGTTTCCCTGTTAACACAACCGTTTAGTTGTATGTGAAGGCTCAAAGGTTAACGGGGTGAATTTCTTTGGTAGGAAATGTGAACGTGACGCATGAAATTCTCAAACAAATTTCGATTCCATCATGAGCTCCTCTCCTTTATTTTTAGCTTTGGGTGATCTAACCCTTTAAAAAGAGTCGGCACTGAGACATCCAACTTTTTATTTTCCACCTCTTGTGTCATTGATATTAAAACATCATAGAGCAGCTTTACGAGCAGATCACCTCTCAAGAGTTATGGGTGCCGGCCAACAGAATCCTTGGCGACCCCGGCACATGGCCATTACTTTATGTTTTAAAAATGGACACATGGGTCGTCCTTCCTTCCGCTCCTGTCAGTCCAATCATCACATCACACTGAGGGCCTCTTTCACCACACGCCTCCACACACCCGAGTGGAAAACGCTTCAGTAATAGTCCCACATGTGTGCCATGTGACACCATCAGCGTCTCTGTCCTCCTCCTCCTCGTCACTCTTTCATCTTTATATGAAGCTCAATTTCTCATCCCAGTTGGAGACTAAGTCCAGACTGGCATCATGCCAATGTGTGTGTATTATCAGCCCAGAAGAGTGTTTCAATCACTGCATAACTGCTTTTACTTCCCACTCAGCGGGAATCACATACTAGTATGTAGTGATACTAAGTTGCACACAGAGAAATGAGTGTTGATTGTTTTTGAGAGGGATGTCATGTCTTGTAGGATGCTTCACTGAGAGTGTGTGTGGAGGTTAAATAAGAAATGAGACAGACTTTATATTATGAGTTTGAGGTTGTGTCATTTTATGTGGAAGTTATGAATCAAATAGAGTTCGTAAATGTGATGTTTTTTTTTTATTATTTCAAGTGGTTGAATGTGTGTTTATTGAACTTCATATGTGAAGTAATATTTTGAATACACTATATGGGGGCATGTTCATGTTCCAAAGGCTGTAAATATGACATGTTTGTGAAAACAAGCAGTTGTATTGACATCATAAACAATTTTGGTATTAATTCCAATGTTAAAATAATAACTATAAAAAAATCAAATAAATAAATAAAATGTGATTTTGAAAGTATGCCGAATACCTCCATTGGAGAAGGTTCCTGTTCTTGGAGCGAGGGTGATTCGTGGAACCGCCGTCAACGCTGCATAGAAAAACTGCCACGTTAACTTCAACCACATTTTGTATTTGTGTGAATCTGAACATCCACAAGAAGAAACACAGTTTGGGTCAGAGTGACATAAAAAAAACAGGTGAAAACCAATAATGCAACAATGAGCGTGACCTTTACGAGGTCAGAGGACACGACGAAGGCCGATCCCAGTGGTCTCCTTCTGGTCTACGTAAGATTTCCTCTTTTGTGTCACCATATGTTCCCACCCCCACTGTGCTCTTTGCCTAACAACCAGCTGCGGTTGACAAGTAAGAGCGTAGAAGAAGTAACTTTATATGATTAAAATGGAGCCTGAGATCACATTTGATTCCTTTTCTTTTATGTCACCATGGAGGATGTGCTTCATGATGTATTTCAGGCTGAGAGAATGTATTGTGTTGCATCTCCCTCCCAAAAATCCAATTGTCACCGGCGTGCAATGAATCCTGGGATAATTTAGGCCGTGAAGGATCCAGCAGTTGGCTCCTCTAAATCGGGAAAGAAAGGTCTCATTTCTGGGCTGCATTTGAAGGAGTCTCTGAGGTGGGACGGCCTCGTCTCAGCCTCCGGAGGATGGAGGCTGAACTGGGATTCTGTGGAATCTCTGCACACACAGTAACCGAGAGTAATCTCTCCTCCATTCTCATCTATGCATGAAACCTGAGCGGCTCCAATGAGACCTGCACATGTCAACATCAGTCCTTTTAAAGCATCATTACACCGCTCTCATACGCTCAGGTGCACTTAGCTTATAGCTTCACACACATCCAGCCCAGGACTGTATATGGAAGCTATTAAACAGCACTTAAGGCGCTCTCATCACTACATACAGCTGGAGCCGGCCTGGATCCAACATGGCCGACCAGGAGACGAGGGGTCGTTGTAGAAACATGTCACTTCCTGCATGTTTTATTCTCACTCACGTGGCAGATAGAAACCTCCCTCACAGCAGATGTGTTTCACGTGAGCTTTCATGGTGTAAATATGATCTTCAGATGATTCACAAACGAGGGAAACAAGGTGACTTTATTCCAAATTCACACTAATAAACTATTGTAAACTATAATAAACTATTGTTCTTCAAATCTTTATACTTTTTATTCTTACTTCTTCCGCTCTTTTTCTGCGTTAAACTACTCCTTCATACTTTGTGCTATTTCAACAATTCATACATCAAAACGTGCAGCTTCATCAGGACATTACTGCTTTGTCTTTTCTCTTTCATACTATTAATACTTTTCAAAAATATTTAACTTTTTCTGCAATTTTTTTCCCCATAGGAATGCATTGAAAACCTCTTCAAACTTTTAAAATCTTCTTACTTCTTTGAACCTCTCAAACTTCAGCATACTTTCTCCCACAGACTCCATTTAAACTCTAAAACGTAGACACAAGTCTTGTGAATTGGTTTGTAAATCCACGTTTCAATAGGTCATATAGTTTTTGATCAATCACTGTTCAATGACCATGATCGTTTTGGGAGAAATCATGAGATTATAATGGGTGTGTATTGCGCGGAACCTTCTGGGCTAGAGTGGGTGACATCATCGGTTAGAGTGTGAGGGCTCCTCGAAATACTTCAGATTTTTTTCCTTTCCAAACTCCTCCCGGCCACAATCTTCACTCTACAGACGTGATACTTTCCACTTTTGTAGACAAACTTGTCCTGTCTCTCACAATGTGCTCAAAAACTCTGTGAGATTTACAGAATTTGAACTAGCAACCTCTAAGCGCGGCCACGTCGGTTTCCCCCCCATCGACTTACAATGTAAATTGAGAAGCAGATTTTCAAAGAAACCTGAAATGAGCAGCATTTCTAACTCGCCCTAGCGTCCACATTTCTGACACTAGGAAAAAATAAAAGTGATCAGTGTCTTCAGCAGAGTCTTGTGGCGGTAACGGTGCGAAAATGTTGGCGATAGGACTTTCGATGTGAGCGTGGCAAGCTTTTGTTCGGAGCCTCCGCAAAGCCAGAATAGAGCGATAGACAGAGGCAGAGAGAGGCTCCAAAGCAGTTATACACACGCACCAAGGGCCGTTGCTATGGTGACAGCAGTGTGGGGCTCTGATCTTCATAACTGACAGCAGGTGTGCTCTGATTGGTGGACAGGAAGGAGCAGTCCGTGGGAAATGTAGTTCATCTTCAACTCAGGCATACTTTCACCTAGAAACTCCATTTAAACTTTAAAATGGAGTCTATCTCTCTCTGTCTCACTCAGAAGTGATAGCAGGTGCGCTCTGATTGGCAGACAGGAGCAGTCAGTGGGAGTTGTAGTTTTTCAAACAATACATCATACCTAGTAGTTCTCAGTACTTGAGTCTCAGTAGTACTCTGTAGTACTCGGTAGTACTTGAGTGACAGCTGAGCTTGTTAACATGTACTGGCAAACAGCTGAGTGCGAAGCACTCAACTGTTTGACAATGCATCTTACCTAGTAGTTCTCAGTACTTGAGTCTAAGTAGTACTCGGTAGTACTCGGTAGTACTTGATAGTACTTGAGTGACAGCTGAGCTCTCTTTTTCTTTCTTTCTTTCTTTCTACTCCTTTCTTGTTCTTTCTTTCTTTCTTTCTACCCCATTTCGTCATCTTTTTCTTTCTTTCTTTCTTTCTTTCTTTCTTTCTTTCTTTCTTCCTTTGTTACTACCCCCATTTATTTTATCTTTCTGTCTTTTTATTTCTTTCTTTTCTTTAAGCAGTTTCTTCAGCTAACTCAGCATTGTTTTAACAATTTCTTCAGCTCATTCAGCAATAGCGTTCAGCTGCTTTCAGCATTCACACGCATTTTCTTCAGGAAATGCTATGTTTTTCTAGTTTAATTTAACATTCTGTGATGATTGTCAACTCAAACCACGGAGCTCAATGAACTCATGATGATCAACAGAAATAGAACACTTGTTGCTGGGATGTTTATGCGCTAAAAAGCTCAAATACATAGTTTCTATTAAGGGAATTATGGAAATCTGTATCGGCCGATAGGTGAGTTCAGGTATCGGAAAGGAACCTGTTCACTGTATCAAGCCATACTTGTTGGAGAAGATACAGTGGTTGTGTTCAGTTGTTCAGAAAAAAGTGAATGATTATTTAATAAATGTCTATGAAGCTCACATTTTTCTTGATTTAGAAAATGTTTACCGTCTCCTATTTAGAGTTCTTTGTTGGGATTTTGTTTACTTCACATTCAGAGGTTTGTCTTCATTTGGTCATTGATCATTTGGATTTCTGGCTTGAAATAAGTTGAAACCGATAAAGGAGGAGAAACGTAGCCAGGAGAGAAGGAGAGCTACTGGAGGGAATTGAGGGGGAAGTAAAACAGCATATATATATATATATATATATATATATATATATATGGCAACTCAGTTTCGCCACCATTAGTTGCCCTAAATGCTGAAAGTTTATAGGAGGGATGTCAGTTTTGCTTAATTCTGCCTTTGAAAAATAAAAAAGCACTCCGACGCTCCACTGAATCACTAAGCTTTGCTGCCACTTTTCAAAGGGTCATATCCATCCAGTTGTGTTTTAGTTTATTTTCTGTTGGCTAAAGGTTTCTGCTTTGCTAAAGGTTATTGCTTTCATGCAGCAAGACCTCGGCCTTGGAGCTCGATGCCACGGAGTCCGCAGCGGTGCGTCCCGTCTGAACAGCTCAATTGGTTACTATTGAGACGTAAATGATCCCACAGGCCGATTTGCGTAACTTGTTGAAAAAGCCCTTGTTAACTGTTGACATCCCTAGTTGATAAAGTGTTTGGTTGGATTGGACTTTTTTTGTTCTTTGGTGGAACATAAAATCCACAAAATGAGACTGTGTTGGTTACAGACGGGTCTAAAGTGAAATCAACAATCTGAGTAAATGAGTGCAGGAACATAATGAAAGCAGACGGCGCCATGCAGGTCACTCACTAACACTCACTCACACGCTGTGTCTATTCATTCAATCTGTACATTTTTAATGAGCTTTAAAATGGTTTCCTTTGTATAGCTACATCTCGCCTCAACGACTCATCTCTGTCTGCCCTGTAGGTGGCGCTGGTGTTCCCAAACAACGACCCTGCTGCCTTCATGACGGCGTTTTACGGCTGCCTGCTGGCCGAGGTCGTCCCTGTGCCAATAGAGGTGCCGCTGACCAGGAAGGTAAGCTTTCATGCAGCAGAACCTCAGGACACATTTAGTTTAACCATCATTTGTGTGTCAACGAGCGTTTGATGAGATGAATCCATTTAAATTGTATCTACATTAGAATGGCAGCCTTTATTTGTTTTTTGTTTTTTCATTTCGCTGGTCAATTTGTAGCTTCTATAACATGTTTTCTTTCCAACTAGCAGAAAGAAAACATCCAAAATGCATGTTAGGGTGTTTGACTGCTGTGTCTATGTTCTACTAAATTCACCAAAAGTAAACATAACATTTCAGAAAACTAATATAAATATTTTGTAATATTAACAATAATGATCTTAGAGTGATCAACTGGAAGTTTCATGATGATAGCTATTAGTTAATTTGTTTACCCAATCCATATCTTTACAGGCTGACTTTTCCCCTCAGTATCATTTATAATTTACCATTCCATCTTTATTCTGAAGGTTTTTTTCATCATTCATAACCATTTTATTACTAAAGACATGGAGAAAAGAGTGATACAAAGACACATCCTTATGGATACACTTTCTTGTAATGAAGTATGGATAGTTCTATATCACCAGAGGTGTTTTGTAATTTTAGCTGGGATAAATCATGTACATATATATATATATATATATATATATATATATATATATATATATATATATATATATATATCATTATCATCTGACAACAGATGATAATGAGCCGGGTGAAGAAAGATAGTGATGGAGTCCGTTTTCAGGCGTTGGACGTCAGGATGCCGTTCCTTTTTTTTTTATCTTCACGTCAAACGACATTAGCGAGTTGAGCAGAGGACCGGACGGCGTGAATTCACAGCAGTCAGTGGAGCCAAGTCTTCACCGGGGGATCGTGTTTAAAATCCTGAGTCATCACAAAGTGTGGTGGTGAGTCATGGTGCGACGGAGCCAAACGTCTCTGAAGGAACAAGCTGTCAGAGTCACCGTGGCGTTTTTAGCCTTCAGGCTTTTCATTCTTTTAATCATTCATGTTGAACACATTTGTAAAGTTAGAATCCCAATTCATAACAATTACTTAAGTTTATAAACCGGAGGAAGCCGGAGAAACCATTTGTTACATAGATATGTTCACGATATATGTCGAAACAAAGTCCTATTTTTGTATCTATATTTTTTCCTTCCTGTAAAACGACATATGACATGCGCTTACAGCAGCTGGCACCAACCGATTTCAACCAATCATATGATGTCATCATCCATCAATCAGTTAGTGAGCTCATCTTTTCAACTGTCAAATCAAACCCCCCCACTGCCATCCTGTTTTACATCACCATACGTAATGTAATTGGCAGATACTCTGGGAATTACATGTCAGCTCAACTTTCACAATTATTTACCACTGGAGAATTAATAACAAATATCAGAAATCCCTCTGAAATATTGCATTTAGACTCCAAGACCTTGAGGAACACCATAGAAGAAGACCTACTGCTGCAAATCTCAGCTCTTTCAGTAAACAATACAATGTATTCACTGCTTATACTGCACTGTAAGTTGTATTCCTTTGATATTCTTTTATTTTTATTTTGTTTATACATTTTGATCTGTGTTTCTTTTCAATGCTCTGAATGTTTTATGTAAGGTGCTTTCAATTGCCTTGTTGTTGAAAGGTGCTATACAAATAAAATTGTCTTGCCTTGCTAAAGCCATCCCATCAGTGGCAACTAAATAAATACATAAAAAGTAGGAGAAAACAGCAAAATGTAGGGAATGCGCACCACAAATAAATATATTCATTTTAATATTAGTTACATGAGTGATATTTAAATGTCAGAACTGCAGTTTTGTGTGCGGGAGCTTTTCCTGCCGTGCATGCAGGCCTCTGTGGAGACTAGAAATGGCAACCGCATCTTCAGGTTTGGCAACCAAAGGCTGCTGCCTGACAATTTCTGCTACATGTTTTTATGAGGCATCTACAAAATGTGGATGTTACCTTCCATTTTCTGTTGCCCAAGCATGCATCAGAGTTTCAGGTGTTGCGATTGGGTGTTTTGTGCAGAAATGATTCAGGGAGTCGTATTCTGTCCATTAGTTTGATCTCCACGGTGCTCGTACCATTTACCAAGAACCAGCTAAACACAGTTTATCGGCAGAGTTTCATGTTCCGGCTGTTAGCCAATGACTGATCAGATCCCAGTCAGGTGATTGGTCACATGTGAGGTTCTTGTGTCCGTCCAGGATGCCGGCAGTCAGCAGATCGGGTTTCTGTTGGGGAGCTGTGGAGTGACGGTGGCTCTGACCAGCGATGCCTGCCATAAAGGGTTACCCAAGAGTCCCACTGGAGAGATCCCACAGTTCAAAGGTCTCACACACACACACACACACACACACAGCCTATCCCCACACCTGTCCACATACCGGTATGAAGTGGATTTTTGTGTCAACATGCACAACTCTACTGGTGTTTAACAACAACAACAGGACTCGAGACGCTGGTGTTTCTAACATGTTTGTGCTTGTGTGTTGGCGTACTGAATCAGTCATAAAATTGGAAACAAAAAAATTGTATCCTCACAGAGCTGCCTTCATACCTAAATACCTAAGTTCAACCTTGAAATGTTTAACAGTGAAATAACAGCTTCCGCTCCTTTGTTTTACTCCTCAAGCTAAAATGTGCAGCTATGTGGCAAAATCTGTGCAAAAACCAAATCAAATGCTGCAAACAACACGCCAAAATGCCTGCATGTACACAAGTCATCCCTTTAAAGATGGTCGTGATCAAATGTAAGTTGGCATTGGGGTTTTATTCCGCCTCAAAAATGATGTAATTTGAAGAAGATTTTAAAACTTTAAAGAATAATGACATCATTTGGTATTTTTTTAAAAAAAGGTCCTACAATTTGTGGGGAAAACCATTTATTTATGATAAATTATATGCGCTTTTGTGTTTAAAATCAGAGTTAATTTATGCCAAAACAATATGAATTTGGAGAACAGTGATGTGTATCAGTGAGTTATCTTTTTTCGATTATGGGCGGGCTCAATTCATTTCATTTACATTTAGGTCATTTGTATCTACTTTCAAACACACAGGCGATAGTGCTGCAGCAATGAGGGTTAAAACCCAGAAATGAGTCAGCATTCATTCACTTCCTGTTCCCTCGTCTCCATGCCCCTGTGACATTTGAACGTTTTGTTGTACGATGTGAAATCCGTCAGTAAATGCCTCTCAGGTGGATTTTGATGCTTTTACGTGTCTTAAAAAAGGCGGTTGCTAATAAGGGTGGGAATCTCTTGGCACCTCACGATTCCATTGGATTTCCTTTCAGAGGTCAAAGATTCCATCCTAAAGTGATTAGCGATGCATCTCGATGCAACAAATTTTTTGTGTAAATTCCCATGCATGATTTAAAAAAAAATGAAATCTGAGTTGACTACTCAAAGGTTGCTAGTCACTTCCTACTTTTGAGATAATCATGAAAACAAATCAACAGGTTACCTTCACAAATATTTTATGAAAGAAAAGGCATTTTTTTTGTCACAAGTAGATATGACTCCCTATGAACACAAAGTCCTCCTGTTCCAGGCGATGAGCATATCCCAGAGAGAAAAAATTATACTGTAGCCGATATACAAATAAACATTTTCAATAAATAATCAATGCAGCTGCATTTCAACACATCAGCGTAGCGGTCTGTGGGATCATATCTTACGTTTCATACAGACACTCCGTGGAACAAACAACAAGGTCACGGCATGTTCCATGTTTACGTAGCAGCTACCGTGTTAGCCTAGCTTAGCTCTGAGCAAGCCGAACACCAAAACAAGCATTTTTAAAGTTATTTTCACATCGTCTTAACAGACAGACTTAAAGAAACCATGACTTCGGACTTTTTACTAATCGTCGTTACTTCGGCATACTCTTTATCTGTAAATTGTAATTAAATCACAACCCGGGCTCTCAAGTCTCAAGCATTGGGCGTGAGACACACACATTTTAACCTATTCACACGCCACACCGAGTATTTCTCACCAGAAAAATTTACCGGGATACTTAATTTTTGAATACATATTCATTGTGAAAATACACAAAACAAAAATAAACGGAGTCATCCAGCAGAGAGGGAGATTATGGCGACAGTCAGTCTCACTCATGGATATCGGGGTAGTACTGGACCACCGACCCCCTGAAGTCCACCTGGATCCGACCGGGATCGTCATAAACGAGTCATCCAGCAGTGATGACGATGTAGTGATTGCCTCATTATTGAAAGAAGAAGAGAAAAAAAACAACTATCCTGCTAACTGCCAGATGGCTAGTTTATTTTCAACGATCCCGATCGGGTCCACGTGGCCTTCAGGACCAGTTTGCAGCACTACAGGGACCCCACATCTCCGCGATCCACCGGATCCTGAAAAGCGGCTGCAATATGTCCCCGATCCCAAACTCCTCGGCGATCGCTGCCACAGTCTGTCCTTCATCTCCACATCTTTATAGTCATGAAGCACTTTGCTTTGAGTGACGAGGTGGATGAGCTTGTTGGATGGTTGTATATATTTGGATGGTTGTGTTGTCGTTGACTCTGAGAGGTAGAAAACACCTTCCGGAAAGTTTTTTGACGAACGAAGACCGCCGTTTAGTTTCCCGGTGTACAAACATTATCGGTGTAAATGCAGTGGGTGCCGGTCAGATCTCTCCCAGCCGTGTCTCTGTTATGTTCGACGCCACAGGCGGTCCAGGCTGCAATTCTGAGTTCCGCCCTTTGCGTTCCGTAAACAATACAGAATAAAAAAAGTGATTTTTGACATTTGTGAATCAATTCAGGATCATCCAGGTCCGCATCGCAATGCATCTAAGAATGTATTTTTTCCAAGCGCTAGCTAGTCAGCCATGTTGTGAAATAATCTGGTGGTGGTGTTAGTTGCTTAACCTTAGCTTTTTTCTTTCGCAAATGCATTTAAAACCATTTCAGTGGTGTTGAGTCGCTTAGCAAAACTTAAATGACCTAAATGAACAAGAGCTTATTTTCTGCAATAATCTTAAATCCAATAGAAATATCCAATTTGTTTTCTGTGAGGGAAACCAGTGCAAGTCACACCACTCCTCAATGTTACGCTGGAGCCAACCAATCAAATAAAGCAAGGGGCGGGCTTTACTACTTTACCTCTTCCCTCCTGTTGCCGATGCCGTTGTTACAACAACGCTGTGGCCCATCACATGTATTCTGTCGTACACATTTCTTGTACCGGTACACGAAACCAACAGACGGCATTTCGTGACTATTCAACACATCGCTGCGTGTCCTGTTTCCACTATCCTGCGTCTGTCGTAGGGATGAATGGACAGACTGATGGCAGCAGACAGCGAGGCCGAGTAATGGATGACAGGATGAGAGAGAGATGGAGAGTAGAAATAGAGAAAGAGAGGCAGCCATCCAGTACTCTAGATCGATGGCGAAGAAGCCGACAAGTAGGAAGAGACACATGATGCATTGATGATCGAGAGACATTAGCACTGAACAGAGAGAGAGAGAGAGAGCGCATCCTACTGATTAACAATGACCGTTTGCTTTTCAGTAATGGATGTATAAATAGCAACATGATGCCGCCAGATTTACTGCTCCGCACTCAGTATGGATTTAGGAGTGTGGGTCTCATTAGGGTGGAGTGCTTCTCTTATTGATCAGCAGCGTTTAAACTCATCTCACTCACATGGCTGATTGTTTCTTCAGCCTCGCAGCACGGGCGGTGTTCATTCACGTTTATATTCACTGGCGTTCTGCCGTATCACACTCAATAGCTCTGAGACACACATCCCAGGTTAGATGTCGTGGATTCTCTTCATCAGAGGTCTTCAGTGTTTCAGGCCACGGACCCCCCTGGCTTCTAGTGACCTGGTGGAGGGACGATGTGGCGATGCTGTAACCAGCACAGAGTAGAGGGAAAGAAAAAGGGAGAAACTGTGTTTCAGTTGGTAACTTCTTGCCACCAGAGCAACAGATAGCCAGTTTAGGTGAAGTAAACCAGTAAGGAAAGGTAAACCAGTAAGGAAGGGTAAACCAATGAAAGGTAAACCAGTAAGGAAAGGTAAACCAATGAAAGGTAAACCAGGAAGGAAAGGTAAACCAATGAAAGGTAAACCAGTAAGGAAAGGTAAAGCAATGAAAGGTAAACCAGTAATGAATGCTAAACCAGTAAGGAAAGGTAAACTAATGGAAGGTAAACCAGTAAGGAAAGGTAAACCAGTAAGGAAATGTAAACCAATGAAACGTAAACCAGTAATGAAAGTTAAACCAGTAAGGAAAGGTAAACCAGTAAGGAATGGTAAACCAGCAAGGAAAGGTAAAACAGTAATGAAAGGTAAACCAGTAAGAAAAGTTAAACCAGTAATGAAAGGTAAACCAGCAAGGAAAGGTAAACCAGTAATGAAACGTAAACCAGTAATGAAAGGTAAACCAGTAAGGTAAGGTAAACCAGTAATGAAACGTAAACCAGTAAGGTAAGGTAAACCAGTAATGAAACGTAAACCAGTAATAAAAGGTAAACCAGTAAGGAAAGGTAAACCAGCAAGGAAAGGTAAACCAGTAATGAAACGTAAACCAGCAGTAAGGGAAGGTAAACCAGTAATGAAAGTTAAACCAGTAAGGAAAGGTAAACCAGTAATGAAACGTAAACCAGTAATGAAAGTTAAACCAGTAAGGAAAGGTAAACCAGTAAGGAAAGTTAAACCATTAAGGAAAGGTTAACCAGTAATGAAAGGTAAACCAGTAATGAAAGGTAAACTAGTAAGGAAAGGTAAACCAGCAAGGAAAGGTAAACCAGTAAGGAAAGGTTAACCAGTAATGAAACGTAAACCAGTAATGAAAGGTAAACCAGTAATGAAAGGTAAACTAGTAATGAAAGGTAAACCAGCAAGGAAAGGTAAACCAGTAATGAAAGGTAAACCAGTACTGAAACGTAAACCAGTAATGAATGCTAAACCAGTAAGGAAAGGTAAACCAATGGAAGGTAAACCAGTAAGGAAATGTAAACCAATGAAACGTAAACCAGTAATGAAAGTTAAACCAGTAAGGAAAGGTAAACCAGTAAGGAATGGTAAACCAGCAAGGAAAGGTAAAACAGTAATGAAAGGTAAACCAGTAAGAAAAGTTAAACCAGTAATGAAAGGTAAACCAGCAAGGAAAGGTAAACTAGTAATGAAACGTAAACCAGTAATGAAAGGTAAACCAGTAAGGTAAGGTAAACCAGTAATGAAACGTAAACCAGTAATAAAAGGTAAACCAGTAAGGAAAGGTAAACCAGCAAGGAAAGGTAAACCAGTAATGAAAGGTAAACCAGCAAGGAAAGGTAAACCAGTAATGAAACGTAAACCAACAGTAAGGGAAGGTAAACAAGTAATGAAAGTTAAACCAGTAAGGAAAGGTAAACCAGTAATGAAACGTAAACCAGTAATGAAAGTTAAACCAGTAATGAAAGTTAAACCAGTAAGGAAAGGTAAACCAGTAAGGAAAGTTAAACCAGTAAGGAAAGGTTAACCAGTAATGAAAGGTAAACTAGTAATGAAAGGTAAACCAGTAAGGAAAGGTAAACCAGCAAGGAAAGGTAAACCAGTAAGGAAAGGTTAACCAGTAATGAAACGTAAACCAGTAATGAAAGGTAAACCAGTAATGAAAGGTAAACTAGTAATGAAAGGTAAACCAGCAAGGAAAGGTAAACCAGCAAGGAAAGGTAAACCAGTAATGAAAGGTAAACCAGTACTGAAAGGTAAACCAGTAATGAAACGTAAACCAGTAATGAAAGGTAAACCAGTAAGGAAAGGTAAACCAGTAATGAAACGTAAACCAGTACTGAAAGGTAAACCAGTAATGAAACGTAAACCAGTAATGAAAGGTAAACCAGTAAGGAAAGGTTGCATGTGGAAATAAAAATGCCCTTTGATTCGAGGATGTCTTTCTTGTGTCCCTGTGTGTCCAGGCTGGCCCAAGGTGCTGTGGTTCGTCACGGAGTCCAAACACCTGTCCAAACCCCCCCGAGACTGGTTTCCACATATCAAGGAGGCCAACCAGGACACTGCCTACATCGAGGTAACACACACACACACACACACACACAGCATGTGTCGTTTGGATTAGAATCAGCTGAGTGGGTGTTCTGCCGTTCCCTGATGATCAGTGGTGTCACAAGTGAAATGCCTCCTTGATTGAAGTGGTGACTGAAAAAGAGCAAGTAAATGATGAAAGATGGACCTTTAGTTTTTAGCAGAGATAAAGATGAAATCACGGCGGGTCAAAGAAATGTGTCATATTAAAGTAACACTAAAAATGTTTTCTTAATGTTTCAGCATGATTAACAACTCTAATAGCAACTGATCATGTACTTCATTTTCACTCCAGCAGTCACTTTTCCAACGGGGGTCGAGAACCTCATTGATTACTGTCGACTCTGCAGCGCTCGCACATCATTTTGGTTTTCAAATATATTCACATTCATCAATCAACATTCCTACATCTGATTCAGATCCAAAACATATGGATATTGTTATCACAATGTCTCAAAATGACTTTACACAGTCAGCTGAGAGCTGGGATATATTTCCGTATCATTATTTGGACTGTGGCAACACGTTTTATACGCTGTTTTATATATAACTTTTATTTTGTATCTATTTATTTATTATTTATTATTATTTTAGTTGCTGAGTTCTGATCTGGTGCACTGGATCACAAAAATCATATTTTTTTTGTCTTCTTTGTTTCCAGTACAAGACCTGTAAGGACGGCAGCGTGCTCGGTGTCACGGTGATGAGGATAGCCATGCTCACACACTGCCAGGCCCTCACACAGTCCTGCTCATACACAGAAGGTAACACACACACACACACACACACACACATTTACACTTCACTTCCTTTCACCTCAGATCCAACAATGTGTTGTTTCTCCCTGAATGTGGCGTTGATATCTCTCTCTCTCTCTCTCTCTCTCTCTCTCTCTCTCTCTCTCTCTCTCTCTCTGTCTCTCGTCCTCCAGCTGAGACCATAGTGAATGTATTAGACTTCAAGAAGGATGTCGGACTGTGGCACGCCGTCCTGACTGTAAGGAAAACACACTCGAACGTGACTTGCTTAATCATTTCCATGTGATGAATGAAGTTACAACACCAAAATGAAAACTATTATTGTAGGTTTATTTTGTTATCAAACCTATTTAATTAAATTATTCACATAAACTGTAGGTGAATTAAAGCCAGATGTACCCGAAATTTATTGGACAGGACATAAAATCAGAAAAAATTAAATTTTCCATAATAATTTTAAATTTGATGTGACTCCTTATTTGTTACTTGATGTTACCAAATGTTATTTGCATTCAATGGTCTCCTACGATAGGAGGACTGGCCAGACATTCTCGAGTCATTGAAGTTTTATGTTAAGCAATTTGGCCGTCACCATCTTGGATTTTTACAAATTGAATGAAAGTGATCATATTTGGACTGCGGAGGCGTAACGGGTGAATCAAATGAACACAAGTGTCAAAGTCTTAGTGGCTAATTACACTGGCAGCGTGGTGGCAACCTGGCAATCACAGTTCAAGAAGCGCCGCCCTGAAGCATCCCCTGCTTTCTGGTCTGTTGGACTCTAAATGGACCATCATTGACTCAATGAACATCATACTGGATTGAAGAAGACTTGAAACTAGAGATTGACACTAGTGGTCGACTGATATGGGTTTTTCAATGGCCGATGCCGATATTTAGAGAGCAGGGCGGCCGATGGCCGATCTAAAATGGCGATATATTTAAGTTCTGGTCATCTGGTCACGTGATAAATAAAGTAAATAATAATAAAATAAAAATAATAAAAAAAATAATAATAAAAAATAATAATTTATTATGTCGTAATTAATAATAACAACAAATGAGACATAAAATTGCTATAGGGGGCGGGACCCACTGATGCTACAGACCTATTACAGATCAGTGGTGGGACCTCACTTCAGACTCTGGGCGTGAGCAGAACTGGACCGGTCCTTTTTATAACAAAATTGCATCCGCTCACGTGATTTTTTGACTTCAAATAAATCAGACTTCTTTTTGCAATGAGAGGAGTCGCCCCCTGATGGCCAGCAGAGGGAATGCAAGCTTAAGGCCCTTCAGCATTGGCTTCACCCGACCTAGAGGTTGACGTCTGGCAGCGGCATATGTGCAACTAATACCCAAGCAAAGAAAACGGCTTCTGAATGGCTGTACCCTGTAGTAACCGCTTGCCTTAAAGGGTCCCAAACTTTGGATTTGGATTAAAATAATAACAACAATGGTAATATGATACAAATGTTGAAATGACAAAAAAAAAAAAAAAAGCAAAAGCAAGATACAAGGCAATGTAACAAACAAAGGCAATTCAAAACTAAGGAAACATTTAAACCAATAAAATGAAAAATAATAGATACAATAAAAACAATTAAATACAATAATAAAAATAAAATGCAGTGAGAGAGCAAACACACATAAATATGATTGTATGTATTATTATTATTATTGTTATTATTATCATAATGATACAGTGTTTATATGAATGCACATACATATTTAGTGTCTTTTTCATTTTATGGCCATTTTTATAGTCATGTTCTTGACTGCACTACTTTGCTTTATTGTTTATTGTTTTAAATGTTGTGTGCACTGAAGACCAAGGATAATTCCTGGTATGTGAAAACGCATTTGGCAATAAAGTCCTTTGTGATGCTGATTCTAAATAAAAGCGGTAAAATTAAGAAATCACATAAAAGTTGGTTGGTGACTTCTGGAGCAATAACCGTCTGTCTCTCCATGTTTCTATAATTAAACATATTTCAGCTTCATTAACGACATCACATTGTCCCTCTCTGTCTCTGTCAGAGTGTAATGAATATGATGCACGTCATCAGTATTCCCTACGCCCTCATGAAGGTCAACCCTCTGTCCTGGATCCAGAAAGTCTGCCAGTACAAAGGTAACCACATCAACACCAAACTCATCAACAATACTGTCAACACAAGGAATCATCTCATCACCTTTTAAATTCTAATGTTACTCGACACATTTACCTTACATGTGAAGGAACTGTTCAACCACTAAATGTGTCCAAACCTGTGTGTGTGTGTGTGTGTGTGTGTATGTGTGTGTGTGTGTGTGTGTGTGTGTGTGTGTATGTGTATGTGTGTGATGTGTGTGTAGCCAAGGTGGCGTGTGTGAAGTCGCGGGACATGCACTGGGCTCTGGTGGCCCACCGGGAGCAGCGCGACGTCAACCTGAACTCCCTGCGCATGCTGGTGGTGGCGGACGGTGCAAATCCCTGTAAGAACCCTCTCTAAACCAGTAGAGCTTATATATTCAGAGCAAAAAGGATTCATCCTCTGGGGACCATGAATATCCAACCCCATTTAATGATCTTTAACCAGTAGAGAGGTTTTGTTTTAAACTATTTATCATGTAATTGTATAAGATACATTATGATGAAATTGACTGTGTTACTGTGAATGCACCACCAGCTCCTTGAAGTCACTTTGTTTCCATCAAATTTAATGGCATTTTAGGAGAATCACAATTGAAGCCATTAAAGCCCTTGCCAAACTTCCTGTCCTGGCAGTGAACCGGAGTTGTGTCTGTGGCGACATTTCCATTTTACGTCAACACTAAAGAGGACCTATTCTGCTCCTTTTCGGGTTCATAGTTGTATTTCAGTTTACATCCTTTAATGCTTAAAAGATGCTTCATTTTGTTCAGTGGGATCACTTCCTTGGGCCCAGTCCTTGTTGTCTTCTCTGCTGACAGATTGAGCATTTTATGACCAGCCAATTTCTAAAGATTTGGAAAACCAAACAAAATGTAGCTGTCACAGAGTGTCACTAAAAGTCTAATTACAATCACAGCATCAAGAATATCTTTAATGCTCTGCCTCTACTTTGGCTTCTGCAGTATCACAAAATAAGAAGGAGCACTGACTGTTTCAATGGTTTCTCTCAGGGTCGATCTCATCCTGCGACGCCTTCCTCAACGTCTTCCAAACCAAAGGTTTGAAGCCGGAGGTCATATGTCCCTGTGCCAGCTCCCCCGAGGCCCTGACTGTAGCTTTAAGGAGGTACACACACTCACATACACACACACACACACACACACACACACACAGAGTTTCTACAACATTTAATAAAGATTGAATCAACACATAAAATACCAGAATGATCTGTTTTTGACTGTTGACCAGACAAAATATTCCTATTTAAAATATTATTATGTCGCCATCATCATAAAGCATCATGACATATATTATCTAGTGCATGTCTCCACTTTTCGCTCACATATCTACATGTATTTATTTATTTCAGCGTCCCACCTTAGCCTGTTACAACTGCTAACTTTACTCTTTGAGGCTTTTGAAACACTTAAAACCTCTCCACCTCTTTCATCTTCCACACTAGCAGTTCAAACCACATTACAGTCAAACCAGGGTGCATTCATTTAGGGGTCGGCTGTAATTTATGCTTCATGCTCTTAATTACAACACTGTAAAAGCTGTGTGTGTGCGTGTGTGTTTGTGTGTGTGCGTGTGTGTTTGTGTGTGTGTGTGTGTGTGTGTGTGTGTGTGTGTGTGTGTGTGTGTGTGCGCGCCACACACAGGCTAATAAATGTGCTTTGCCTCAGCAGGTGTTGTAGTAATGAACTCACTTTATTTCCAGAAGAGCTGCTTCAAAACTCATAAAAGAAAATTACAAAACAGGACACACACAAACACATGCACATAACTACACGTGTACTGTAAGCACCCTCATTATCATGCAGCCCATAACGCCTAATTCTAACTTTTAACCCCAATATAATTCTAATCTTGAAACCTTAATCTCCCTAAAAACCTCGAACATCCCGGGGGTGACCAGTTTTTCCTAAAATATCCCGTATAATAATAATTATTATATATATATATATATATATATATGTTTTAATAAAGTGCCATGTATTAAAACACAATTTCACTTCACTTCATGTTTTTGGGTATGAGTTGCCGTGTTGGGGAATGTCTGTCTTGTCTTATATAAAAGAACTAGATGAACTACTTGTGAGCCGTTTCATGCAGGAGCTATTTTTTGTATGTATGTCCAGCTGGGACATCGGCTTGTTTTCATTCATTCACTACAAGCTCTCTTAGCTTTTGTTGGCTACATCAACTAACACTGTTGTAGACTTTTTTAAACTTATTTTTTAGGGCTTTGAGCACCACAAGCCTCTGAGAGATCAGAGACATGGTGATGAGTGATTTTGCTGTGAACTGTCCCTTTAACGAAAATGTTCTTAATTTCCAAAAATATTGTGACTTTCTAAAATATCCTCTCTTTCCAAAACTTTCTTTACTTCCAAAAAGTGTCCTCACTTTACCAATTTCTCCTACTTTTTTCCAAAATGACTCCCACACATGTTCCCTTACTTTGCAAAAACATTGTCACCTCCCAAGAAATGCCTCACTCTCAGGATCTAAACATTGTCACAAAGATAGTAATTCAAGAGCACACAGCACTCCATCAGCCTCCATGTCATCTGTTGGCTGTCTCTCCACGCTTCCTGCAGGCCTGTGGAGGAGGGCAGCACCCCTCCTGGTCGCGGCGTGTTGTCCATGCAGGGTTTGAGTCACGGCGTGATCCGGGTCGACTCGGAGGAGAAGCTGTCGGTCCTTACACTGCAGGATGTCGGTGCCGTCATGCCGGGAGGTGAGTTAGACAGTGCAGCTGCTAATCCCTGAGTTATTGTACTTTTTACTATTTATCTGGTAGTTGGGGTTGGGGAGGGACTGGAGAGTGTGCTCCAATTATTGTGGTATCATACTGCTCAGGCTCCCTGGGAAAGTATATTCCCGGTGCTGGGAAGGAGGCTCCGGCCGATTGGTGAACCTTGGATACAGGAGGTCCGTCCTTGCCAACAGTGGAACAGCTCTTTACCCTTGTCAGTCTGTTGGAGGGGTAATGGGATTTCAAATATCGCAAGGTCTTGTTCACGAGTAAGGGTAAAATGGATCATGAGATGGTCTGGATTTACGTTCCAACCCTCATTTATGGTCACAAACTTTGGGTAGTGACCAAAAGAATGAGATAGTAGATACAAGCATCCAAAATGGACTTCCTTCGTAGGGTGGCTCGGCTCAGCCTTAGAGATAGGGTTCCAGGTGTAAAGCTGTATTTTCCATCTTTGTGATTTCTACTCAAGTTAAGGACAGGTGTCCATGATCTTCGGTTCACTTACATGCTTCGTTGCGTCTGCAGGAATGATGTGTGTGGTGAAGCCAGAAGGTGTTCCTCAGCTCTGTAAAACCGATGAGATCGGAGAGCTGTGCGTTTGTACTGTTGCCACGGGAACCTCCTACTACGGTCTGGCCGGCATGACCAAGAACACCTTTGAGGTGAGTGTGGGAAGGATTTTGTTCATTTCTTTCTTCCCCCCCAATGTTAATTGCAAATGGTTTCTCCTCCTCCGCTATAAACACCTGGCCAGGTCTTCCCTGTGACGAACAACGGGTCTCCCATCAGTGAGTTTCCCTTCACCAGGACCGGCCTGCTGGGGTTCATCGGCCCGGCAGGTCTGATCTTTGTGGCAGGGAAGATGGACGGTCTGATGGTGGTCGGCGGGCGTCAGCACAATGCTGACGACATCGTCGCCACGGCGCTCGCTGTGGAGCCCATGAAGTTCGTCTACAGGGGCAGGTAAGCTGCTGCTCTGTTCAGGACTGGATGTTTCTAACTGCCTTCAAAGCTTTATTGTCGCCAACTGGACTTGATGGAGGTTCTCTTCCTCCAAGAGGTTTCTTCAGTTCTGACTCGGAGTCATTTCCTGTTTCGGAATATTCGGCTCATATGTTTATATTATTGTTTGATATGCGTATTTCCTTTGTATAAACAGAATGTATTTCTCCGTATTGTGTGACCTCTATTGAATGCATGCTATCTATAGACTGGCTAGCCTGAAAATCAGAGTGTTTGACATCAGTCAGTCATTTAGAGGGTTGGAGAGACAGCAGAGCCGAGAGGAGCCTTTGCTAGAATTAGTTCTGTGATCCTGATAAACAGCTGGCTGAAGTATTCTCAGCTCATAACTGTGTCTGGCTGGGAAGCATGCTGAGGCTGTCTGCGCGTGTCTTCCAGGATAGCAGTGTTCTCCATCACAGTGCTTCACGACGAGAGGATCGTGGTCGTGGCGGAGCAGCGGCCCGACTCCACCGAGGAAGACAGCTTCCAGTGGATGAGTCGAGTACTGCAGGTACACAACACACACACACACACACACACACACACACAGTAAGTGATACCATGCTCTACATTCATACTTTGCATGAGCAAATAAATTCCATGCAGCTCCAGGTTTGTAGAAGCCAGCGTAGAGACTGCGGTGAAACTGTAAAAGCCATCTGCATTTTTACGGCTGCAATAAAAACCAGATCTCTTTATTCCTTTACCATCACAGACACTTCCTGGCTGCTTTTTCAGGCTGCTCATTGGTTGGCGAAACACTCAGCGGTTGATATCGAGGGCTGCTGTGTATTATTAATTTTGAGTCAAAATATAAATAAAATGGAAAGATGGAAAATGTTTCCAAATTTAGGAAATAAATTCCGTTGGATTATATTTATATTCTATTCTGTTAATGATGTTAATACAATATTGAAATAATATAATAAGGCATTAATACTGTAATTGCAGCTGCTGGCATTAATTTAAATCTACTTGTCTGCGATCAATTCATTGTGGGGAGAAATGCCAACTTGTGATGGAAAGTTTAAAATATTGCTCAATTTTTAATGAAATGACTTTTAGCTGAAACTAAAGATTTCAGCACTTCAGGCCATTAAACACAAAGTGAGTTTTCTCAACACGTTACTCGAGTTTGACTGCGGGATCGTTTGTGTTTATTCACGTCACCCACACTACATGTATCAGAGAGGAGGCGGGGCTTACCTCCATGTGACCACTATTGCTGCTTTGTACATGTTGAAGTCCCGGATACAGCAGGAAACCAAACACTGTCCTGTCTGAGTTCAAAACATCATCCAGAGGTGCTCGGTGGATTGAATTAAACTTTATTCACTGTGAATAGCAAGACACACATCTGTATGAACCCCAAATAAACGATACAGCTGTGAGAGCTTTAATTGCATTTAACAGATAAAAAGGATGCTGAAATAATGCAAAAGCTCAGCATTACACTTCAAAGAGATTGTGATTTGCATTTTAGAGTGACTCTATTGCCTTTATTAATTATCTGTGTGCATGCATAACCCTTAATAACACACACTTTCCACACTATTTTTTTAATGTTCTATATAAAAGATTTAAACAGCTTCATCGGTCCTTTAAAGATGCCATGAAATGGACACTTCAACCTCCATGAGAACAGACTCGCTGGTGGGTGTCAGTTTAAAATCTAAGCAATAAAGCCAACACATTATTTAAAGGCATGTTATTTTCTGTTACTAGGGGTCTCTCAATCAAAACAAAAGCAGAAGGCAGACTTGGTTAAGTAGCACGGCATCATGGGAGTTGTTCTTCTCCAGGAGGTTTGTACCACAAACTCCTCTCCAAAAGAAAACTGACCGCTGATTAAAAACACGAAATGAAGCAGCGTCACGTTAAAAGTGTTCCACGGTCACATGACGTCCTGGAGGGCCTGCAAGCCGAACCGCCGCCAACATTTCCTCAGCTTGTATCTCTGATAACTTAAGATGCAGAAATCTGATCACTAAATTCTTTCATCTGGTTCAAATATAGTTTAAAACCACCAAGGTCTGAAAAGTATTCATAAAAATGTGGCTTGTAACTGAATAATAAGTCAAGACAAAAAAAAAGGCAGACAACCACAACGCTGACTCATGCATAAAGAGGATATTACGCCATTGACAGGCAACCAAATGAAACGCACCCTTACTTTGATTAAAAGTACAGATTTGTCTGGTTTGAAAATTGCCATAAACATTTTGGGTGATCGAAGTAAACACAACAATAACACAGGTCTCGTTGTTTTTAGACATTTTAATGTGAAAAAGTTACCTTTAAGTAAGTCCATCTATTCTAGGATCCTTTAAAGTCCGTCCTAGGGGTTAGGGTTAAAAATATCGATACAGCAATATATCGGGATACTTTGCCGGCCAATACTATATCCATTTTTCAACTCCAAAGATTGATTAAAAAATAATAAATTCATGTTTACACATATACCTTTACATTATTTTTATATGACCTCTTCAGTTCAGTGTTCAAACAGTGACACAAAAGGAGAAACATTATTTATTATTATTATTTCATTATTTATTATTTTGTGCATTGTCACACAGGGTACTTTATCCTTTTTCATTTTATTTTCAATATTTATTCCAGTGAATTTCATGGGAATTAATAAAATGGAGAGGCTGTTTTGAATGAAATAGTTTTGACTTAATTTGTCCTCTGATCAATATCATCTGATGTACATATACAGGTACTTGTGTTTTCATTTTTATTTATATCGCGATATCGTGATACGTATCGTATCGTGACCAAAGTATCGTGATACGTATCGCATTGTGAGGTTCTTGCCAATACTCACCCCTAGTCCGTCCTCATCAAATGTTTTTCTCCAGGAATCATATTTAAGAATAAAGATCCATTCTGTTTTTAAAAGTGAACCCATATAAACGTTCCAGGCGATAGACGGTATCCATCAGGTGGGGGTGTACTGCCTGGCTCTGGTGCCCTCCAACACTCTGCCCAAGACTCCCCTGGGTGGCATCCACCTGTCGGAGACCAAGCAGCTTTTCCTGGAGGGGGCGCTGCACCCCTGCAACGTGCTCATGTGTCCGCACACCTGCGTCACCAACCTGCCCAAACCCCGGCAGAAACAACCAGGTACAGGCTGAGTGAACGGCGGCGTACGGTGCACAGTCCTGAATCATGGAAAACCATCACATGCTAAGTTTCCTGTCCCGTTCTCCTTCTTCCCCCTCCTCTCCCTCAGAGATCGGTCCTGCGTCTGTGATGGTCGGGAATCTGGTGTCGGGGAAGAGGATCGCTCAGGCCAGCGGCAGGGATCTGGGTCAGATTGAAGACAATGACCAGGCAAGGAAGGTGTGTGTGAGAGGGGGGCAGCTGGTTTTCACCACCGTCATCATCATCAACATCATCATCAACATCACACACACACATATGAGGCCTCTGGCTCCATTCCATTGCGGTTTACTCCCAGTCATTTTGTTTCATTTGTTTGGATCATTTCTTATCAATTCCTTGGCCTGCAGTTTTCACATATTCATTGGTTGTTTATTGTTGGAGTTTAGTTTTGTCAGCGCACCAGTTGTTGTCAGCTGTAGCATGCTTGTTGGTTTAGCCCGTTGAGCCGGGTTACTCCATCTCAAAGGACCAAGATTCATGTCACACTGTATGCTCCATTTCAAACATTTAATATGCGACTGAATCACCTGACACAAACACACACAGATTGGAGGGCGCCTTCAGGCTCCTCCCACTGCAGATTCACACCCAGCCAAAGGAATAATGGTATCGTGTTTATGGATGAGTCTATGTGACCTCAATCCATCGTACACATAAAGAATTAAAGCATGTGGACAAAGTGCTGCTACAATGTGCGTTCACTTGTTTCATTTGAGTCAGTTTGTGGTTCCTAAGCAACGTGTTAAGTTACTTAGTAACTTAGGTTATTTAGTTCAGGAATTAACTTATTATGTAATCAGAAATACATACATATATCATGTACTTAAGAAATACTTTTTTAAATTTAATTTTTTTAAATTTTCAAAATAAATGATTTTTTTTCCACTACGCCCCTAATTCAGAGCATTAATGTAGCGGCCATGTAAAGATGTAGTGTAGTCACGTGAAGTCACTCTCCCTCTGTGTGGATTGTTATTCCAGCATCTCTGTGCTTTTTTTTAAGGCGTGGTCATAAATGTTAGCCCTGCCACCAATGTCGCCGTTATCAGCATGCTGTTAGCATCGTTAGCAGCTAACCGTCTCCATGTTGCCGCCTGTGTGGAGGCGATAAACAGCCAACACTCTCAGTTCTGTGTTGAACACTTTATAAAAGCAGTGAACAGCTGCCATCCCCTCCTGATGCCAGGTGTGGAAGAGATGGCAGTGATGGTAGATGTCGTTTTACTGCTGACAGAAGTGAGTAAGACAGAAGAGGCAAGTCAGTGAAGAAAGACTGAAAATAAGAAACAGAGGTCCTAAGAGCAGGAAACAACAAGACACAAAGAGAGAGAACACATGGAGAAGAGAGTAATAGGGAAATTAAGAGACAAAGAATAAAGAATAATTCAAGCGCAAAGAGAACAAAAGGCGAGACCAGAGGAGTGATGGAGGGAAACAGGCGCTGTGTCTTACTGACAGAACTGATTCTCCTCTCTTCGCTGGTGATGAAAACGTCATCAGTGAGAGCGTGCAGTCAGCCGGCGGCGGCACACTCATGTAGATTCTAATAAGAGGAGACAGGCCCCAAATAATAATAACAACCACCACCTCCACCGCAGCACACTGGGAGGCCGCAACGGCCTGTGTCATCAGTCTGCTGGCGGTTCTGGATGTCACCAAACAGATGCTGGCGGACTTTGTTTTCTGGTGCTTTCAAAATCTTGCCAACTAAACTCACCACGTATCCTCAGATTTCCACTGCTGGCACCTCAAAAGAAAGTGTAGCCAAAGCATGTTGGACCAAGCAGACATTATTTCTGACCCGATACGTTTCCTACTCTGTTTTATAATCATGTTCAGGCTGTATTCTTGCCTTTATATGACAAGTAACCATTCAAAAGCCTCTTAGATTAGCACAAAGACTGAAACAGCTAACCTGGCTCTGTCTCAGGCAGCAACTTCTGGTTCTGAAACTTGAAGCCAAAACTGGACTGGAGTGCCTTAAACTTGCATTATCTCTACTGGCCACCAGGGGGCGACTCCCTGGATACATAGAGAAGTCTGATTGCATGGAAGTCTATGAGAAAATGAGCTTTAGGGCGGGGCTGCCTTATGATTGACAGGTTGATACCATCCTACCATGTAATTAGCTCCTAAGATGACTTGAATTCAACTCAACTATCAAAGGATAATTCAACTTTGTTACCAGCTTCACATCAGAGTCCACATGGATCCAGATCCAGTAAGGTCACGATGACTTGTCTACCTATCTTTTACAGTCTCTATCACAAGCTGGAGGGGAAAGTCGATCAGATTTGATCATATGGCCCTTTTCTCATTTAAACCAAACCTCAAGCAGAAAAGTAAATCTTGTTTCACATAACATTCATCCACCTGGAAGGTCGGGCTGTTAACCTCAAAAGTCGACCTGAGCACCAATGCAGGTGTCTAAAACATGATAGGGAAGGAAGGATGAAGAGTCCTGTCTCAAGGAAACAACAGAACTATGTCTGTCGCTTTTTATACTTCGTCAGATTATCTGCCCATAATGCAGCGGGTGGGCGCCAAGCAGGCTGCGTTATTTGACGCCTTGGCAGTGAGGACGGGGCGTAGCTACGTTAGATGGAGTTTGACTGGAGAACCAGTGCGGCAGCAAACCTATGTACTGGTGTGGACGTATTTAGACACCTAAAACAAGTGGAAGCTTTATTTAGAGTATGTTCACCACTTTAGCTTACTTTCCAACGGCCCTTTATGACTGGAACTGACAGAACAGGGTTTGCTTTTGTACTTTTGACCTTTTATTAAAAGCAATTTCCCACGTATTCTTTCATTTGTTTGTGTTCTGGAGACAAACGTGAATTTGTTACTTTTCATTTCATTCGACATGTTTTTGAAACACTTCCTGTTGTTCCCTAGACAGACATGTTTCAGTGGTGGAGATGTTCATCTACAAGTGAATTAACAACTGGTTTAATCACCTCTTGAGATGTGTTAAGGCTCCACCTAGTGGTTGAAAACAGTCATTTTTCTTGCAGAATTGAAGCGTGATGAAGCGGTGTCAGAAGATGTAAACCAGATTGTTTATTATTATTGTTTGTTCTTATTAGCTCATGGTTTCTATTGTCTTCTTGTTTGTAATGAAAAGCCTGCAGCACCTTTATTGTAGAGCTGTTGTTGAAGGGAGTCCAGAAATGTTGTGGGCGGCGGTTGTCCACCAACTCCTGAGTTCTGTGAGGTGAAATGACTATTTTTGTGAATGGAGTCTGGTAGATTTAAAGAGAGCATAGGTAGTAAGCTAAAGAGGTGAAACTATTCTAAACAAAGCATCCAATTAGGCTGATATAGATTTGTTTAGATGTCTCAAATACGTCCACAGCAGTACATCGGTTCCACTATCCCTTTAACTATGCTGTTACATGTTACGCACATACACTATAGCAGCTGCACGGTTGCACCAACGGTAAAGTACAACTAGTTTGGCGGCCACGGTGCATCCAAATCTGCTCTGCCCTTCTCAAAACGAAACTAAAACTCCAGAGGCTCCACATTCACAAACCCAAACATGGACTTCTGTGCAGAACGGCGTGTTTACGCTTCCTTGTTGAAGTGCAGTCTCAGCAGATGAAGCGGTGGGTCGATGTTCCTCCTAAATGAGTGTGAATTTGGCGAGAAGTGGAAGCTCCACTCCGAACAGAAGTTTTGATTTGGGAGATTTGGTGTGAAGATGTCTGCTGAACGTTGATGGGTTTCCCAGGATGAACGTTCTGCTTCCTCTGACTTGGCTGCTGCTGCCCTCTCACTCATCCCTCCATCCACGTGTTTGTCCGCTGAGTGTGTCACAGCTTCCTGAAAACCAAGCCCTCTGTGTGAATGAAACTGTTGCTGCTCTTCCTTCCTGTAAATCCCTGTTTCTTGAAATGTTCTGTGTGCGTCTGCAATCTAAATGGAGGGGCTGCCTTCACTGTTGGCTCCAGCGCTGGTTTCATCATCCACTCGGTCGACGTGTAGGGTTTCAGTATGAATGACGTCAGATACAAGTGGGCTGCAGGCTTCAGTGTATTAACATGAGAATTCAACACCAACGCTCACAGAGCGATAAAACTCGACTGCATGAGACCAGATTTGTATCAACACAGCAGACAGAGGTTCTTTGTGCTGGTATTGAACATGGCGGTCCCCTCCCATAGAGATAACATTTCTCTGCAGGCAGGTTCCAGTGTGTTTATCTCAGTTTAATCAGGGTTCATAGCTCCTCTCACACACAGCACACACTACAGATGAACCCTGTCATGGTTACAAACACTCAGTCATTGGATATGACCATTTAAGTATTTTGTAAAAGTACTCATGCCACTTAAGATAAGATGAAAAGTGCAGTCATTGCAATACAAAGGCGGAAGAGTGCAAATATGAGAAGTCGAAGCACCGGCATGTAGTTAACCGCTATAACAAACATGTTAGCTGCTTCCACCCTTTAGAGTACGCAACCTGTTGCCAGTCACATCCTAAATCAGCCCACATTTTTGCCCAAATTGAAAAAAACAAATTCCGAAAACTACCCTTTATCAAGGTTTTTTAAGCAGGTTATTGTTTAGTGGGAGTCTTTGGAAGATTCTCGAGGTATCAGGAAGATTTACTTTATTCCACAATAAAGCCTTTGTGACGGCCAGGGTTCATATTTGGGTTGTCGTTTTTAGGGCATTTGGGATAAATGGTAGATGTTATTGCATGAGGCAGGAAACTGGAAAGGAAGCAGTTATGCAAGTTTTATGAAAGCTTAGAGTCGAGCCGACAAGTAGCCGAGTGATCTTTTCATCGGGGGAGGGAAGCCTTCTTTAAATCTTTTAACCCCCGAGAGGCTGGTGATGCATGAAGCCGGTGGGGAGCAGACGAGAGCGGCGGTCTGACGGTCGACTACATGAGTTCAAGCAGAGCAACGGGAAACGTTAACCGATGAGGAGCAGAGTGAAGTTTTCAGCAGGAGGTTATGTCCAGGGTTCCTCATCTCTTAAATGAACAATGGGATAACTGAGGCATTAGTCTGGGTGACAGCTGCTGTACTACTGTAAGCCAAGTCCTGTCTGTCATCAGCTCCTTTCTGTTGAGCGTAGCATTACAGTCGCAGCTCAACTCAGGCCTCGCCTCTCTTTCTGTGGACTTGAAGCCTTCAGCACGTTAAAAAAAGGACCTCTTCCATAAACGTCACCTGCCTCCACATCATCTATTCGCATAATTCAATTGCAATATCCCGTTTTAAACCAGTAGTTATACTTCCAGCTCTGTTTTTCGCTTCTCTACCTTGATGGTGAGTTAGACAGTGTTTCCAATTTACTCGTGTTGATATTTATGATTATCCCGATAACCTAGCCACGTACAAATTGTTTTGTTTTTATCGCAATCCACTAAATATTGAAATTTCTTGGAACGTTTTTAATAAGAACAATCTATCTTTGCATTGCTTTAGATTATTTGATTTAAAAAAAATTTGCCTTTTTTTAACCTTTCATGAATTTTTTAAAATATATTTTTCACTTGAAATCAGGAAGACATAATAGTAAAAATATCGGTAATATTAAAACTGAAATCGATGATTTTAGATGACACACAGCACCGTTCATATGAGAGTAGAACGTAATAGCTTAGTGGTTACATTTGAGTCATACTAACTGCCAAAGTGCCCTTAAGCAAAGCAACAAACCCCAGTTAGCCAGTCGACCTGATCTCAACCATCACTTCAGCCCATTATTTGTTCTGCAACTGAATGTGACCTGAGAAAAGAATCACACGTGTTTGTGCATCACATGCGAGCTCTTCTGGTGATACAAACCCAGCGCGCCCAGAGCTCCTCCCAGGCGTGATGGCCGTGGTGTGATGGGCGTGGCATGGCGTGATGGGCGTGGCGTGGCGTAGAGTGGAGGTCCGCTTGCTTTGCGGTTGGCTGGGTTAAGACTGTTGACGGCTGAATCCTTGTCACCGATGGCAACGTCCTGACAGCAAACACACACAAATAAAACTGACTTTCTCTGGCAGAACAAAACGTGACATGAATGCTCTCCAAGCGACTCGGCAGCAGAATATGAAATATTCACGAGGCCAGAAACCACCTCTCTCTCTCTCTCTCTCTCTCTCTCTCTCTCTCTCTCTCTCTCTCTCTCTCTCCCTACATTAGTTCTCTCCTCTTTGCTCTCCTTCTTCCATTCATGCTCACGTTTTCC
This sequence comes from Chelidonichthys spinosus, assembly GCA_029853015.1. Lineage (NCBI taxonomy): Eukaryota > Metazoa > Chordata > Actinopteri > Perciformes > Triglidae > Chelidonichthys > Chelidonichthys spinosus. The sequence goes on along the minus strand of CM056827.1, from coordinate 6,382,389 downwards.
CTGCTCTCTCTCTCTCTCCCCTCAGACTCACTGTCAGCGAGCTGTATCACTATATTTGTATTCACAGTCAGTATCACAACAAAGTTCCTTCATGGTTTATCTATGGTTATTAAGGCTATTCATTTCTCAAACACAAAATCAATTAAACTGCATATTACTCACAACGATAAAGTCATTACATTACTTTAATGTATATCTGAGGGAATTGCAGAAGAAAATGTGTGTGTGTGTGTGTGTGTGTGTGTTTCTTGTCACTCAGTCTCACTGTCCCTGTATGTGTTGGTGTTCCAGTTCCTCTTCCTGTCCGAAGTGTTACAGTGGAGAGCCCAGACCACTCCAGACCACGTCCTGTACACACTGCTCAACTCCAGGGTGAGACTTCAACACTTCAATGTTTCCCACCTTTATCTCAGTATGTTATGAGTGTGAGTGTGTGTGTGTGTGTGTGTGTGTGTGTGTGTGAGAGAGAGAATTGGTTGTGTATGACGGTCATGTTAGTTTGCATGATGGATATATGATCCCCTGGTTTTGTTGACAGCTGTTGAGGTGGCTGATTGAATGTGTCAATCATCTGCGTGTGTGTGTGTGTGTGTGTGTGTGTGTGTGTGTGTGTGTGTCTGTGTGTGTCTGTGTGTGTGTGTTCTCGTCCAGGGTACGATCGCCAGCTCTCTAACCTGTGTCCAGCTGCATAAGAGGGCAGAGAAGATCGCCGGCATGCTGGCTGAACGGGGCCACCTGCAGGACGGAGACCACGTGGCACTGGTCTACCCTCCAGGTAACTCCATGCCCCGATGTCTCTGATGCATGTTGGTTTCAGTTTTCACTATCTCTTTGTTGTGTGCCGGATGTGAAGGTATTATTTCCACAATCTCACATTAGAGGAAAAACTCAAGCTATTTCAAAATAAAAGCAAATTTTCACAATGCAGTAAAACGGCTTTATGAAGTGGTTTGAATCAGAGACTGCATACGAGAACCGGACGGAGTCATGCGTGCCATTGGTTTGTGGACTACGGTTTTGAAGGCACAAGTTCCCTATTTTGTCTGGGAAGGAAGTGACCATATTTGGACTGTGGCAGAGCGACTGGTGGATCTAATGAACACAAGTGGCAGAGCAGCAACATTACTGGATCTGATGACCTTAGAGGATGCTCAGTGGTATGAGGGGCTGGGAGCTCACAGAGTGTCTATAAGTGATTAAAATCATCTATCAATCAATCCTGACCTTCACTGGTAGCAAATTGTGATAGAAAAAAATATATTTAATGATACATTCTAAATCAAAAGACTGTAATGCTGGGGATGAAATATACCAGCAGGTTTCCTGCCGTTAGGTGTGACACGGGTCAATGTGTTCGGGGCCAGAAATATGAAGCTCGGTTTGGTCAGAGAAGTACGTGGACACATACTTTAGCAGTAGAACAGGTAACATCTAACACTGTTGTTTAATTCAATCACAAAATACATGTTATTTTCACCCATTACAGTTACTCATCAAATGTTTTGAAAATGAAGTACAGATTAATGTGAAAAGTATGAAAATAGCAGTTGCTAGGCGTGGGACGATAATAATAAAATATATAATAATAATAATAATAATAATAATAATACATTTTCACCTTATTATAATAAAAAAGATGTCCTGTCACAATTATCCTCTCAAAATAATTTGGTGATATTATCCTTATTATCCTGGCACTAAAACATACTGGCATCACATTTGGTTAAGAAATAAATATTTGTATTGAGTCACGGATAAGACGTCCTTTTAGTGGAAAAACTATCAAATAACATGAATTGATCAAAATGATCAGGTAAAGGAGAAATACATTTAAAAAATGTATTTTTGTATCTGTTTTCTAAAACTGGGGCTCCGTTTCTCGGTCCTCTACCATAACAGCGAACTAGACATCTTTTTAAAGTCACCCTCTGGGATCTTATGTTACGATTACCACGATAATGGAAATTCACCACCATGGGCTGTGTTTCTGTCTCCATCCCAAATCCTCTCATCACTAGCAGCTGCCTTTATGCAGGTCGGTCATTCTTATCTAGTATACCTGCTTTGTACGAAGTGGACTGAAGCGTACCAGAACTCTGTAACGGCCCTTTAGCTTGTATGCCGACATCCAAGAGAGCACCGCAGAGAAAACCAAGGAGAACGGAGAGAATTGTCATTTCCTTCAGAGACACAGAGCCTCGTGTTCATCACGGCAGGACGGACGCAGCCGTGCAGGACTGTTCCCCGGCATGAGGAGATTTTCTTTAGGCGGCGCTCGGTTAATCGCCTCCAGAGTCTGTACTTAACATCCTGGTGTCTGCCAGCATGACGACTACTTTTCTACTTTTCCCCTTCACCACCTTCTCCTCCTCCTGTCCTCCCATCTCTCCATTCACATCCCTCCTTATCTTGTTCTCCTCGTCCTACATTCTCATCTTCATATCCTCATCTCCATCCTCTTCTACTTGTCTCCTTCCTTCCTTGCCTTTTCTCGCTCCACCCTTTCCTTTAACTGTCTCCATCCATGTTTCCATCTTCTCAATCCCTCCCTCCTCTTTCTCCCTCCTTCTCCCTCACCCCCCTTTAGGCATCGACCTCATCGTGGCGTTTTACGGCTGCCTTTACGCCGGCTGCGTGCCGATCACAGTGCGACCGCCTCACCCACAGAACATCGCCACCACGCTGCCCACCGTCAAGATGATCGTGGAGGTAAGAGAACAATTTGGTGCCATTATCGGCCACGCTCCTTTGACATCCTAATGTCATGTTGTACCAGTAACAACACAACATTTACAGGGGAAAGGAAAGTTTCCATAAACAAAGCAACTAACGCCATCTCACAGAAACGCTCAGTTCACAGCAGATAAAACTCTTGAAAAAAATACAAAAATAGCATTTTTATTTCTGGAATTTCTTTTTTCAACACAAATCTGCAAAGCATCACTGGTGTTATTTAAGGTGACACAACTATCAAATGCCACCTGATAACGGTGACTTCAATCAGTTTATCGTCATCAGTCTACTTTCCTCTGTCTGTACACTTAAGAAGCTTTAAGTACTGGATTTTACAAATTAGCCTTATAGCCTTGAAATCACAAAACAAATAGACCCTCGCTCGTGACGCAGTGAAAACCGAACAAAGGTGGAGTGGAGGGGCAGAGGACTGGACAGCCTGCAGAAACAGTGAAACTAGCGAGCAGTCTGGGAAAATAAGCGAGTGAACGAATGTGAGTTGTGAGCAATGGCGAGCCTCGCTCGTCCTTAAGAGGGCTGGCCGGAGGCGACACGGGAGGTGAGAGTGGAAGGTACTAAATCAGCAGTTGACTTTAACGGTTTTGTTCCAACGGGCGGTTTAAAGGGAAGCTGGCTCTTTCACACTGTTGAATGTGTTAAATGTTTCTTTCATTGGTCGGGTTTAAGATGTCGGTCCTGCTTTGTGCAGGTGAGCCGGTCAGTGTGTGTGATGACCACACAGCTCATCACTAAACTGCTGAGGTCGAAGGAAGCCTCGGCCGCCGTGGACGTCCGGACCTGGCCCCCCGTCCTGGACACGGGTAAACACATGTTCTCATGAACGTTGGCATTGTTAGGAGGCAAATAGAAAACTCCACAGACTGTATGTAAGAAATGGACATAGTCATCGTGATGTCACCCATTGGTTTGAGGACTACGGTCTTGAAGCCTCGAGTTTGACTTTTTGGACGAGGCCTGCTACACTCACGCTAACTAGTAAAGCAAGCTGCATCCATAAGTCACGTTAGCTGTTATTTTCATTTGGATGGACTTTTTTGCAAGCAAAGTTTTTCTAAAACAAAATGTAGTTACCGTGGGAAAAAAATGAGAGGCTGATTCCTTAGAGTCTTTAAGTGCAACTGAATAACACTTTAATAGCAACCTGTCAATCACAAGGTAGCCAACAGGTAGCGCTACTCAGCAATCAGGTGGAAGGAGGTCATTTTCTCAGGGGCTTCCATGCACTCACACTTCATTTAACAACCAGAGGAGTCGCCCCCTGATGGCCAGTAGAGAGAATGCAAGTATATGGCACTTCATCATTGGCTTCACTTTTCAGACCTTTTGAAAGAAACCCAAACTTATGAGGTGATCAGTAGAGAAATGTTGAACCAATCAACTGTCCTGTCCTGTGTATGGTAGCAGTGCTGATGGAATATGGGCTGTCCTTTGTTTTTAGACGATTTGCCAAAGAAGAAACCTCCTCTGCTTTATAAACCGTCCGACCCTGACACCCTGGCCTACCTGGACTTCAGTGTCTCCACCACCGGCATGCTCGCTGGAGTCAAGGTAAGCCGACTGTAATTTCCTGGAGGCTTAACCCATAATCCTAACCCTAACCTTACACTAACCTTACCCCAACCTTAAACCAAGTCTTCACCCTAAAAAGTGATCACGAGGATGTGCAATTGTCCCATTTTGTCACAAAAAAGTTGAGTCCCCACAATGTAACTGTGTAATCAAATGTCCCCACATGACGGGAAAAACACGCCCTCAAACACATATTTGTGTTACATGGGTCATTGAAGATACAACTTCCAATTTTCACACAACCTGGATGATGCACATTTCTAGTTTTCTGCCACATTAGTTGGTGGAGCACTTCGACATTAGATTTGACCGTTTTTGTGACTTGAACTGTGTTGACATGTCAAAAACTTGTATGTGAGATGAACACGGCATCATGCTAACATAACTTACTGAAAATAAACATGCTAGACATTTAGCATGTGAGCTTTAACAGTCTTAATGTTACCTGTTATAGGTATGTAGCCTGCAAGCTAACTAGCTAGCTGTAATAGAAGCATGCATTCTAACATTAACATTTAGCTGGAATGTATTTTCTTTTAAAGATGACAACACAGCAGATACATAACCATTTTTTGCTCTGCTATTCTTTGAAAAAGTTTTCTTTAAATTCAGTATTTTATTTGATCAAGTTTTGTTTCAAAACTACGCCGATTGGATAGTTAGGTTCTCAAAACATATCTGGTCTTGATTTGACATCAGCCCATTAATGATTTGACATTTGTTGAATGAAGACTGATTGGCTTGATTAGCACTGATTAAATGTCAAGAACTGAGCTGTAATACTGGTATCATGAGACGCTGACAATATCACAATATAAGATGATAACCATAGAAGATCATACCATAGAACGTGGTGACACTTTAAAGATGAAATTCCTGCATCCTCTACTCAACTCGTTGTTTCTCCTATTAAACAAGAATACTTCTTGTTTCTTGTCTCCAATCCTTGAAACCTTTTGTTGTAACTTTGCTTCCCAGGGAATAAAAAGAAACACCAGCGGTCTGAAAAATTATAATGTAGGCTAGAAAAGTTTTGTTGGAAAAGGAAATACCAACAAACTTTGTTATTTTCTTAAAACAGTCGCTAAAGATTGAGCAATTTCTGATATTTTCATGAGAGAGATGAAAACGTAAACCCTGAGCTCAAGATAGAGATGAAACTGGATCAGGGTCCTGTCTGTCCTCCTTTCTCTGTGATAGGTTCATATTCCCTGTCAGGACGACAACTCATCAGTTATTAGTTATCTAATGGCAGAACACTTTCTGTGTGTCTCTTGTCACAGTAAAACGGCTCTTGGCTCTTTATTCTGCTGTTTGTTTTTTAGTTTTTTTCTAAGTTGGAATTCATCTGACAGTGTTCACACCATCAATGACTTGCTTTCAGTGTCATTTAGCATCAAAATCGCAATAAAAACCCACAAAGGCCTCAGAAAAGCACACTAATCAGCAAAAAGGAAAAGCAGGAGGAAACAATGCCAGCATATTTTCTCATGTGCTGCTGAATTCTTAAAGAGCAAATCAGTCAGCGGTGGAGCTAAAGCACAACGAGAAAAACAAGGCGGCCAAATCATCCGTCCACCGCTGCAGCCGGAGTTCTGTTCTGCTGACCGATCCACGCGGATGTATTCCTACTTCATTCATCGCCTTGAACTCCGGCAGGGCAGGAGGTCCAAACGTTACATTGAACCTTCAGACTGAAGGAACAACATTTTATGTTTGTCATGTCTGCTTCAAATCCAGCTGTCACCTCATTTCCAGAGTATCGATCACTCGTATGGTGACGTTTCTCCAGGTTAGACAGGAACGGCAGGCGGGACATTGAATTTGATGGTTGGAAACACCACCTTCTCTGTGCTGCTGAAGGTTACAGGTTGATTGATGGATGGATATGATGATTTTATTGCTACTAGCTGCTGTAAGCACACGTCATATTTAGTATGAAAAAAAGATCTATTTCCCCTGTATGTATTGTGAAATGGTAATGAGGATCTACTAGGTTTTAGAACGCACACTTGTTCCCCGACACGTGCCTGAAATCATAACTTGTTTCTAGAAGCTGCGTTGCAGGAAAATGGATATATTGCACAGATGCCTTTCTGAGTGTGACGTGTCCGTTGTCTGTTGTTTAGATGTCTCACACAGCCACCAGTGCCTTCTGCCGCTCCATCAAGCTGCAGTGTGAGCTTTACCCGTCCAGAGAGGTCGCCATCTGCCTGGACCCGTACTGCGGCCTGGGCTTCGTCCTCTGGTGCCTTTGCAGGTCAGACAAACAAACAAACAGCGGCAGGTCTGAGAGCAGCTTTTAAGGAGCAGCTTGAACACGCCCAGCGGTCGTAGCAATAACCCCTCCACACTTTCTCTCCGCAGCGTGTACTCAGGTCACCAGTCCATCCTGATCCCTCCGTCCGAGCTGGAGGTGAACCCGGCTCTCTGGCTGTCGGCCGTCAGTCAGTACAAAGTGCGCGACACGTTCTGCTCCTACAGCGTCATGGAGCTTTGCACCAAGGGCCTCGGCCTGCAGACGGACGCTCTGAAGGTAACGGGGGGGCGCTGTGTCTGGAAGAGAGTTTGTGTTGTACGCTTGCCATGTTGTGAATCGAGAGACAAATCCTGCATCCCTACAGTCTCGAGGGTTGGACCTGTCCCGCGTGAGGACCTGCGTGGTTGTAGCGGAGGAACGTCCCAGGACGGCGCTGACGCAGTCCTTCTCCAAACTCTTCAAGGACCTGGGACTCCACCCCCGAGCCGTCAGCACCTCCTTCGGCTGCCGGGTCAACTTGGCGATCTGCCTGCAGGTCAGTCCTGGGTTTCTCTGCTTCCAGACGGCATCGCTCGACGTCACGCTGTGGCTGGATTCACTATTGAAATTGTACATTTACGTGTGAGAAACCAGCTGCTTTTGTTCTTTGTGACAGCTGCTGTTTCTTTTTCGTTCTGATCTTCATCACTCCACTTACCTGTGATCTAGCTGGCAAGTCGTTTCGTTTTGTTTCGAGTACATCGTCTCATCTACAAGGCACAAGGTTGGCTCTCTTCCCCAGAGTCAGATCAACAGATGTGTTCAGCCTCGCTCGCTGTATACAAGATGGAAGAGGTGGCGACTTAGCTGTCAAAAAATATAATCCTTCCCACAACAGTTTTTTTATATGTTGTATATTGTGTATTTAACCCTTTTAAAGACGTTTTTTTATGATAAATCAGCCGTTCCTTCGTGCATGACTTGTCTATGGGTGGTTTTCCATGAAATGCATCCATTTCTGGAAGAGTGAGCAATTTATTCAACTGTTTGTTGGATAAGGAGCTGTATATGAGTTTCAAATGTGGCCCCGTTAAAAGAAGACGGTTAGACGGAATTGTTGTCATTGTCTTTCGGACGGCAGGTAAACACTTATACAACATTCATATGATGGAGAGTTCTTGAAGGGAAGCTTGGCTGATGAATCGGTGCTTTCAGGGACAGTGGAGTCGTCTCGCCACACTGCTGGAGTGGAGAAACCACATAATTACAATGTTGGCTGTACTGAAGGTTTACAGTGTTTTTTAATCAGTTGAATGAGTTTTCCCATCCCGAAACATGCAGCGCATTCAGCCAGGAACACTGATATGTTTGTGGGTAACTAGATTACAAGTTTACACAGATGAGTCGGGCAAAACATCCAGAAGTCATTGTCTTCTCTTTCATCCAAACGAACCGATTCGTGAGGCATTCGTCTTTTTATTCCACGTGTCTGGGGTTCAGCATCGTCTTTCCATTCCAAGCTGATCACTGTTTTTTTTACATCTCAGCTATGATTTGCAACCTTAAGTTGATCAAATCAAGATATCCCCCAAAAGTGTATTTTCTCTTTTGCTACTTCTTAAAATGAAAAACATATGGAGTCAATAAATCAATCTGCTCTGGATAATTCACGTCAGTTATTTCCAAGTTTCTATTTCTATGAGTTTCTAATAGGAAGATGAAATGGAAATTTAAAGCCTTTTATAAAGACTACGAAATATCATTACAGATTTTTCCCCTTACAGTGTTCAGCAGTACAGAACAGATTTGTGTGATTTCTTACTGAGTCAATATGGACTAATATTATAGCAAAACCACTAATATTACACAGCATTAAATGACTGCTATGCGATCTAACAAACTACTTCTAGCAGCTTTAAATGACTAAACTAACATTTGGCTGAACAAATCTTTGAGTCCTGACTGCTTCTTCTTTGAGTTTTCCATTTTGACATTTATCTTCCTTCCGTCCTCCTTCCTTGTTTTAATCATAACCCCCCAACATATCTCATACTTGGTTTTTTTCTGCCCTCCCTCCTTACCTCCTCCTCCTCCTCCACCCCTCTCTGCTGCTGTAGCCTCACAGGCTGGGAAAACTTGCCGAGCAGGTAGGGAACCACCATCAATCCCCCGCCCCACAACCACCACCAACTCCACCCCACTGCTTGTCAGCACATCACTCCTCAGCTGGCTTTACATCAGAGGTTTTAAGGATTATATTGAGTATCCAACACTCTCAGTAGGTTTGGAATAACTTTTTACCTTCAATAACTGGAATATATATATATATATATATATATATATATATATATATATATATAGACTCAGAGTCAGAACAAAAAGATGCTGATAAACATGAAGCTACCCTGTGGAGATGATGCTATCTGCCATGTTGTGCTCTGGGCGTGTGGGCTTCTGACTCCCAGCATGCCGCTGTGTGTCCGGTGGTGGGCTCCACGAACTGTTTCCCTCTGCAAAGGTTTTTAATCACCTCTGAGAGAGAAAGGGGGGATGGAGGGATGGTGGAGGATCAGAGAGGTCAGAACGGCGGTCTTTACCCGACTGGATTTGAGGTTTACAGTCAACACAGCATAAAGACTCAGGAGATATCTACACCATACACTGACCAGACAAAGGGCTAATCATATTTTACAGGTGTATATATATATATTTTCAGGGTTTTTACTTTTCTTTCTTCCATCTTTCTTTCCTCCCTTGCTTGGTGTCACCTTCCCCTCTTCCTTTTTGTTTGCACGTCAATCAAGTCAAATCTGATTTCCTTACAAAGTCCTCCCACTGCTGACGCTCCGCTCCGCTCTTCCAAATGTCGTCGAGGTTTTGTGGGATCCCGTCTCTGCACTCAAACCCAAAGCTTTCCCCACTGCTGTGAAGGGAAACGCTTGTCTCTGTGAACACTAATGCACGAGCAGTATTATCCACTAGAAGTAGAAGTAGCTGTCATGCGGTCGCAGAGTGGTGGTCGTTGTACTGAAGGTCTGTTGTTGTTGTTGTTGTTTCTCAGGGCACCTCAGGACCCGACCCCACCACTGTGTACGTTGATATGAGAGCGCTACGGCACGACAGGTGAGTTCAACATTCCCATTCATTGTTCTAACACTGAGAAACAAACTGGCTCAACAAGTCCTCAACGTTTGACTTATGATACTATGGTATGATACTTAAGTAAATGTACTTAATTACTCTCCACCTCTGGAAACAAATCCAACTTGATGCTTTTCCAGATGGAATCAGTCAGAACAAACTGTTTCTTCGTCTCTTTGCGTTGATAAATCCTGTTTTAAACACAGATCTCTGCTCACAACATTCACTGGAGTAGTATAGGGGATCATTCCTAATCTGGTTTGGTTTTCCCTTGACTTTTGATCTTCTAACAGGTCAACATTTCCAGCAGTCCATCATTTGAGTTCACGAGAGAATACCAGTAAAACTACTGACAGAGTTACTGTTAGCATTATTCTTGACACGTTTGACCTGTTCATGTCGTGCATGCTAATGTTAGCTAACATGCTAAAGCTGATATAATACCTGGTACCTGTTGGGTATCCCAAAGAATTCCAAGGGAAATTCCTGGAAATTATAGTTCACAAGTTATTAAAAAGTTGAACCGAAAATGAAGCAAGAGGAAGCTTGTTGATATCCAGAGAAAGTCCATAACAACTAAGCACTAAATAGCCATTATATTTCATTTAATGATAGAAGAGTTCGCTGACAAATTTTGAAAATTCAGTTAAAAGTGCACCAGAAACCTATTTTATGAATGTACTGTTTGCAATACAAGCTCCCTCGTAGGAAACTACAGAACCCAAATGGAGCTTTGTCAAGTGGGCCCTTATAGATTTAATTCAAATGTCTGACGAGTCTTTTTGAACTGAACAGGCCTTCATAAACACCTTTAAAAGGTTCAAACGAGCAAGATACAACATTCAGAGAGTCGAAGTAGCAGCAAATTAATATATAGTGGAGTAACGTCTACCTGAGCAGAGAATGAAGTCGCTCTCCCTCTGTGTGTGTTGTTATCGGAGCTTCTCCTTGCTTTAGTGCGTGTCTCACTAGCTAGCTCACGGCCACCACTCGGCACTCATAACCTTTGCTGATAACACGTCCCCGACCAACAGCACCCTCCGGTCCCCCCAGGACCTCCACAAAGTTAGCTCTGCTGTAGTTTGTACTATTAGCCTGCTAGCTATTAGCCGCCGGCTCAGGTGTCGCCATGCCGACAGCCGTTGAGAGGCACCTTTAAGGGGTTTTGGATTGTGGTCCCCTGACCCGCCACAGTTTCAGGCTCTTCCCTCATTCCAACCACCACAGGCTCGTAAAATCCTATTGGAACACTGCTTCTGGTATTACATCATGAAGTTTCCACCCACTGTGGATCTGTTTTCCAAACATGCACTATCATCCATGCCCGGTCCGAGCACGTTCGGGTGCTGTGGGTCCGTCCTGTGAAGCCTCTCCTGGCCGCTTCATTGTGAATGAAAGTGAGGCAGCAGAGTGTGTGACTAGAGGAGCATGCAGCTTGGCAAACACTTTCAGTAAATGTGTGCATTATTCTAGTGGAGGACTTGTTCCACATTTCAGAACCATCACTCCTGGCCGATTGTGAAAAAAAGTTTGCATATAATGAGAAGCTGAAAAGTTTCTTCAAGAAAATCCGATGGTTTCAGGCACGTCGGCGTGACGCCCCAGCTGTCACCCTCACAGCCTCTAAAACACTTCCAGTCTGAGAAAGATGCGCTTAAAATCCATCAAACCCACTGAGTCACTTCTCATGCTGGCTGACACCGTACCGAGCAACGTGGGAGTCTCCAGAATGTGTTTGTCAGAGTTCTGCTTTCAGGGGAGTAAGGAGCCGCGACGGTTCAACATTAGTGTCAGACTGACTTTCTTAAGGTGGTGAAACTGACAGTTTCCAGGCAACCAAGATGGACAACAACTCAAGCTAGACTAGAAATGTATTCATTTATGTCCTGACCATGCAGTCCGGTGGGATTTATGGGACGATACCGAGAGCACATCCGTTTAGATAGACACCAGCTGAAGCTGTAAAATGTGAGTTTAAAAAGGTCAGGAGCTGGATCCCAAAGTTTCCTGGTGTGTCTGGAGAAAGTTCCCGCTGTCTGATCCAGCAGATCATTACGGCGTTCAGCCTGCGACCGCTCCGCTGTCATTTCCCCAGAGAGGTCACGGTCCATGAAGCAGCGAGGCCGCTCAGTCCTGCCGTCTATAAATACAACTGTCAGCGAGCATGATTACATGTAATCACCGCTGATCTAAACAGGCCTGTTTCTCGTTTAGCATCGGGCCGACCACTTCTGTCACATTCCATTTCACGGATCAATATTTTGATTTTATTTTTAGTTGTTCGGACAAAAGTTTAATTATCATTTTCGGCAAAAAAATTGTTTGTCATTTCTTCTGAAAAAATGTTTTGAAGTTGAAATGCTCTTCTGCATAACATATTCACCAGACATAGGAGGACACAAATGTGTTACGTATTGGTTGTCATGTTCGCTTCTATGCCTTTTAATAAGACAGTGTTGTTTCCTGTGTTGCTGTTTAGTGGACAGGCTTCATTTTGTCTTTGTGTTCCTGTCCAGGGTCAGACTAGTGGAGCGGGGGTCGCCACACAGCCTGCCACTGATGGAGTCTGGGAAGGTGAGCTGGTTTGTTGTTCTTGTGTTTCCTCTCGGTAAAGTGTTTGAATAATCTGAATGTTTGAGCGTTGATGTGTGGTCTCCGCTGTTAAAACAGATCCTGCCGGGGGTCCGGATCATCATCGCCAACCCAGAGACCAAGGGACCAATGGGAGAGTCGCATCTGGGCGAGGTTTGTCCACCATTCACTTCACAAACAAGTTTCACCTGTTACCACACTCAGCATCCTTCATCTATTGAATTTCAACCTTGATAAAGTCTGCCCAGCATCTCCTATAGGAGTCAGTTTGCCTCATAGCCTCTCCGTACGCTGTAACAGCTGATGCTGTGTGTTGGCAGATCTGGGTGCACAGCGGCCACAACGCCAGCGGTTATTTCACCGTCTACGGGGACGAGGCGCTGCAGTCGGACCATTTCAACTCCAGACTCAGCTTCGGAGACACGCAGACGGTCTGGGCTCGGACCGGATACCTGGGCTTCCTCCGCAGGACCGAACTGACCGATGCCAGCGGAGGTGAGGACATGATCTGATAACGTGGATGTGTGATTGATGGTCCCCGACACCCACCTGCCAGTGTTCTCATGTAACGAGAGGTTTAAGCAGCTCCAGCGCTCATGTGAAGTGCTGCCGATCTCGTTGGAATCCATTAGTCTGGTTTTCACTGGAGAGTTATGTTATGTTTCCTCGCTGATGAGCACACATCTGACTCACTGCAGTGTTACTTGTTTGTGTTGTCATCATATAATCATTTGGAATTAAAAGCTTTATTATAAAGCTTCAAAAATGGCTTTCAACCGAGAGCCATTAAAACTCTGAAACCAACCTGTTTCATGTTTCTTTGAACGCAGCGAACAGAGACCAGCTGTGTTCCTCCTATAATCACTGTTAGAGTTTAAGTTCTAATGAGAGATCTTCAACAGGGGGTCCGGGACCCCTCGGGGGTCCGCAGAGTTACTGCAGGAGGTCCCCAAAATGATTTGAGCCCAAACTTTTTTCTTCACAAGCAAATTTAAATCATCCTGTTTTTTTTTCATCTGTTGTGAAACAGTGTCAACAATTGTTATTTTAATGGCTTAGCATTGTATAAATCATACAAAGTACTGTTCTACATGGCACCATAGGCTGCACTACACAGTATTATTGGCCCTGTTCAATAACAATTTGATATATGTAAGGGGTCCCTCCACCGGGTCACTGTCACGTCCGTGGCCTGGAAACGTTGAAGACCTCTTCTCTAAGCTATTACAGTTTTCAAAAATATGTTTTATTTACATCTCAATGGTCTGTTTGATTTTCAACTTCCAGGAGTAAATGATTTTTTTTTTTTCATATATAAAAGATACATCCATGAGACTTAATGAGAAAACAAAGTTAGAGACGAGAAAGTTTTAGGAACCATGAGAAGCTGCTGATTTCATGGAAGTCCACCAACCGATCAGTTATCTCCACAGTGTAGCTGCTGAAGGTTCCCAACCTTCGTCGTTTACGAAGCTAAACCGGAAAAATACAAAACAAGACTTACAACTGGAGATGAAAAAATGTTCAGGGCAGCATAAGGTCAATAATATGGTGTGTGTGTGTGTGTGTGTGTGTGTGTGTGTGTGTGTAGAGCGTCATGACGCTCTGTACGTGGTCGGTGCTCTAGAGGAAGCCATGGAGCTGAGAGGGATGCGTTACCACCCCATCGACATCGAGACGTCCGTCATCAGGACGCACAAGAGCATCACCGAGTGGTGAGTAATCAGGCTAATGTGACACACAGATATGTCGACAGCTCCACCACCAATACCTACTGGTGTTTATGTTTCCATGCAAATGGCTCGGCTCAAGTTGAGGCTGATTTCTGTAACTGTCAACATATAGTGTATGCACGTAAAATAGGCAGATGGAAGTAAAATTCATATTTTTTTATGACACTATATATTATCACGTTTTATAACACACTATATCATCACTTTTATAACAAAACTTTATTATCACTTTTTATGACTTTTTCTATGAATTCTGTTATTTCTGTTGAGGGTACATTCTTAGCATATTAACATGTTTACTTTGTTTATTCTATTTAATACCATTAATTACTAAGGTCAGCAAATAAATGCAGAGTGGTAAAAAAAAAGTAGAATATTTATAGTAGATATAGTATTTAAAGTAGAAGAAAATGGACATACCCTGGTAAAGTACAAGTATCTCAAATTTGACAGTAATTAGGTAAATGTACTGTGTGTGTGTGTGTGTGTGTGTGTGTGCATCCAGCGCGGTGTTTACGTGGACCAACCTGCTGGTGGTGGTGGTGGAGCTGGACGGCTCGGAGCACGAGGCCTTGGACCTCGTCCCCCTGGTCACCAACGTGGTGCTGGAGGAACACTACCTGATCGTGGGCGTGGTGGTGGTGGTGGACATCGGCGTCATCCCCATCAACTCCCGTGGCGAGAAGCAGCGCATGCACCTGCGCGACGGCTTCCTGGCAGATCAGCTGGACCCCATCTATGTGGCCTACAACATGTAGCGCCCCCTGGTGGATGTTATGGTGCTGAATGGAGGATTATTGAGGAACACACAAAGATGGTCTGCTCCTGAGACGGAAAAGAATGAAAGGGGAGTCCGAGGCACAAGGAGTTACCCCCCCTCCTACAGTCATGTGGTTACATTTAGGTTATTAGTGTTCAGAACACGGTTTTCATTGGGAGTAGGCAAGTTCTGCAGCCGCCTCCATCCAGTAGAAGGAAGCTCTCCCATATGTGCCGACTGTTTACTGAAAAGTAGCGAGTGTGCGTCCCGTTGGCCGTAGAGGACAATCATAAAGGAAGAGTCTGGCTTTTAGATTGCGTGTCTCATTTTAAAGGTTTTGTTTAGCATTTGCTGAAGTCGCTTGTTCTTTTTTTTAACATGTCCTCAAAAAAAGTTTAGGCTATTTTTGAATAGAATATTTAGACAAAAACGAACTGTGTCATAAATGATATTGTACAAAACCAACCAATAACAAAGAGCAAGATGTGTTTTGATACGAGGGGTGGGGGTCCGAGGAGGGCGAATCCCAGCGGCCCTTCAACTTTACCATGAGGTACTTCACGTTTGTGTCATGCTAGCATTTTGTAAGCATTACATTATTCTTTTTTTTATCCGTTATTTTCTGAACCGTCCGTCTTATCTCAGCGGGGAATCAGTGTGCTAATAGCTAACAGCTGCAGCCTTTAACTCATTGTCATTTATTTTTCTGTACACTTTGACTGAAGCAAAACAACACATCAATTCATATCATGTAAGTATGTACAAAAAGAAACTGACTTAATTTATTTTGTTTCTCTTTTAGAGGTATATGACGAGACGTTCAAGAATGTTTGCTCTTTAATATTTGCTAATATAAAAAAAAAACATTGTATTTTGAGTGAAACGCAATCACGTCAAGCATAGTATGGCAAAACAGAAATATATGATTATAGATTATATTAAAAGTAAAGGATTCACACCAGAAAGCAGATTGATACGATTCTTTTTACCTGCATATTGGTCTGAAATGTTTAAATCTAATTAAAGCTGAGCTTTGAGACGTTTTATTCACCATGAAGAGTTCTGAACCAAAACACCTACTTCTGGAACATTTTCCCTCCAAACACTTGGCGTTGTTGGATAAATATTCCTTTAAAGGAGTCATTTCTGCCCTCAAATTACCAATCATTCCCTCGCATTTCTAATTATTCCACCCAATAGATTTCAAAGTGGCTAATTTACACAATAAACTCAAATGGAGGGCAACGGTACGACTCCAGCCATCAGACATTTGTCTGTACAATCTTTCATCCTGTGTATCGTTTAAGGGTTAGCTTAAGCAATGTCTAAGTTTATATGAATGTCGTTTGATCAATCATTTTCAGAGAAATTCTGCCATTTCTGCTCACATTTTGTTGGCGAACTGACTCACAGTATTACTTCATGAGTTGACCATTATATGAAATATGTACTTGGAAGGAGTTCTGAGTGGCTGTAATCTTCCCGTCCTGTCTGTGGTCTCGTCGTAGAACAGCTACACTATTATATTATAAGTTACCTTTGTGTCTTTACCTGGTTGTAATGTATGGCTTTATTTTGTCCTGCACAAAGAAAGGCAACAGGATTACTCTTTCTGCCATTCGGGCCACTTCATTGAACTCAAACTGCTTAAATCCCCGATTGGCAACTTGTTAGGAACTGATCTCTTCACATTCATTGATAACTGTTTCAACATGCAGGAGGCGTCTTAAAACTACACTCAGTCACCTGAGTGTAGTTTTTAAGATTGACTTCATCATAACAATATGAGCGTTTTTTTAAATTTAGTGTCTTCCTTAGTAAACAAACTTTTACAGCTCAGCATTAAGATTTGTGATCATTTGTCTTTTCTTTAAAACAAAGTTCATGCAGGCGTTTCCACATGTCCTCATAGGACTTTGCACCTTGGGAAAGTAACAATCCTCCTCCTTTGCTCTGGACCATTAACGTTTGATAACCCTCATTCTCAAAGCGACGTTTTACAGATCAATCATATTTCGTGTCTCATGAAACCTTTAAGGGAACATTAACGGATCCAGGACCTTTGCTGACCTCTAGTGACAAACAGAAGGAATTAAAACAGCATTGCTCTTCAAAACATTAAAAGTTGTTTTTTGTGTGACCGGAGTCATTTTGGATCAGAACTCTTCATGTATTGGATTTATCAAGGAACAAACAGGTTTTATGATCTTTAAATAGTTTAAAGTTTTAATTTCACAGTAATGTCTTTTTTTAACACTCTTTACTGGAAAGAGAAAAGTCTTCAGTTCAATCAGACCAACAGGCAGCACTGGATTATTTGAGGAAACGGTGAATCTTCCCCGTGACAGCAGGTAGGCAAGCAGCCACTACTATTGTAAATATCAGTCAGAAGTCCTTCATATTTTATACATGGACAGGTCAATCAGGGCTCATACAGTGATGTCACGACAGGCATAAAAGACTGAAAACAGGAAGTAAAAGGTGAAGGCGTTACCAGAGGTCCTTTAAACTCATCACAAAGCTGTGGAGAGGTCAAAGGTCGCAGGAATGTTCTGGTTTCAATACACGGAAAGAGGAAAAAAAAGCACTTTCTTCACTTTCTTCATTGTATCAGCAAATGTTTGTTGTTCCCTCCCCAGTATGTTTTTTTAAGGTTTTAAAAATGTCTTATTTGAGTTGACATAAATTCTTTCAATCAAATAAATATTTCAGCAATTTTGACAATAAAAATGGAATGTAAGTGTATTTATTATTGTTTTCTATGCAGGTTTGGGGGATTAGATAAAAAAAAAAAACTACATGGAAAAAGACATGAAATCCCTCTCTCCATTAGATAAGCTGCAGGTCTAAAGAATGTACTTTAATTCCACCAGGTACTGTCCTGTAGATTGGTTCAATCATAGTGTTTCTGCTCAGTAATGTTTCTGTCATTAAGTAGAATAAACCAAGACCAGTTCTAAAGTTCACAGAGAAATCTGACATCAATATGAACTTTACCCAAAACACTGTATTGTGTATGTATTTATTCCATATTTATTCCAGCAAAATGAGGATACAGTGTCTGTTTAAAAAAACAAAACAAAAAACAAGACAAATTCACGGAAATGCTTCTTTCTAAAGTATATTCTTTCTATAGACTTTGATGCCATGATCCTAAAACTCTCTGTATACCCTTTTATCAGTATGAGATTATTCTGAAAATAAAGAGCCATATTATTTGGGGGGGCTTGGGAACAATTAAGGGTAGCTCTTAAAATAGGCCTAACAATGTCACTGCGTGCGACGTTGCACTTTGATCGATGAATCTAGCATCCATGAATTACTTCATGCGATGATTGTTTGAGGTTGAGGTCATGTGAGAAAGTTGATGTATTTATCAATGAAACGCCAGAAACTATATTATTTATGATTAACTGGAACTTCTTGTTGTATTTGCATTTTTTTATTACCTTTGGCATGGTGTCTTGAATGATTTTCTTAGTAAGAATATGTTTTGGCAGTGGCGGTGTCAGATTCCCTTACGTTAACATCCACTACCACTACACCACTGTGACGCCCCTAACGTCAACAGTAGGCTGAAAAGAGAACCTGCATTGTACATCCTGTTTCAAATCAAAAGCACCACTGTTGTTTGTAATTATCCTTCATTAGTAAGTCATTTACTTTGAAAACCACTGGAAGCGTGTTCATATCTCACCATAGCTAGCTTAAAATATCTCTGGAAAATGTGAGAACATTTTTAAACTTTACTTTAACAGTAAACGGTAACAGCTTTCATTCAGCTCGACATTCAGGTATGCCTGTTTCAACAATGGGAGTCATTTCCTTACTCAATCAGTCTTTTCCTCCAAGGCTGTCAACACGGCACCAGTGACTGGGTCCAAAGGAGGAATGAAGGGATACGGTATATTGGGGGAAAGTGAAGCTTGGCTGTTGTACTGCTGTTCACCATGACTAATATACTTGTCTTTGTGTTGCAGGTCACTTGACAGAGCTTCAGCCTTGGAACTGTTTACAGTTAATAAAAACAGTTCTAAAATTCTTGTTTACAGTTTATAAAAACGGTCCTAAAATTCTTGTTTACAGTTTATAAAAACAGTTCTAAAATTCTTGTTTACAGTTAATAAAAACGGTTCTAAAATTCTTGTTTACAGTTAATAAAAACGGTCCTAAAATTCTTGTTTACAGTTTATAAAAACAGTTCTAAAATTCTTGTTTACAGTTTATAAAAACAGTTCTAAAATTCTTGTTTACAGTTAATAAAAACGGTCCTAAAATTCTTGTTTACAGTTTATAAAAACAGTTCTAAAATTCTTGTTTACAGTTAATAAAAACGGTCCTAAAATTCTTGTTTACAGTTAATAAAAACGGTTCTAAAATTCTTGTTTACAGTTAATAAAAACGGTCCTAAAATTCTTGTTTACAGTTAATAAAAACGGTTCTAAAATTCTTGTTTACAGTTAATAAAAACGGTCCTAAAATTCTTGTTTACAGTTGATAAAAACGGTTCTAAAATTCTTGTGCCTGTCCTAAAATGATTTAACCCTCATGCCCTCCTCAAATGTACTACTTTCCTTCATTCAGATGACACCGAGGACACGGAGCACACTGGGGACACTAACAGTGAGGATGTCACATCGTGGATTCTTGATATGGCATATCTCGTGGGCAGTGGCGGCGCCAGAGTATTTTTTCTGGTTCAACTACGGTGGGGCTAACTCATACGGCGGTGGGGCTCAAATCAATGTCAGAATTTCAATGTGAATATATAACAACACCCAGTGGCGCCGCCAGCCGGAATCCAGTACGCACTGTGAGGACTTTTTTTGAAGGTGAAAAAAAAAATTGATGCTGCTGAAACGGGCCGGACGCAGCCGCATTTGAGAGGACGATCGCGCGTGTGCGCGCAATTATGCATAGCGTGTGTTGGCCCCTCTCCACTACACAATACAGCTCGGCTCTTATGGCAAGCCGTTTTAACATTTAATAGCTAGACTGAATATGTATTGTAGATATCTGTAATTCAATTCTTCCTAGTCATAAAGAACATTTCAGATATCCACAATGGCATTCTTCCTATCCACAATTGTCATTTCAGATATCCACAATGGCATTCTTCCTAGGACAAATGACGTCACTTTTGCCATTCATGTGTATTGGGCTTTCAGTTTCAGATATCCACAATTACATTCTGGATATCTAGAATGAACATTCTGGATATCTGCAATTGAATTCTTACTAGGAGAAACTCCCATTTCAGATATCTTCAATCCAATTGTTACTAATCATAATTTTCATTTCAGATATCCAAAATGAAAAATGATTCCAGATATCCAGAATGTAATTTTGAATATCCAAAAATACATTGTGACTAGCACAAATGTCGTTATGGATATCCACAATTCGTATTATGACTAGTAGAAATGTAATTTCAGATATCTACAATTAGAATTATGACTAGGAACAATACAATTGCAGATATCCACAAATGTATTGTGGATATCTGTTGACAGGTAGACAGGACGCCATTTTAAAACATTTTAAATTATGACTAGTAACAATTGGATTGAAGATATCTGAAATGGGAGTTTCTCCTAGTAAGAATTCAATTGCAGATATCCAGAATGTTCATTCTAGATATCTAGAATGTAATTGTGGATATCTGAAATTAAAAGCCCAATACACATGAATGGCAAAAGTGACGTCATTTGTCCTAGGAAGAATGCCATTGTGGATATCTGAAATGACAATTGTGGATAGGAAGAATGTCATTGTGGATATCTGAAATGTTCTTTATGACTAGGAAGAATTGAATTACAGATATCTACAATACATATCCAGTTTAGCTATTAAATGATAAAACGGCCACTTATACTTTTTAAGGATTTTTAGATATCTTAAATTTAGTTTTGACTAGTAAAATCAAAGTTGTAGATATCTTAAAATATCATTTTTACTAGTAAGAATGTATTGTGGATATCTTTAATTACCATTTCTCCTAGTCCAAATTACATTTTGACTAGGAGAAATGCTATTATGGATATCTATAATATAATTACAGATAGGAGTGTTGTTCGATTAAATGTTAAAACGGCTTGCCATAGGCTCTAGTCTCGTCACCTCTCTGCTGCTGAGCACTGTGGGCGGAGCCGATGCATGTCTCTCTCCCCGGGCGGGAGAGTCATCATACCGTACTGTGCGTGTGTGTCCAAGCGTGTGTGTGCGTGCGTGGAATGCTCACAAGCGTGCGCTTGTGTTTAGTTCGGGGATGAGGGCACAAAAAAATATTTGCACCGGGGCCTATCACCATGATATACACTACCCAGATAGCAAATGTTTTGGCTGTATTATGGCATTCATTTGGCATTTTTGGCTTCCTTTTGGCATTAAGAAAGCCTTTTGGGTTAACTGTGGTATGATTAAGGTTGTCCATAATAGATAAGGAGGCGCCAACAATATATGGCTGAGTTATGGTATATGGCTGGTAAACCAAAAGACTGGGCAAAGAGCGGGATCAAGTATTAGGGATGGTATGGCATGTTTATGGCAAGCCAGAAGATTGAGTAAGCGGCAAAATGTGATTCCATATATGGATGTGTTTTGGCATATTTCTGTAAAGCCAAAACATTGCACAAACAGCGGGAATTTCTACCGAGAAAAGAGAACCCCACTTCATTTTAAAAGCTGGATCAACAAAGGTATGTACATATAAAAATATTATAAATGTTTACTTAGTAAAGGTTAACTGTAAACACTGATCAGATTTTCTGTCATTGCCTCATCAAAATACCCAATAAGGTTGACGTTGACTGGGGGAGCAAAACTTCCCGGCAAAACTTGGGAAGCTTTTGTGCAGGTAAGATGGGTTGTGATGCTCTCTGTCTGTTGGTTAAGTTAGCATAAGTTATTTTGTCTTAAACTGTATATAAACGTAACAATATCATTGCTAACACACTTCTGAATATTCACGTTTGTTTTGGTAGGTGAAAACCGCCGTTTGTTTTGTTAAATTTAAAGGCAGGCAGACAGACAGACACACACACACACACACACACACACACACACACAGATAGACAGAGACAGACAGACAGACAGACACACACACACACTCACACAGATAGACAGACAGACACACACACACGCACACACAGACAGACAGACAGACACACACTGTGTGCAGCCTGGACGGCTGTCTCCTCCAGACTGAGCGGCTTCCAATAATAGCCGATACTGAGCACACACACACACACACACACACACACAGATAGACAGAGACAGACAGACACACACACACACACTGTTGGGTTAGAACCTTCACACTATTGTGACTTGTATTGTTTTATGAAACAGTTGTTGTTATATGTTCTATATATTGGAGTTATCTCACATACGTTCTTTGATGTGATTTAATTTAAGTTTTTGACTTGCCTTGTCTTTTTCATGTTGTGATGTTGGGGATCTGAACAAATAAAACCAAAACTATAACGTGTTTATAAAGTTGTTATATTTAATATTATTGTTTGTTTTTGGCCTGCATTCTCTGGCCATACAACTAAAACAAAAAAAGAAGAAATTATTTAAATCTTCGTATTTGTTTTTCAAATACAGCAGTAAATAATTATGAAATGGGGAGGGGTGGGGGGTGTCAGGTTTATTTAGCTTTGGCTACTTTTTGGCTGGGTTGTGGGGATTTGGAGCTCTTCTGGGACGATTATGGCTGTATTTTGGAAGGCCACAACTAGTTTTGGGTGAGTTTTGGCCCCCTTTTGGTTTGATTTTGGCTTGCCTATTTTGGCCCATTTAGGGCCCGGAAGCCTGGCCAATCTTGCCAAAATGACCAGCCAGATTTGGGCCAAAATTATGCCAAAAGGTTTTTGCTATCTGGGTACTGATTTCACTGATACTGAAAACATTACATTTTGTCTTAAAAAAGTATTTTTCCATTTGTTGTTGTATTTGCCGTTTCTGTGCGTACATTGAACTTGAATCCTGGCGGTGCCGCTGACAACACCCTCCCACAGCTATAAACACGCACACAGTGAGAGAGAGAGACAGAGACAGCGAAACGTGAATAGTTACGTTAACAGCCGGGACCCGAGTGGTCACCTTCCCCTGCAGGTGTCAACGGTGCGTCCGTAGTTTTATCCAACTCGCCGCCACCGCCATCTGTTGTTCCGTCCGACGATGTTTAAAAACAAATTTAGCCATGATCAATTTTGACCAGCTTACTAACGTGACTATAAGCCGCTAACGCGAACTGCTAGAGCCAGGTAGCTTACAAACTAGTAGCCTACTGTCTCTGTGTCGAGCATACACTAAAAGCGGGCTCACATGAGTGACGTTGACGTACGGACAGTACAGTCCGTTAATGAACCCAGATCAGTGACAGTTGTCATCGCAGCAGCCTGAATGCCGTATCGACGTGACGTGGTGGTGCTGTTGGACTCCGCACTTTTCTTGGTTATTTTGTTGTTGTTTTTTTCTTGGTGGTTTTATGGTAGGGCTAACGGTAGGGCTAACACAATTCTTGATGGGGCTATAGCCCAACCAAGCCCCTCCCTGGCGTCGCCACTGCTCGTGGGCCGCGGCGGCATCCTGGGTGCCTAAATGTAGCGCAGCATCTCTACATGGGATGGAGACCAGACAGAGACCTGTTCTTCTACTGTTAGTGTCCCCACTGTCCTCTGTGTCCTCTGCACTTTTGGACCATGTCAGGATGAAGGAAAGGTGAAAAGAGGATGCCACATCGTGGAGTCTTGATTCCAGTGGTGCAGTGAAAGACTCCCCCTCCAAGCCTGTGTCTTCTTCAGATGAGTCCTGCAGCTCGCTGGCAGATAAAGGTTGCATGACTATTTCTAAAGCCTCTTCTGCACTATAATGCCTCTTCATTTTTGCTCCAGGTCTCTCCTCTGCTCATTAATAAAATGACCCCTCAGCCAAGTTACATGTTTATCTTTGGCTGTGAAAGCAGCCAGGTGCATAAACACACTAACAGTTGTTTTTGTTTTTGAGTAGATCAAAGGCAAGAGGACATGTTCTCACACACACACACACACACACACACACACACACACACACACACACACAAGAGAGAGAGAGAGAGAGAGAGAGAGAGAGAGAGAGAGAGAGAGAGAGAGAGAGAGAGAGAGAGAGAGAGAGAGAGAGAGAGAGAGAGAGAAAGCCTTGGTAGTCACACAGCTCCATAATATAACTGGCAAGAATTTCATGCATCAACCTACAATGGGAAAATGGTTCAATATGGTGAAATACAGTAAAATTGTCAAATATCACTACTTTTGTTCATAATGAAAAGCTAACATACCAGAATGCATGGTTTTATACTGCAATGCCCGTGAGATTAAAAAATGTGGTTTGAATGGAAGTCAATGGGGCGTTTTTCGCCACGAGGGTGTCCAGAGGGAGTATCTGGTACTACAGAAAAAATACTAATGCAATTGAATCAGTTTTGTTACTAATCTTTGACATATCCAAGCCTCTAATTCCCACCAAAGCCCCATCCACCTCCGATTTATTATATGGAAAATAACTCATTTTTGGTGGGGGTTTTTGCATTAAAAATTAAAAAATTTAAATACTCAAACTGGTATTTATAGGGTTAAAATTCTGAAAATGATTGAATGTTTGGTAGTTTTGAGCAAGGTGGAAGTTGTTGAAGAGATTTATGAAAAAAAAGTAGAAAAAATTATTGATGCATGATGATTTTATAGTAGTTTGTAAGTGCGTGGCTTTTCACGAGCGTGTCCAGAGGGTAGTGATGTTATGGTTTGCGTCGAGGCTTCGAGGCATGTGTCGAGAATTTCGGCCCCCCCCCAACGAAGCTCCGTGTCGAGATCTGATTCACCTCGGCATAATGACGTTGGGTATGACAAGCGAGGCTTCGTTTCCGGCTACTGTTTCGCGATACAGGTACCGTGGTGATACAGGTTTACAAATGGTGGGACATTACGACTATAAAAATGCCTCATACACGAATACTAACTCGTGGGTTTATCATTATTCTTATTCATTATTCTTATATATTCTTATACATCATTATTATAAAAATGGACACATTATCAAAGCATTGTAGGTTCAAATCCAAGGTGGAATTGCAGTGTAGGCCTACCGACTAATATAGCACTTTATCATTATTATTATACATCATTATTGTAATTATTACTACTGCTTGTCATACTACAAAGACGCAGTGCTGTAGTGGTTAAGGAGTTGGACTTGTTGTTGAAGTGTTTACAAATTATTATTATTACATATAATTATAAGTATTACTACTATTTCATGTTTCAGGTGGTGTAGTGGCTAAGGACTGAGATACATTATCAAAGTGTTGTAGGTTGAAATCCAGGTCTGTGGTTTACCAAAGTATTATTTTCTACCTTGAGTTCAGGAACTATTTATGAAAGGCACACTCACACACATGTATCACCAAGATGACTTTAATTCTCAAATGATTTGATGTTGGATCGGCACATATAGCAAACATCTCATGTTAGGTTGACTGGAAACTCTTTTACTTTCTTCATAATTTCATTCACCACTAGGTGTCCCTAGCGTACTTATTTGAAGCGGTGGAACCACTTTGGTGGTTCATCTGGCTGAGAGGCTTTGATATATCATGAGGCTTCATCTCACCATCACTTGGTGGGGGAGTCAAGACAGCGGAAACAACAAGGACCAGGAAGTACAAGACAGGAAATCACATGGGATAAAATTACAAAATAAAACAGGAAATCAAACTAGGAAAAAACACAGATCATGACTTCGCCTTAACAAGGCATGGATGAAATGCGTTAATGGAATGGGTTTAGCCGCAAGTGGAATTGGTAGTTAGTTCTAACCAAGCTTAACCAGGTAAGCGCCGCCTTAATTAGCGAGTTTGGTGGAATACCCCTCGGGTCAAGTCTGTACTTTCCTTACTGGCAACAAATCCATGAAACGACTCACACCAACATGATTTACTACTAACAAGTATTAAATATATCTTCTTTAGCTGCGCCATAGAGCTTCATTATTGTCCATATACACATAATAATAATAAAATAATAATAATAATAATAATACATTTGATTCATAGGTGCCTTTCTGAGCACTCAAGGACAACATAGAGTGAATAATGAAAAGTCCATTTTTCAATGTACAAAACGTACAATTAGCAACAGTTAAAATTTGGCAGTTATAATTAGACAGTACAATTGTATGAGTTTTGAGTGTGGATTTAAATAGTGGGGATGAAGTGATGTTTTCTAGGTTGGACCCCCTTTTGCCTTCAGAAAAGCCTAAATTCTTCGTGGCATTTATGATTCAACAAGGTGCTGGAAACATTCCTCAGAGATGTTGGTCCATATTGACATGAGAGCATCACACTGCAGATCTGTGGGCTGCACATCCATGATGTAAATCTCCCGTTCCACCACATCCCAACGGTGCTCTACTGGATTGAGATCTGACTGAGTGCAGTGAACTCATGGTCATGTTCAAGAAAGCAGTTTGAGATGATTTGAGCTTCGTGACACAGCATGTTATCCTGTTGGCAGCAGCCATCAGAAGACGGTCCACTGTGGTCGTAAAGGGATTGATAACAATACTCAGGTCGTGTGCCAAGAAAATACCTCCCACCACCATCTGAACCATTGACACAAGGCAGGATCTTGACCAGAGGGCTATTGCATGAAACCTAGATAAGGGATTTAGCCGGGATATTCCGGTTATCCTGGCTTACTTTATCCAGGATCCGGTTGCACGAAAGCACAGGCACCTAAGTTACCATGGAGATTTATTCTGTGCTGTTAGCCTAGTCCAGACCAGGCTAACAGCCAGGCTTGATTAATCCTGCTGCTTTATCTGTTCAGTCAGCTGTCACTCCAATCAGAATATAAACATGTTTCATAATTATTCTCAGATTATTATAAATTATTTATGATTGTTTTAAACCTAGTTCATTTTTTTTTCACCTGCATGAAAGTTCCAGGAATAAGTTGTCCGTTAAATAGTCTTTTAACATATTTAATTTAACAGAACCATTTAGGCAGCCTCATTAGAATCATTCGTGTGATAGTTTGCTCATATTGCTGTCAGAAGTTTTATGAATAGCTAGGTCTAGACTTTGATTTATTTAATTGTCTAGGCAGAATACAGAATATAACAGAACATATGAAGTTGTTGGGATAATTATAAATGACCAATTAAGTTGTCTTTTCAATTAAGTCAAAGATGAGAGCAATCGGCATATATGGGTCCCATTGACATGTGATCCGTCTTTTACAATGGCCTGTCCATTTCTGAATGACGTGATCGACGATGAGGCGCTTTTCCTCAGGAGGGCTTTCTGGCGTGAGAGAGTGTTCCGGGACAGGTTTGATCCACTGGCCTTACCTGACGAAGTCCTATATGAGCGTTATCGCTTTTCGGGCGATGGGATCCGTTGCATTTGCCGACTGCTGGGTCGTAAAGTCCAACACAGCACAGCTCGGAGCCAAGCCCTCACCATACCCCAAATGATATGTGTAACACTCCGTTTCCTCGCAAGTGGCACATTTTTATACACCATAGGGGATGCTGAAAATTTGAATAAAGGCACTATTTGCCGCAGTATCAGAACAGTGTACCTGGCAATGAAGTCCATTTCAAACATATTCATCACCTTCCCTGGCCACAGAAGAATTTGTTACATCAGAGAGGACTTCTACAAGATTGCTGGTATGTATTAAATATTACAAAACGTGTCCTATCATAACAGAGACGGATAACACAATATTTTGTGCTACAGCGTTCCCTAATGTCATCGGTGCGCTGGACTGCACACATGTGCGCATCAAACGGCCCTCAGGGGAACATGAGGGGGATTTTGTGAACAGAAAATCCTTCCATAGCATCAATGTTCAGGTGAGAAAGACTTATGGATAGCCTACTGTCAACTACATGAATTCATTCTGATTATATGTATATATATTGTATGATTAACAGGCATTATAATGTATGGTTTCAGGTCATCTGTGATGCCGACAACATCATTTCTAGTATAGAGGCAAAGTGGCCCGGCTCGGTCCACGACTCTCGAATCTTTCGGGCCAGTAATGTCTACCAGAGATTATCACAAGGTAAGAGACAAATTCTGTGTTCTTTGGGTTTTATTGAAAACGACCTAAAAAACATCAGTGTCAAAAGGTATACAATGCTATAGTTTTAACGATTACATTTTATATTCACAGGTGAAATATCAGGTGTGTTGCTGGGAGACAAGGGCTATGCATGCCAGACGTTCTTACTTACTCCCCTTGTGGACCCACAGACAGCAGAACAGCAGGCCTATAACCGGGCACATGCTAGAACACGGGCCCGAATTGAAATGACATTCGGCCTCCTGAAGTCCCGTTTTCAGTGCCTCACCTCAGGGTCACACCAGACAGGGCATGTGACATAATGGTTGCCTGCACCGTTCTGCACAACATTGCCTGTCTCAGGAAAGAAAGGGCCCCCACAGTGCAAGCAGAAGTGGACTGGGACAACGCTGGACTGCATGATGATGACATCAGTGGGAGGCTGGTCAGGGAACAGTACATTAGAAATTATTTTAGTTGATTTTGTTTGTAGATGAAGCCCATTCTTTTGGCCATTTGATTTTCCCTTTGAACACTGAAATAAATACACAGGACAACTTACACTTGTGTTTGCATTTTCTGTAGTCAATCACCCAGCTTGGGAGAGAGAGATAAGAGAGAGAAAAAAAGTGATTAGTACATTGTGATACAGTCATGCTTAAAGTGTGCTATGAAATAGCTAACTTCTCTTTCTAGTTAAAGGATTTCAACATCCAGTTTCCGTAGTGTCCTCCTTTTTATTCCAATGTCCAGATCAACTTCCTGGAGCTTCGTCTTTGTACATTGATTTTGAGATCTGCCAGCTCTATCTGCCTTTTCAGGTGAGTAGCATAAAGCTGCCTGACAGTGTGTGAATTCTGTAAAACATCCATCCATTTTCAAAGCAGGAATTAGCATAGCACAAATTGTGCATAATTTGGTTTTTCCCTTAGTCAATACTCACAACCCCCCCCCCCCCCCCCCCACACACACACACACACACACACATGAGCACCACATCACTGACACCTTGGTTTTTATGGACTAAATTAGTATTCCCACAAGATTGACATGATACCTCAAGCCTTCTGGAGTCCACCGACAGGGTCTCCTCATCATCGGCTGCAGCAGAAGTGCCTTCCCCCTGCCACACACACATAAATTAGAACTTGTAGGCTATTTAGAGAATATGCCAAGCCTATGCTTTCGGTGAATAATACTCATTGGATTATCATCTGGTGGCTCCAGCAGGGTGACAGTGTTGCCAGACACTGCAAGGTAAGCCAGTTTGTACAGTTCACAAACCCTATGAAATGGTCGGTTGTGTTCCATATATACACACACAGTGTAATAACGTACCTTGTATGAAGGAGGCAGTTGCTGAAGGTGGGACAGAGTCTGTGGCTGTCCCCCCATGATCCCTTCCATCACAGGCCTCCCTCGGTTAAGGTCTAGGGCGAGCTCCTCAGCTGGTGTTAGGTCCGTGGTTGGTGGGCCCCCCCCCCCACCCCGTACCTGATAAATGAGCCTTTTTCTTGACCGCTAAAAATCAATACACAGTAAAATATGTAAGCAGACAGCTTCTAACTAATTTCTGTAACTCATGTGTACATTGGTATAAAAATCATTGCACTTACCATCCCTGCAAAATGTTCTTGTATTTGACCTTCACTTGGTGCCAAGTCCTCTTTGGTCCAGTCATGTTTGTTCTGAATATGTGCAGAGAGCGAGATATTTTAACATATGGATGTCATGTACATTGTGGATAAGTGTTTACAATTAGCCTGGCAAATTTACAGAGTAACATTAACTTCGAGTGATCATTTTCAACATGTTCACATGTTAATTTGTTAAAATGAGTGCCACTTACGCATTCAGTCGGTCCGCTATTGCCTGCCAGCCCTTTTCTCGTTCTTTAATAATAGCGGCCGTGTTTCCTTTTTTGCATATCATACTCTTCACTTCCTCATAAGTTTCCGTTATAAGCCTCTGCTCCGCAGCAGAGAAGAAAGCCACACGCGTCTGTTATAAGAATTTTGTATAACCTCATGTCTTAAAGTTTTCTTTGTTCAGGTTACAGCTTTGTGTGTTGAACTGTTTATTACTTTAGTCTCCCCATGGCTGACCTAAATGTTATCAGAGGCCTGGTAGTCATGATGTCTTGTTCTACATGAAGGTTAACTGTCAGTGACGCGTTATCTCCTGTGCCTTTAAAAGACTCAAGTCACAACAGTGATTGGAGCACTTCCTCTGTAGCATCATCACACGTTGTTGCATTGTAAAAGTACACACATCGATGGCCATCTCAAAACTATGCCCAGTTGACTTATTGGGGAGTTAGCTTTTTACCCAAATTGGAGATTTATATCATGCAGCTAAATTGGGTAACAAAACGGTACAAAGGCTGTTCGTCTAAAAGGGGGGAACAAACCAAACGTGGCTGAATGATACCAGTTAACTGAAGAAGAAGAACATCAGTTAACAGGTGTTCCACTAATATTATGGTCAACTGGGTCTGCAGATGTGGGTAAAATAAAAGATATAGAACCGATAAAAATTACACCAAAAGGATCATTCAGATCATATCAACGTCAGTATCCACTAAAACCAGAGGCCGAAGCAGGCATAGAACCAATCATAAAAGATCTGGCTAAAGCAGGGATCATCATAGAATGTCCTGAGTCACCCTGTAACACACCTCTGTTTCCAATCCAAAAGGCAACACCATCTACAGGATGGCAAGACTTGCAGGCTGTCAACAGAGCTGTGATACCAAGGGCGCCCCTAGTGCCAGATCCACATACGCTGCTAAATGAGTTAAGTCCACAGGCCAAATTCTTCTCAGTCATTGATCTAGCGAATGCTTTCTTCTCTATTCCAGTGCACCCAGACTCACAGTTTTGGTTTGCATTTCAATACAGAGGAAAGAAGTACACTTACACAAGGATCCCTCAGGGATACTGTGAAAGTCCTACCATTTCCTCGCAGGCAATGTCATCAAATCTAGCCAAATTTAACCCACCAAAACAAAGTCAAATTCTGTTGTATGTCGATGATATTTTGATAGCTTCAAAAACTCAAGCTGACTGTAAAACAGACACTCTGGTGCTGCTGAAGTTTTTAGCTGAACAAGGTCACAAAGCAAGTAGAAACAAACTCCAGTTGTGGAAACAAACGGTGAAGTATTTGGGTTTTAACATATCTCAGGAAGGAAAACATCTCGATGACAAACGCAAAGAAGCTTTTCTGCAAGCTCCAAAACCAAAACCATAAAAACAAAACAAATGATGTCGTTCTTAGGCATGACAGGCTTTTGCAGGATATGGATTGCTAATTACGCTGAACCCACTGCAGGGTGTAATCTATGATCAACCTATGGCAGCCGGGGATAATATTATTTGGACACAGGAGGCAGAACAAGCTTTCAAACACCTAAAACAGGTTTTAGTGAGCACATCAGTATCAGCACTCCCAGACTACAAAAAACCTTTCATCCAAACATGTGACGCGAGACTTTACTTCTGTCTCCGATCTCCTCCTTGGGTGAATTTATTCGTTTATGGGAAAATTCTTTTAACAACGTCTTTTCCATGTCTGCATCAGTGAATCTGTGCTCGACCTTGTGGTCTTCCTTTGAAATCCGTGAACGCTCACTCAACAGAATTACTTGCACCTGGCTTGACTTAGACGCCGCTTCTCATCCTGGCTTGGTGTACGTGCAACTAATTAAGCCAGGATGATCAGACCAGACTAGTTGAAGGCTGGCTTTTTCATTTATCCCGGATGTCTCTATTGTTTTTTTCTATTTTCTTTTTGATGTGTGTAAAGCACTTTGTGTTACATGTTTATGTATGAAAAGTGCTCTATAAATAAAGTAAAGTTGAAGTTAATTCTGCCTTCGTGCAATAGCCCTCAGGTCTACTTCCTGATTCCTGGATCTTGATTGTTTCATCCTGGATAGTGGCTCTGACGCTCACCACTCCTCCACCTCCCTCCTTCTGCTTTAAGCAACAAGATATACAGACGACTTTGATTCCAGAACAACATATTTATGTTCCAGCAATGTTTTCATGTGTTTTTAAGTGAAGTCGTCCCTCTCTATCGTTCTCATTTTGACCTGAAAGCAAGAGTTCATCTCCTAAAAAATGAGCGCTGTTGTTAATAAAGTGTTACACAAACAGGTTCTCTCTCAACCCGCTCCTCTTCCTGGAAGGAGTCTCAGCTTGAGAACTCCTCCCTCCTCTCTCTGCTCTCAAACACAGCCAGCTCCACTCTGTCCACACATTTCCTTGTTCCCTCCCCTTCAGATCTACCGTGTGAGGACGGGTGGAACCAACATG
Source organism: Chelidonichthys spinosus (assembly GCA_029853015.1). Taxonomy (NCBI): domain Eukaryota; kingdom Metazoa; phylum Chordata; class Actinopteri; order Perciformes; family Triglidae; genus Chelidonichthys; species Chelidonichthys spinosus. Next base: position 6,350,167 of record CM056827.1, on the reverse strand, counting down.
GCGGTGAAGTGCAGCAGCTGACAGGCCACATTCACTGCAGAAACACATGTTGTTGAGATCAGACCTCAGACCAGTTTCACTTCTCTCACTTCTCACAAAGTGAAACTTAGACAGTCGTTGTTGCTGAGAGGTGAAATGGCGCAGAAAGGAGTTCAGCTGGACCGGGAGACCTTCTCTTGTTGCATCTGTTTGGATCTACTGAAGGACCCGGTGACTATTCCCTGTGGACACAGCTACTGCATGAAGTGTATTGAAAGCTTCTGGGATGAGAAGGAGATCCACAGCTGCCCTCAGTGTAGGCAGACCTTTACACCGAGGCCTGTCCTGCTGAAAAACACCATGTTGGCAGTTTTGGTGGAGGAGCTGAAGAAGACTGGACTCCAAGCTGCTCCTGCTGGTCTCTGCTATGCTGGACCTGAAGATGTGGCCTGTGATTTCTGCACTGGGAGGAAACTGAAAGCCCTCAAGTCCTGTCTGGTGTGTCTGGCCTCTTACTGTGAGAAACACCTCCAGCCTCATTATGAATCACCAGCATTCAAGAAACACCAGCTGGTGGAGCCCTCCAACAAGCTCCAGGAGAACGTGTGCTCTCGTCATGATGAGGTGATGAAGATGTTCTGCCGTACTGATCAGCAGTCTATCTGTTATCTCTGCACTGTGGAGGAACACAAAGGCCACGACACAGTCTCAGCTGCAGCAGAAAGGACTGAGAGGCAGAGAGAGTTGGATGTGAGTCGACTAAACATTCAGCAGAGAATCCAGGACAGAGACAAAGATGTGAAGCTGCTCCACCAGGAGGTGGAGGCTATCAACCACTCTGCTGATAAAGCAGTGGAGGACAGTGAGGAGATGTTCACTGAGCTGATCCGTCTCATGGAGAAAAGACGCTCTGACGTGAAGCAGCAGGTCAGATCCCGACAGGAAACTGAATTGAGTCGAGTCACAGAGCTTCAGGAGAAGCTGGAGCAGGAGATCAGTGAGCTGAAGAGGAAAGACGCTGAGCTGGAGAAGCTCTCACACACAGAGGATCACAACCAGTTTCTACACGACTACCCGTCGCTGTCACCACTCAGTGAGTCCACACACTCATCCAGCATCAACACCCGTCCTCTGAGCTACTTTGAGGACGTGACAGCGGCTGTGTCAGTGGTCAGAGATGAGATACAGGAAGTTCTGACAGAGAAATGGATGATGGTCTTAGCTAAAGGGACTGATGTGGTTGTTTCACTGCCGCAACCAGAACCCAGGACCAGAGCTGAATTCTTAAGATATTCACGTGAAATCACACTGGATCCAAACACAGCACACACACGTCTGTTATTATCTGAGGGGAACAGAAAAGCAACATTAATGAGTCAACAGCAGTCTTATTCTCCTCACCCAGACAGATTCATTAATGATTGTCAGGTCCTGAGTAGAGAAAGTCTGACTGGACGTTGTTACTGGGAGGTGGAGAGGAGAGGAGGTGGAGTTGAGGTATCAGTTGCATACAAGAGTATCAGCAGAGCAGGAAGCTGGAATCAATGTGTGTTTGGATTTAATGACAAATCCTGGATGTTACAATGTCACAATAACAGTTATATCTTCTGGTACAACGGTGTCCAAACTCCCGTCTCAGGTCCTCGGTCCTCCAGAGTAGGAGTGTACCTGGATCACGGAGCAGGTATTCTGTCCTTCTACAGGGTCTCCAAGACCATGACTCTCCTCCACAGAGTCCAGACCAGGTTCACTGAGACTCTCCATGCTGGACTTCATTTTTATTATGGAAGCAGTGGTGAGTTCTGTAAACTCAACTAGACAGAAGTCATTTAAGAGCTGAATGACTTCACCTCCTTCATCTTCCCAGCCTCCTCCTCTCCTCACCTCTGCTTCTCCTCCCTCTCTCTCTCCTCCCTCCTCCCCTTCTTCTCCTCCCCTCCTCTTCTCTTCCTCCCCCCTCCTCACCTCTTCCTCTCCCATCTCCCCCTCCTCCTCCTTTAGCGCTGACTGAGGGTGTCATTAATGGTGGACAGTCTGTTTCCTCAATTCTTTCTTAGATGTTATTTGTTTATTTGAAAAAGATTTACTACATGAGCTCTGTGTCCACATGCTGTTAGCATAGATGCTATGTGGCTATTATTTTGTGTATTTGCTGATTCTATGCTCAAAACACAGTCCTGTTAGTCTTCTAACACCGGATGGTTGGGAGGGGTCCTGAAGATGACAGTCTGGTCAGAGAAGGGACAGATATTCCTGACGCCACAGAGCTGTTTGCAAAAGACAGACACAACACTCCAGTTGGTTTTTGTCAACGAGGAAACCGTGTTGGAGATGCCCAAAGATGTGCCACCAGTTCCATCCATAGGAGGATGCATCAGCGACCCTATAGCCATGGAGACCTGACATACAGGGATGTCAGCTGCTTGTGCACAGCAACAAAATCTGAGCTGCGACTGCTTCAATGCAAAACCTTTCAAAGTTCAGTCATCAAGAGCACACTGCCACGGCTCCTGCAGCCTCCGCTTTTTATTTTTGGAAATGATCTTATTTTATTTTTGACTTCGACTTGTGTTCTTGACGGCAGTACTTGCTTTATTGTTTACTGTTTATTGTTTGTAAATATCGTGCGCACTTAAAGCTGTAGTCTACGATTTGAAAGGTTTGAAAAAAGTATCACCCCCTACACACACACACACACACACACACACACACACACACATCACACACACACACATACACACACACACACACACACACACACACACACACACACACACACACATACACACACACACACACACACACACACATACACACCGAAATGTGTTTCTGAAAACATTTTAGGCGAGTAATAAACTATGCAGTTGCTGAATCTGTCTTTATTTGAGATCGACAACGCTCAGTTTAAAATATTTTCCAGAGCCTGCGGGCGGCGCCGTCTCTCGAAACTCGCCGCGACACGACGGCATTGCACGGCTTCTTACATAGACAATGAATGGGAACATTCCCTCCGCTATAAACTCAGGCAGGACGCCGTTTAGTTTCCCGGTGTGTCCGGGACTTCCACAACATGTACAAAGCAGTAATAGTGTTTATTACGGCCATGAATGATGAAACATTATCGGTGTAAATGCAGCGGGGGCCGGTCAGATTTCTCTCTCACCCCGACTGCAGTACGTCCCTGATCCCAAACTGCTCGGCGATCGCTCGCCACAATCCCCGGACCGCATGGCTACTATTGGCTCAATTTTGACACATTTTTCAAATCATAGACTACAGCTTTAAGACCAAGACAAATTCCACATATGTGAAAATTAATTTGGCAATAAACCTTTTCTGATTCTGATTCTCTGCATGGTGTCAACGGGTTTTTCTAAATTCCTCTAAAAGACCAAAATGTCTGAGATGGACCAATATTTATTTTGAACAGTTATAATGGAATTATTACAGCAAGTGTGTGTGCGTGTGCGTGTGTGTGGTATGTATGTATGGTCTCAAGTCTTCTTCAATCCAGCATGACGTCCATTTAGTCAATTATGGTCTTTTTAGAGTCACATAGACCAGAAAGCAGGGGATGCTACCAATGCAATTAGCTACTAAGATGACTCGAACACTTGTGCAGTGTGAAGCTTTGAGAACCCAGATGCAGAACGCTGAGATGGTGGTGAATAGATCCGGAGGTTATTGGTAAGCAGTGGATGTGGGAAGGGTGGAGGGGAATGGAGCCAGGGGTTGGTGGTAGTGTGGCTTTGAGATCAGGTGGCAGACAAGCAGGAGCTCTGGCAGAGCAGCGAGCACGGAGCAGGATGAGTTGAGCAGGGAGGTCTGGAGGGAATGATGAGCGCAGAAACAAGGGTTCGTTCTGGAGAAAACACAGAAGATATTACTTGAAACTCGCGAGGCAAAGGGTGGCTGAAAACGCTCAGTAATGAAGCAGCAATCCGGGGATGAGTGGATTATTTATTTATTTTTTTTCACAAAAATATATGTGTACCAAAACAGTGTGAGGTATACATATAACACATATACACAATAAGTAAAATAAAAAGAGAAAATTCAAAAGGATGAACAAAAAGAGGAAACAAGAAAGGAAACAAATTTAAATTAACAGGCGGTATCAGTCCATTTTTTAGAAAACGGAGATTGTTTTTATTGTATTGTTGTTCTTGAGTCCTCTTATTGTTTTGCATATTGTTTAAGTTCTTGGCAAAAAATGCTCAAACTTTGGTTTGGAGTTGGAACAGGTCGAGATGAATTCCTCAGAGTGAGACCTGGTCCGGTTTTCCTCTCTGGTGCAGCGCTGAACCACAGGGTACGTGTCCACAGGGGCGATTTTAAACGCGAGTGGACGCGCCGCTTCCCAGTATTGCACGCTTGGTGGACTGCCACTAGAGGATGATTGACAGGCGCTCTCCTTCATACAATCACGTGTACACTTCATGGCTGCACCTGATTGGACAAACGCTTTCACTGCTGTCCTCTCTGCTCCGGAGTTCACGCAGACCAACATGGCGGCTCGTTTGGAAACTTTCTCTTATTTTACAAAAATAGTTCACCGAAAGGTGTTTCTGAAAACATTTCATGCGAGAAATAAGCTGTGCAGTTGCTGAATCTGTCCTTATTTTAGATCAACAACATTCAGTTTAGAAGATTTTCACGACCGTTCGCGAGCGTTCCCAAGGCGGCGAATCAAGCCCGGTGCCTCTGATTAGCATAAAGTAGATTCAACTTCAACTTTATGCAAATGAGGAGCCAACTCGCGCGATGTCTAGGTACGTGTCCACAGGCAGCGGTGTTTCCCCACGTCCCATTCATTGTCTATGTGAAAAGCCGTGCAATGCATTCTGGTAGCGTCGCGGCGAATGTCGAGAGACGGAACGCGAGTGGTCCTCAGTCTATCAGTGGGAGTCAAAGACATCTGAACAAAGACAAAGGGAGTCTATCTGTGGGAGTCAAAGACATCTGAACAAAGACAAAGGGAGTCTATCTGTGGGAGTCAAAGACATCTGAACAAAGACAAAGGGAGTCTATCTGTGGGAGTCAAAGACATCTGAACAAAGACAAAGGGAGTCTATCTGTGGGAGTCAAAGACATCTGAACAAAGACAAAGGGAGTCTATCTGTGGGAGTCAAAGACATCTGAACAAAGACACAGGGAGTCTATCTGTGGGAGTCAAAGACATCTGAACAAAGACAAAGGGAGTCTATCTGTGGGAGTCAAAGACATCTGAACAAAGACACAGGGAGTCTATCTGTGGGAGTCAAAGACATCTGAACAAAGACAAAGGGAGTCTATCTGTGGGAGTCAAAGACATCTGAACAAAGACAAAGGGAGTCTATCTGCGGGAGTCCATTGAGGTAGGTATAACATCTCACCCCCCCCCCCCCCCCCTCGCAGCCATGTGTCTTATCCCAGTCAGGACATCACACTGGAGAAGATTTTACCGAAGATCCTTCACTCGAGGCTGTAACCCATCCAATCTCTGCTACCCACCATTCTCCACCGGTAAGGAACTTGAGGTACTAGGGGGGCTGTGGAACTGCCAGTCTGCAGTCAAGAAGGCGGACACCATCTCAGCCTATGCCTCCCTGCAGACTCTCCACTTCCTGGCCCTCACAGAGACCTGGATCACCCCAGAAAACACTGCCACTCCAGCTGCCCTTTCAATTGCCTACTCGTTTTCACACTCCCCAAGACGAACAGGGCGAGGAGGAGGAACTGATTTTAATAAATCTTATTATATTATAACTAGCGGTCTCTTGTGCTTGTTGTGTATATGTCACTGGATAACAGCAGGTTGTGAAGGCTAGTGCTCAAATTTCACTTTTTTTTCATTGTTAGATTGTTCTTATGCTTCTATGCCAATGATCACGATGGTTGGCATTTGAGTATAAAACCTTTTTATATTGAGACTGAATACAGTTTTAGGTTATCTTTTCCCTGATCCCAGGGTGGTGCCCCGTTTATTCATGATTATATCATGATAGTATATTAAATATAATTATTAATATCGATAATCATATTGACATTAATAATTAACTGTTGATAACCAAATCTGCTCCTGCTACATCCCCAACACCGGAATATCGCCCCCCTCTCTCGTTTTTCTTTCATACAGCGGCCCTGATACGCCGTCGTACAGACGAGCAGAATATCTGCTACGAGCACGGAGGCCGCCGTTGTTGTTGTTGTTGCTAGGAGACGTCGCGGGGGAAGAAGTCAGGCCCGAGGGTCGAGGAGCGGGGCGATGACATCAGCGTTTTCGTTTTCGCCGTCCACACGAAAACGATCACGAAACGGAGGGGGACCGTTTTTTTTCTTTTCCACCCTGAGAGCTGGTTTCAAAAAAGTGTGTTTTCACTCAGCGGAAACGCCGGATCCGTATGGACGGCAGGGAGAAACACACAAGACTTCTGCGTTTACGTGTGGAAAGGCCCTGAGGACCACTGGCAGGTGTCGACCGGCCGCCGACTTAGGATTTATTTTAATTATAAACTAAATACAAAACAAAACTTAAACTAAAACAAAGTATCAACTAAGCAGACCATAAAGGCAAAAACGTCAGACAAAAAAACACTTACAAAATTTAACAAAACATGAAGGGACTCGGGAGGCAGGACACAGGAACACAAATAATGCAAATAACCGGGGTGGTGCAGCATGCAGGGAGTGACACAGTACAATGACGCGACAGCGAGACAGGGGAAACACACAGACTATATACACAGGGAGGCAGGGAGCTGACGAGGGACAGGTGAATATGGCAAGCCGTTTTAACATTTAATCGAACAACACTCCTATCTGTAATTATATTATCCATAATAGCATTTCTCCTAGTCAAAATGTAATTTGGACTAGGAGAAATGGTAATTAAAGATATCCACAATACATTCTTACTAGTAAAAATGATATTTTAAGATATCTACAACTTTGATTGTACTAGTCAAAACTAAATTTAAGATATCTAAAAATCCTTAAAAAGTATAAGTGGCCGTTTTATCATTTAATAGCTAAACTGGATATGTATTGCAGATATCTGTAATTCAATTCTTCCTAGTCATAAAGAACATTTCAGATATCCACAATGACATTCTTCCTATCCACAATTGTCATTTCAGATATCCACAATGGCATTCTTCCTAGGACAAATGACGTCACTTTTGCCATTCATGTGTATTGGGCTTTCAATTTCAGATATCCACAATAACATTCTAGATATCTAGAATGAACATTCTGGATATCTGCAATTGAATTCTTACTAGGAGAAAGTCCCATTTCAGATATCTTCAATCCAATTGTTACTAGTCATAATTTAAAATGATTTAAAATGGCGTCCTGTCTACCTGTCAACAGATATCCACAATACATTTGTGGATATCTGCAATTGTATTGTTCCTAGTCATAATTCTAATTGTAGATATCTGAAATTACATTTCTACTAGTCATAATACGAATTGTGGATATCCATAACGACATTTGTACTAGTCACAATGTATTTTTGGATATTCAAAATTACATTCTGGATATCTGGAATCATTTTTCATTTTGGATATCTGAAATGAAAATTGTGGATAGGAAGAATGTCATTGTGGATATCTGAAATGTTCTTTATGACTAGGAAGAATTGAATTACAGATATCTACAATACATATTCAGTCTAGCTATTAAATGTTAAAACGGCTTGCCATAGTTGAAACACATTAGGGCAGGTAGGGTAATCAACACCAGAGGGTGGGGGTAGTGATGTTATGGTTTGCGTCGAGGCTTCGAGGCATGTGTCAAGAATTTCGCCCCCCCCCCAACGAAGCTCCGTGTCAAGATCTGATTCACCTCGGCATAATGACGTTGCGTATGACGAGCGAGGCTTCGTTTCCGGCTACTGTTACAGGCGATACAGGTACCGTGGTGATACAGGTTTACAAATGGTGGGACATTACGACTATAAAGATGCCTCATACACGAATACTAACTCGTGGGTTTATCATTATTCTTATTCATTATTCTTATATATTCTTATACATCATTATTATAAAAATGGGCACATTATCAAAGCATTGTAGGTTCAAATCCAAGGTGGAATTGCAGTGTAGGCCTACCACTTTGACTAATATAGCACTTTATCATTATTATTATACATCATTATTGTAATTATTACTACTGCTTGTCATACTACAAAGACACAGTGTTGTAGTGGTTAAGAAGTTGGACTTGTTGTTGAAGTGTTGCAAGTTTGAATCCAGGATAGAGCTGCAATGACCCACCTCCATGGATCCATTACATATTTTACAAATTATTATTATTACATATCATTATAAGTATTACTACTATTTCGTGTTTCAGGTGGTGTAGTGGCTAAGGACTGAGATACATTTCAAAGTGTTGTAGGTTCAAATCCAGGTCTGTGGTTTACCAAAGTATTATTTTCTACCTTGAGTTCAGGAACTATTTATGAAAGGCACACTCACACACATGTATCACCAAGATGACTTTAATTCTCAAATGATTTGATGTTGGATCGGCACATATAGCAAACATCTCATGTTAGGTCGACTGGAAACTCTTTTACTTTCTTCATAATTTCATTCACCACTAGGTGTCCCTAGCGTACTTATTTGAAGCTTTGGGGTCGAACCACTTTGGTGGTTCATCTGGCTGAGAGGCTTTGATATTGCATGAGGCTCACCATCTCACCATCACTACCAGAGGGTGCAAAATGTGTCAAAAGATTATAAAAGACGTGAAATAAAAAATCATTGGATTTCAAAAATGTTATTTAAAAAGAAGAGTTGCAAGCTGTAAAACAGCCAAAATTATCACCAGATCAAAAACACAAATCAGGGAAAAATGCCCGAGGAGGGCATGAGGGTTAAATGCAGAATATGTCTGCATGTGGTATTAAAACTTATATTTACTTATATTTGGCACTTGAGGAGCTGGCACCTTCATCTCAGGCTCTTAAAGCAAATGTCTATTTCATCCAAAAGGTTCTTTAGACTTCACTTTATTTGGCCCTACTAGGTGGGTGTTGAGCCAAGGTCACGTTATCTGCTTTTGAATTCCTCAATGAGGCCTGACTTCTAAACATGTGATGCACTTGGTGTCTGATTCCCACTCCGTCTCGAGTTTTTTATGGGACTTGACTGGAGATGCAGCAGGATATCTGCTGTCTACGTTGTGCACAACTGGAGGACTCTACAAAAGGACATGGTAGCAGCACCACTCAACACTGTATATTAATAACACTAGCTGTGCTTAAGAGAAAAGGTATCTTTTTACGACTGTAGGCACTTTTAACACTTGACTATACTAACAACTTGAATATATATGAATATTTTCCAACTTGGCAATTCTATTGTATCAATGAAACCTGTAGAGGTATGTTTGAATAGCACATGTCAATAAAAGAACTAAAAATATCAGAAGGGTGCACGCTTCAGTCTTAAAAAAAAAAGTCTTCATGTAAACCAAGAACTTCATGATTAATTTCCAACAAGACATTAGCATTTTCTTTTTCAAGCTGGAATATAACTTCTGACCATAAAACGGCAAAGGTAAGACACACTTTATGATTTTGTGGAGGTTTTTTTTTCCTGCTCTTTGGCCCAATCCCAATGTCCCCCCTAAACCCTGAACCCTCAGGGACTTAACTGACGCTACCTGGTGAATGGTTGAGTGTGAGAGGCTGTGAGGGCTTGAAATGGTCAATAGCAATGTGAAGCACTCGGCATGTCACTTTGACACAAAATACGTTATCTAAAAGTTTGGCTTTTTATTTCACTTTTTTTTACAGCTGGATTTGAGCATTTATACCAGAATCTTATCATCCCAGACCAGACTTACCTGTCAAATAAGTTATTCCCTTGTTTTAGATCAAATGGCTTCAATAAACTGGGGATCAAACCCAACGTCCCCCCTCACGGCCTCACGGTGTTTGATGCACGTTCCCATTAAGTCCCTAAGGCTTCAGGTCCACGGTCACATCCTCACGTGCATGAGGATCCGTAAGTCGGCATCGATGCCGACTTTGCCTTAGGGAATTACCCACAGTTCATAGCGTTGCAACGTGAAACATGGGGTTTCCAGGGGAAGCCCACAGGAATTAAAAAAAAAGGTAAACAAAGAGGGCGACCATGTGTGGAATATTACATTTACAGTGTGAGTGTCATCAAGGGCTACACGCCTGCTTATTATTATTATTATTATTATTATTATTATATATTATTATATTACATACCTGCATCTCTGTGATCAGCAGAGTCTCTTAGGTTTTTAGCCGAGTTTCTTCCTGTGGTTTTGGTGTGCTACATGTTAGCATTGATGTTTCCTAGCGTGAGATCTTGTTGAGGAACAAATAATGTGTCTACTGGCGACATCTAGTGGTCATTTGGCTCAAACACAAGTAAATAACTAAATAACTAATTTCACATTACCGGATTCTGAAGACACAAATTATCTGCATCAACATTTATTTTAATCTTCATAGAAAAACAAATACAAATAAATAAATAAGTGACATTCAGAACAGACTCACATAGTTAAAGTTTTTTTGATAAATGTTAACACTAAATAATGTAGTGAAATGAGTGTATAAAGTGTATAAATATAGTTAATTTTCTCAGATCTTATATGAAATTCTTAAAACTTTGAAGTTTTAAGGATGCAATGTCAGGAGACTCTTTCACTTCAAGTGGGAAATAGAAGTGAACCTAAAAGTACGGCCCGAGGTGGACCTAAGTGAAGGGCCCCTCGTGGAGGTGGACCTAAGAGAAGGGCCCCCTCGTGGAGGTGGACCTAAGTGAAGGGCCCCTCATGGAGGTGGACCTAAGTGAAGGGCCCCTCATGGAGGTGGACCTAAGAGAAGGGCCCCCTCGTGGAGGTGGACCTAAGAGAAGGGCCCCCTCGTGGAGGTGGACCTAAGAGAAGGGCCCCCTCGTGGAGGTGGACCTAAGAGAAGGGCCCCCTCGTGGAGGTGGACCTAAGAAAAGGGCCCCCTCATGGAGGTGGACCTAAGAGAAGGGCCCTAGTAGAGGTGTACCTAAGAAAAGGGCCCCGTCATGGAGGTGGACCTAAGAGAAGGGCCCTAGTAGAGGTGTACCTAAGAAAAGGGCCCCGTCATGGAGGTGGACCTAAGAGAAGGGCCCCCTCGTGGAGGTGGACCTAAGAGAAGGGCCCCCTCGTGGAGGTGGACCTAAGAGAAGGGCCCCCTCGTGGAGGTGGACCTAAGAAAAGGGCCCTAGTAGAGGTGTACCTAAGAAAAGGGCCCCGTCATGGAGGTGGACCTAAGAGAAGGGCCCTAGTAGAGGTGTACCTAAGAAAAGGGCCCCGTCATGGAGGTGGACCTAAGAGAAGGGCCCCCTCGTGGAGGTGGACCTAAGAGAAGGGCCCCCTCGTGGAGGTGGACCTAAGAGAAGGGCCCCCTCGTGGAGGTGGACCTAAGAGAAGGGCCCCCTCGTGGAGGTGGACCTAAGAGAAGGGCCCCCTCGTGGAGGTGGACCTAAGAAAAGGGCCCCCTCATGGAGGTGGACCTAAGAGAAGGGCCCTAGTAGAGGTGTACCTAAGAAAAGGGCCCCGTCATGGAGGTGGACCTAAGAGAAGGGCCCTAGTAGAGGTGTACCTAAGAAAAGGGCCCCGTCATGGAGGTGGACCTAAGAGAAGGGCCCCCTCGTGGAGGTGGACCTAAGAGAAGGGCCCCCTCGTGGAGGTGGACCTAAGAGAAGGGCCCCCTCGTGGAGGTGGACCTAAGAAAAGGGCCCTAGTAGAGGTGTACCTAAGAAAAGGGCCCCGTCATGGAGGTGGACCTAAGAGAAGGGCCCTAGTAGAGGTGTACCTAAGAAAAGGGCCCCGTCATGGAGGTGGACCTAAGAGAAGGGCCCCCTCGTGGAGGTGGACCTAAGAGAAGGGCCCCCTCGTGGAGGTGGACCTAAGAGAAGGGCCCCCTCGTGGAGGTGGACCTAAGAGAAGGGCCCCCTCGTGGAGGTGGACCTAAGAAAAGGGCCCCCTCATGGAGGTGGACCTAAGAGAAGGGCCCTAGTAGAGGTGTACCTAAGAAAAGGGCCACGTCATGGAGGTGGACCTAAGAGAAGGGCCCTAGTAGAGGTGTACCTAAGAAAAGGGCCCCGTCATGGAGGTGGACCTAAGAGAAGGGCCCTAGTAGAGGTGTACCTAAGAAAAGGGCCCCGTCATGGAGGTGGACCTAAGAGAAGGGCCCGTTGGCCAACTCGGGGATGTTGGTGGCGTGCATGTCGCGTGTCATGTTGGACTTCTCCTTGAGTTTGGCCTGCAGCAGCGTGTGCTCCACGACGCCGATCCTCACGTCCATCTGAACAATCTCCTGCTTCAACTTGGTCAAACTCTGCTTGATCTTCACCACCGGAGCTGAAGGACGACAGACAGGCGGTCAGTACCAAACACACACAGACAGGTACCAAACACAGACAGGTACCAAACACAGACAGACAGGTACCAAACACAGACAGGTACCAAACACAGACAGGTACCAAACACAGACAGACAGGTACCAAACACAGACAGACAGGTACCAAACACAGAGAGACAGGTACCAAACACAGACAGACAGGTACCAAACACAGACAGACAGGTACCAAACACAGACAGGTACCAAACACAGACAGACAGGTACCAAACACAGTCAGACAGAGAATCAGTCATCAGGATCACCTCCATCAGACATGCTGCTGCCTTTCTCCTCCATCTCCTGCTTCACCTTCTCCAGCTCCTCACTGATCTGAAACCCAGAAACACAGAAACTCTCACTAACGGTCTGCTAGTAAGAACTCAGAGCTTCTTTGGAGCTCATTTGCACTTCCTCTCTTTTACTTGTTTTAACTGTTTTGGTTTATTGCTACCGTGATTCTTCACAGATATTAGTAAAAAGAGCTCATATATTATTGTGAAAACCTCTTGCGGAGCAATTTTGCTGACTAACTGTAGTGGCAACCAAATAAAAACCTCCTTTGCCACTTCCTGCAGGACTTGAAGATTTTGACTCGAGCTTTCCAAAAGGTAAACTTCCATGTGATCCAATGCAATGCGCCCCCTAGTGTCCACATGGCGACGCTACAATCAGCTGCGTTTCACACCAGCAGGACAAATGAATGGAACAGAACCATCATGATCTGCTAGATCAATAAATGACGTCTCATGACATCATTATAATAATATTACTTATTACAGATGACAATTAAAGACTGAATTACTCAAATAAGGCACAAACTTAGCATTAATGTCTCTACGGCTCCAACATGAACATGTAACTGAATAATACTGTTATGTGTGTTTGCATCCAACACAGATTGTACCATTTAAGGTAATTTACTCAAGTACTACACTGAAGTACACCATCCAGGTACTTGTACTTTAAATATTACTTCAGGAAGTGTACCCGTCGACTGAGAACAGGTGAGAAGGTGGTAAAGAAGAGGAACCCACAGTTTGATCAGCTGCTCTAAAGACGTTTCAAACCCGTGGAGGTTTTTCTCCACATGGACTTGACTGTAGAAGACGTGTGATGCGTTCACTGACCTCTGCCAGGACTCTGGTCCTCTCAGTCACTCCTCCACTGGCCTGCTGGTAGCGCTCCTTTGCCTGGCGGAGAACACGGGTTTGTCACCAGCTTTCTTTCCTCCCTTAAACACCAAATGACTGATATTTCCAGAAGTTTGACCACGTTAACGAGGCGACAGCCACAGATAGAAATCTCCATCAGGACAGGATGACATGTGTGTTCCTGCCTTTTCTCCTGTTCCTAAGACCTCCAGTCCAGCAGCTGGACATGATCACGTCGTATTTCCATATTTGTGGATCTGGCGGGCAGATTTGGCGTTTACCTCGCTGAGTTTGGCCTGAGCGCTGCGGTACTCCTGGATCAGATGCTCCAGCTGGTTGTTGATGTATTTCTCTCTGCTGCTGACCTTCTCCAGAGTCTTCCCGATGTCCTCCTGCAGTCTGTCCAGGTAGCTCTGCAGAGACATGAGAGGACACCGGGAACACACACAAGTGGACATGATGAAGATAGCACCGACATCTGTAAATACGATTCAGACAACAAATCTTCTACGGTGTTCCTCAAGGTCTCTTAATGTGATATTTCAGAGGGTTTTATGATATTTGTTATGAATTATCCACCATTTAAACATTGTTCAATGTATCACCAAATCTGTGTTATAAATGATATCAACCCTAATGATCTCCTTCACTCCTTTTATTTATTTGTTCTTATTGATGACGAGAACAACTTGACACACCGTTGAGCTGCATTTCAAATCTAAAAAAAACCCTATAAAAAGGAGAAAACATTGGGCCTCATGGACCAATATCTCCCAAAGGTTCGTCTTAAATTTGCTCTTAATGTTGTGAAGAAAAGACCCTCAGGTTCATGACACGTTCTTATAACAAAGAATCGTTCCTGACTGTGTTCTTAGAACGATGAGTTGAAGACGTGTGCCGGTTGATCTGAATTAGCAGGGAAACGTCCGGCCAGTCGCCGTGACTGCAGGACCATGTGACCTGAAACCTCTCGACTAAAGTCTAGAGACCAGGACCAAGTGAGGAAGCAAAACCAAATAACTTGTTCTGACATGGAGGTACTCCTGCAGGAAGTGAACGCCACATGAGCGGACATATTTAGCAGCATCAGTAGTGGATATGAAATAAAAAAAGAATGCATGGGATGCTATTCCTCTTCAAGTGTTGAAGTACTGAACAACCATCATAATAATGTTTGTAAAATACAGTGGAAACCTCTTATGGTGATCACGTTCATTTCTATAAGCCGGTGATAATTGGAACTTCTTAGAGTGGAGATCTTGAATCATCGAGTTATTCCTTCACCCTTGTGTGCTGCTACATTCCCTCTCTACTGGTGTGGATCTAGAAGAAGGTCTCTGAGGGAAAGCTGCCTTTACAAAAAGGACTTCTCAGAGTCTTGAGTGTGCGGATGCTTTTTTTCTGCTTCCAGATTGTCAGTGATTAAAGTGAGAACCAGCAGGGGGAGCCAGACACACACAGACAGACAGACATCAGTTAAACACTCAGCCGGGTCAGTGAACGCACCTTGGCCTCTTTGAGCGACGACTTGATCCCGTCTCTGTGTTGGTGCATCTGGTCCACGTGGATCCGCCAGTCCTGCAGATGGACACACATACCAGAGACCGGTCAAAAACAAGTCCAACAGCAGAAACACAACAGAGGGCATGCTGGGAAACGACGGCAGCTGTCTCAGTTTGTCCTTTAAATCCTCCAAACTGTACATTTCACACTGAGCTTCATGATGACGATTATTAATAAAACATTCATTTTACTGAACACTTGGTGACAGATGCATCAGATTAATCAATATTCCATTATTATTATTATTATTGTCATTTGTAATAGAAGTTTAGCATGTTTTCATAATCACAGCTGATCTAAAAGTTGATACCAGACTGTTGCCTTCAGGGACCAGTGAGATATTCAAGGACACCTGTCTGCTGTTTGTCGCTCAGTTAGCTGCAGCTTCACTTCCACTCACAAAAGCACTTCTTCCACCTCACAGCTGCTCACACTTTCATTTCAGATGGACATTCCTCCAATCAGCTCCCTCGCTGCCCGATGATATCGATACTTGATTTACAGGAGAGAAACTGTGGCGTCGCTTCTTAGGAGAGAGGACGGGTGTTGATGCTGGATGAGTGTGTGGACTCACTGAGTGGTGACAGCGACGGGTAGTCGTGTAGAAACTGGTTGTGATCCTCTGTGTGTGAGAGCTTCTCCAGCTCAGCGTCTTCCCTCTTCAGCTCACTGATCTCCTGCTCCAGCTTCTCCTGAAGCTCTGTGACTCGACTCACTTCAGTTTCCTGCCGGGATCTGACCTGCTGCTTCACGTCAGAGCGTCTTTTCTCCATGAGGCGGATCAGCTCAGTGAACATCTCCTCACTGTCCTCCACTGCTTTATCAGCAGCGTGGTTGATAGCCTCCACCTCCTGTTGGAGCAGCTTCACATCTTTGTCTCTGTCCTGGATTCTCTGCTGGATGTTTAGTCGACTCACATCCAACTCTCTCTGCCTCTCAGTCCTTTCTGCTGCAGCTGAGACTGTGTCGTGGCCTTTGTGTTCATCCACAGCGCAGAGATAACAGATAGACTGCTGATCAGTACGGCAGAACATCTTCATCACCTCATCATGACGAGAGCACACGTTCTCCTGGAGCTTGTTGGAGGGCTCCACCAGCTGGTGTTTCTTGAATGCTGGTGATTCATAATGAGGCTGGAGGTGTTTCTCACAGTAAGAGGCCAGACACCCCAGACAGGACTTGAGGGCTTTCAGTTTCCTCCCAGTGCAGAAATCACAGGCCACATCTTCAGGTCCAGCATAGCAGAGACCAGCAGGAGCGGCTTGGAGTCCAGTCTTCTTCAGCTCCTCCACCAAAACTGCCAACATGGTGTTTTTCAGCAGGACAGGCCTCTGTGTAAAGGTCTGCCTACACTGAGGGCAGCTGTGGATCTCCTTCTCATCCCAGAAGCTTTCAATACACTTCATGCAGTAGCTGTGTCCACAGGGAATAGTCACCGGGTCCTTCAGTAGATCCAAACAGATGCAACAAGAGAAGGTTTCCCGGTCCAGCTGAACTCCTTTCTGCGCCATTTCACCTCTCAGCGACGAAGACTGTCTAAGTTTCTTCTACTTCACCGCCATGTTGGTTCCACCCGTCCTCACACGGTAGAGGAGTTTCAAGAGGAGCGGCACTTTGACTTTGTTCCCTCGTTTCTAACGGATCCTTAGTTCAAACCTGCTCTGCGTCTGAAAACATCGACATACGTTTGCGTTGTAAAATACATCTTGGCTCCTAAGGTTTTGTTGATGGCTGGTGCCTGGATAATAACTTCCTCTTAGCCTGATTTTGTTAAATCAAATTTGGCCCTGAACCTGCCCCAAACCTACATGTCTAACATCCAACCTGTCTGAGCACAGAAAAGTAGTGCAGATTCAATAGTTATTGGAACGTTAAGATATCATCACAAGAAGCCGTCCACAAATCAGCGGGGAGATAAAAACTCACTTTCACTTGTTCCAAAAGACGTGATTTGAAAGTTAATAGCAAATATGGACGGAGACCATCTGAGAGGCAGAAGAGGAAGAGTGGATGTGAGAGGTGGTGGATCACAAAGAGGAAGAGGAAGAGGAGGAGGAAACCAGTCAATTCAGATGACATTCCAGCAGCTGTGATGGACCATGTTCTTGTTGATGGAATGACAATGAGGGAAGCAGGACAAAGTGAATGAGCTGATGGATGATAGTGTGATAGCAGATCGGTGCAGAGACCACATCCATTTGAGGCCATTTCTGATCCTGGTATCTACAACTCTACTTTGAGTCTCTTTACTTCAGACTACTGGCAGAGTCACAGAAACTTACATTTGAATAGAACCAAACTGAAACCAAACCGGCAGCTCTTGTTCGTCGATGAACTGTGATCTCTGCTTTTCAGGCAGCTTCACATTCAGAAAGGAATTCAAAGTTGTCTTCGCTGAAAACTAGAAGACCAACTAAAAGGGATCCTGCAGCAGCTGCAGAGTAACCGAACCCTCCTTCAGCCGACTGTCTACCTTGTTGTCGGTCCTGATGGTGACTTTGAGTTGCGGCAGGACTCGCTCCACCTCCAGGTTCCACTCTGCTGCGTCGACTGTGGACTCCAGGATCTCGTCCGGTTTGGAGGACGGCTCTGCTTCCTGTCAGAGAACAACCGACACAACGGGTTTCATCATGAAGCCTTGCAGAATTCGAGTTGACACACCCAAAGTGACATGAGAGTCTTTGAATGCATGTTTCCAGGTGAACTCACAGCGTGAGTGGTTCGTAACTTCAGAGCCTCCAGGTCCATCACGTCCTCCTCCTCCTCCTCCTCATCGGCTTCCTCCTGAGATTACACACACATCAATGAGCTTCAGGGAGCAGCTTTCACAACAATGATCCAACAAGCTGTTAACAACAGACAGGCAGGGGACACTTTATCATAGTTTTAAATTATCCAGATTATTCTTTTGGTTTATTTTAAATTATAAGTAGTAGTATAAAGAAATAACCCCATCTCATTAATACAATGAGAATGCAATAATCCATTATTTGGAGATTGAGTTGCAAAGTCGGCTTCTTTCTCACGGGCCCTGAAAAAGCAGGTTCTGGAGTCCTCATGCTGACATTCATGTTCTTTACAGTTTACAGTACGGACAATATGAGATTTAA
The DNA here is from genome assembly GCA_029853015.1 of Chelidonichthys spinosus. Lineage (NCBI taxonomy): Eukaryota > Metazoa > Chordata > Actinopteri > Perciformes > Triglidae > Chelidonichthys > Chelidonichthys spinosus. The sequence goes on along the minus strand of CM056827.1, from coordinate 6,331,949 downwards.
ATTAATGTTCAGAGTCTAGCCATATGCCCGGGTATTTCGTTTGTTTGAGGTGTCCCATCAAGACATTTGATAACAGAAGACTAATCTCAGTATTTGGGATTTTAAGGTTCTATGGGTCCCAAAAATCATATTGTGGGATTTCATTTGACTGAGAAGTAGTCTATTAGTTTATGAGCCAGTGTTTAAAAGTGTTAAAAGTATTTGTTTTCTCTGGCGTTGGCATTAAGCACATTCATTCAATCAAATCTGATGAATCAGTGTTATTGAATGATTATCTGGCAATAGCAATGTGCTTTCCTACTCCGTGACAAGGGTGGGCATATGAAGCATTGAGTTGTTTGACTTGTTTGGGGCCTGGCTGGTTAGCTAGCAAACTAACTCCACACTACAGTAACATAAACGGAACATAAACCACATGCAGGACTGCAGGGCTTGGTCTACATTACTTTAACATGTAGCCAGAATTTAGGGTTTTTAGTGACGTTATCTTTCAATAAACTGTGCTAATTCATTATACTGTTCACTAGTATGCTGACTATGAGGAATGTGGTTAGCCTGTAAAGGTAAAAAGTACTGTAATGGTTCTGATGTGGTTAGAAAATAGAGTATAAACTCTGAGAAACATTTGAGCTTATGTGCAAGGGTGGAATATTATAATTATTATTACTAAATAATGACTAAAAGCTGCCTCCTGATTTACAGATCAGCGAATGGCAAAAAGCAATTGCAATAGCTGCATTTCAACCAGTAGAGGGGATATGTAGAATACAAATATTTTCAAAATGATAATAATGTCAACATTTGGACACCATGAAATGTTGACCTACTGCTCAAAAAGGTAGTTTGGGTGTTTAGTTACTCTTCAAATGAAGCTGTGAAACCTACAATCATGTCCTCCTCCACTTTGCTGAGTGTGAGCTCTGCATCGTCCTCCATCACGGACTCTTCTTCTGTGGCTTCTGTTGGGTAGTTTGGTCTGGAGGGAAGAAAAGGAGCAGGAAGACAAAAGACATTCTAATCAGCTTCTCCTAGATCAAGAAGAAGATTCCCTGTGGAGTTTTAGACCAATCGGAGCGCCGTGGAGCTGATTCTCGATGAGCCGCTTCACGCTTTGTTTATCTTGTACACAAGCACACGGACATGCACGGCATGTCCGTGAATCAATTTACAGTCGCGTCAACGGTGCCACAGTAAACCCCTTCAGATCCAACCTGAACACATCCAAATCAAAACTTTGAAGACTTTAAGAGGAACCCAGCAGGCGATAAAAAGCAACAACAGCAGAAGTACAAAGGGTTAAAACAAACGGAGCTATGAGTTGAGGTTTAAATTGTTTTATGGAGATGAGTGGAGGAGAAATGTTCAGTACCTTCTGAAGGAGAACCCCTTCCTCCTCAGAGCCTCTTCGGCCAGTCGGTCCAGCACAAAGCATACGTATTCTCCTGAACCCGATTTCAGTTTGGAGGGCGGGAAGTCCACCTTCACACCCTGACAGACACAGCGATGAGTCAAATATAGGTGAACCCAGCAGCTAAAAAACGTCCTCTGCCTGTACTCAATAGCCTCGACTCTACATAGCAAGATGTTAACTGGATGAAAACACACAGATCTGATCTGACTTACAAAAGCCCTGAGCTCTGCCAGGATGTTGGACACAGTGGCGTTGGGTTCATCGTACTCCTGAGGCTCAGTAAACGGCCTCCCTGCCTTGTTGATGAGCCACGCCGCGATGATGGTGAACATGTAGAACTGCTCGCCTGGGTTGAACGCCAGATATGGACTGGAGACAAAGTAATGTCTGGCGGGGAATAAGAAGGGAGATCATCAGGAGGTAGGCAGGGAGAATAAAATGCCTGCATTGTTTTACATTTCTGTCTCTAACCCGTCCTTTGAGTCGCCCCAATCTTTTTTAATTATATGTTCTGGCAGGTTTTTGTTTCTCTTCCTGAGAGGCACTTTGTAACATTGTTTTGAGAAGTGCGACATAAATAAAGATTATTATTATAATAATCATTATCATTAGATTGCTGCTTGCTTATTAGACCAGTTCAACTTTAGTGTTTCTCTAGATGTATACCTACAGTACTAAAGATTTGATATGACACTTCTCATCCAATGATACTAACTTTTAACCTGCTTGCACTTTCTGGCATTATGGATTTGCACTTTTACTGGTAATATATATATATACACACACACTGTACACACAAGTAGTGACAAGGACACTAGCAGAATACAGAACTTGGGAAGGAAGGAGAGAGCAAGAGTCTGTGGCCAGGCCACCACATTCATTTCCCTCGTGATAAATTAAGCCCCACAGTATGTAAAAAGTCAGATCTTTGTCATGGACCACTACCGACCACGACTGAAATGAAACAGTCACGAGTTCAATTAGGAACACTTGAAAGAATTTGGAGCAGACGTTACTCAATAAACATCAATTAGACACCTGTGAGATTCAAAAGCCATCTTGTGATTTCTACGTGTTCGTTATTTCTCACCTGGAGAGGTTTTTCATGTTGTGTTTGACTAAAATTTCCTCTTCGTAATTCAGCACCTTCAACTTTTCTAACAAAAACTCCATCACCACAAACATCTGATGAGCTGCTCCAGGACCGCGGTCGTCTTCAGCTCCTCGTCTACTGTCATCCGCCATTACGTCTTTTTTTTTTACCAGCTGCCAGCCATAAACGTAAATGTTTAAATAAGACAAGACCGAATCATTTTTGGACTCATTAAGTCAACCTTCATTTGCTAGCCCGCTAGCTGGTTTGTTTGGCTGCCTCTGGGTTGTCAGGCAACCGAGAGCTTACGCTAGCTGGCTCGGTAGCTAACATTAGCTGCCAGCGAAATAATGTTTAAAACTTAGATTGAGACTCCTCCTTTGTGAAAGTCAAATTTCTTAACAGTTTAAATGACAGCCATGGATCAGAAAGGGAAAATGTGTCCAAACTGTGGTGTTCGCAGCGCTAGAATCACCTAACGAGACCAGCAGTTAGCACTGTCGGCTATGTTCGCAACATCAACAACAACGGCTTCCGGTTTGTGACCTTCGCAATAAATGTTTCCGGGGGTTGTCAAAGCTTTCAAATTAAAAGCTCACGCTCATTTTTATAGCTAAACTATCTAGCTACACCGTGTCAAAGGCTGGAGTAGAATCGATAGTAGTAAAAGTAGTATATATCTGTATACAGTATATATAGATATATACTAATATATGTGTAATTGTAATGAAAAAAATACTATACTTAAGTACAAACGCTAAGGTTTGTACGTAAAGGTACTTTAGGCTACTTGAGTATTTCCATTGTATAAAACATAATACATGAATTCCACAACACAAGTAAGTAAATGGAAAATATTACTTTACAATATGCAACCAAACTGTAAGATTAAGATTTGACACACAACACACTTTCTGAAACATTGCATGACATGTAGATTGAACTACCCAGCTATATATACAATAACAATTAGCTTCTATTCAACCAGCTTACAGCTTTTAAATACTGCTCACTTTTTATTGCACCTGCTCCAAATAATACGACAGAACATAACACTGAGAGTCGCCCACGGTGCTGCATGTACTTTTACTTTCATACTTTGGTACATTCATATTCTTACTACACAAATATAGGCTCTGGTTTTCTGGTGTTTTGTACTTCATTTTGTTTTCATGTTACAGATAATTGAGAGCCAATCATGATGAGAAAAGATCTCTTTTTTTTAGTTAGTTGAGATAAATGCTCATTTGTCTTTGTCATTCCACATGCATATGTTACTTTGTAGACACAGCCATACACTGTGTGTGTATGTGGGTGTGAATAATTCATGCCTGTGATGAAGCAGGCAGTAGAGGGAGGGGTTGTTTGTGAGCACACAGGTGGAGCTCCCTGGTGATGTGCATCGCTGATGATGCTCAGCAAGCTGCGAGAGTCAGGTTATTGTTATAACCTTTGTTTCAATCGCATTTTGATGACATTATTTTCAACATGTAACACATTCCATATTTCCTGGCAAAAACAAGATCAATTCAACATGTTGTTGCATGGACTTTGTGAGATGTGAACGAATCCACCAACAATTCAACTCGCATTTGTCAGCTGGAGACGCAGTATAGGACTACTGGGTACATTAACAAGCAGCAAAATGAACAAGAAATAAATAAACTAAACATCGATACATGAATGAACACATATTTTTAAAGTGGACATTTCAGCGGTGTATGTTCAAGAGGTATTTAGATCAAATCCTTCACATCTGACCTGCAGGGAACATTACACTCCAGACTGTAAAAAAGAAGAAGAGATTTGAAGCCACGTGTTCGGCAATTTGGCAGTCACCATCTTGGATTTTGGCCGTCACCATCTTGGATTTTGGCCGTCACCATCTTGGAATTTTTGCAATCAGTGAAGGAAGTGACCATATAAGGAATGTGGAGGAGCGACGGGTGAATCTGATGAACACAAGCAGCAAAGCGGATCCCGCGAGCAGCAACCTTACTGGATCTGGATCCATCTGGATTCTGGTGAAAAGCATCCAACAAAGTAAGCCTCATAATTCCAATGGGGAATGGGTTGCGGTCAAATAGTCATAAAATGAACGCCTTTTCCTTGACCTCAGGGAAAAACGTCATAAGGTGAAGGAAAGATGACAAGGAGAACTCATCAGGATTTCAAAAATATGTGCTCAGAGAATCCAAAAAGACTTTCACTAAGCTACGTCATAATAATGCGCCCATGATTGACACCCGAGATTGACGTTGGTCTGCGGTGGAGAAACTGATGGACAAAGGGGTTGGATCTATTTCACTCCTTTTCGAGATGTAATATTTGTTCATGTTGATTATGAATGTTGTTCATAATCAAGAATTTGTTTTTTGATGTAAAAATATGAAGTAAATTGATTTGCCCTTTTTTGTATATATTGTTTTAGATGCCAATTATGACTGGCTATGGGAGCTAAAGGGGATAAAATACATTTTTCATTTCATTTCGACTTTAAAAAAAATACATTTACAAGTTGTTTTTATTACGATTGAGACACAAAAGACAATTTGGCCCACATCATTTTACAAAGAATTATACATATTGGTTTACACCTGCTGTTCACATCACAGTGAGCCATTTGATGCATTGTTCATATGAAAACGATCAACTAGTTGTCAACCACCCTGCTGCCTGCAGCAGCTGTTAATGAATCTCCTCCAGAAGTCTACAAACCCAGACCCGAGTCGTTACACAGAAAGGAAACTCAGCTTGTGGTGTGATTACAGGCTCGGTGCAGCCAGACCTTTCCTTGGGTTGCTAGTGTTGGATGGAGTGGTAATTGTGAGAATAGGCAGAGGTGGATCCCCGGCTTAACCTAAGCGAGGCGGTAATGAGTGCTGGTGGCTGGGAGGCATTCGCCTGAGGGCCAGCAGGAAACTTCTCAGCCCGCAGGGTGTCATTCAGAAAGGACTTCTTTTTTTTTTTTAAATAACTGCTTCCTGAAAGTCATTATTTCAGTTGGTATTTGGTAAAAGGGGTTGTAGGTGACATTTGTACTGCAGCATTAAATTACAATGTGGGGGTTGATATGGTTTACAAGGTAATGAGGAGGTTCTGGCCTTTTGAGGGATCCCTACCTATCAACACATGTTCAACAATAAATAACAAAAACACAATATTCCCTCAGGCCAAACCTGTCTTTACACCATTATTTCCCCATGCAACTACAGCACTCTCAATGACATTACGAGGGAAACCTATTTTCTCCCCCTACCGAAATTACTTGCTTATCTTTTAGGCAGCAAAAGCACATGGTTTCATACAGGACAATAACAGCAGTCTTCTGAGTGAAAGTCCCGTGTTTCTTGATCCATCCACCATCTGGACCTCCCAGTGGCAGACCTAGCACATTTGGCTCTCTTGCCTGCTTCCCCTTGTGCACTTTTTAAAAAATACAATCAACATTTCTTTTGACTTATTCTGACTCGAAATTAAGCTTCAATTCTGCAAAGAGTGACCACAAGGTGGAGCCATAACACCTCTCAAGTGGTGTTCAAACCAGTTTTAGCTCTTCAAATTCACATGAAAGCAGCTTCTAACTGATAAAAACCTGACTGTCTATGTAGATAAAAGTAAACAATCTCTGGGCTGTGTGAAAGAATAAGTAAATACATATTAAATGTAACAAGATCCTATAATATGTCAAATAAATAAGAGTGTTAATTCACTGAAATTATGTAGTTATTTCAGCATCAATAGTGGTTATTTCAGCCCGCTCAGTGAATAACATCTCTCGTCTCACACAACGTACGACACCAAGCTTGTCTTGCTAGCTAGTTAGCTAACGTAGCTACGCCCAATCACTAATGTCCCTTTGTCTCCCCTGATGTGTTGTATCCAGTGAGGCGTTTATCAGCCAGGAAGAGAAAGAAGGAGACCTGTTGTTAGTGTGAGTAAGGTTACATCCTGGTACCCAACACACAGAGACCTGTTGTTATAGTAACGTTACATCCTGGTACCCAACACACAGAGACCTGTTGTTATAGTAACGTTACATCCTGGTACCCAACACACAGAGACCTGTTGTTATAGTAACGTTACATCCTGGTACCCAACACACAGAGAGACCTGTTGTTATAGTAACGTTACATCCTGGTACCCAACACACAGAGAGACCTGTTGTTATAGTAACGTTACATCCTGGTACCCAACACACAGAGAGACCTGTTGTTATAGTAACGTTACATCCTGGTACCCAACACACAGAGACCTGTTGTTATAGTAACGTTACATCCTGGTACCCAACACACAGAGAGACCTGTTGTTATAGTAACGTTACATCCTGGTACCCAACACACAGAGAGACCTGTTGTTATAGTAACGTTACATCCTGGTACCCAACACACAGAGACCTGTTGTTATAGTAACGTTACATCCTGGTACCCAACACACAGAGACCTGCTGTTATAGTAACGTTACATCCTGGTACCCAACACACAGAGAGACCTGTTGTTATAGTAACGTTACATCCTGGTACCCAACACACAGAGAGACCTGTTGTTATAGTAACGTTACATCCTGGTACCCAACACACAGAGAGACCTGTTGTTATAGTAACGTTACATCCTGGTACCCAACACACAGAGAGACCTGCTGTTATAGTAACGTTACATCCTGGTACCCAACACACAGAGAGACCTGTTGTTATAGTAACGTTACATCCTGGTACCCAACACACAGAGACCTGTTGTTATAGTAACGTTACATCCTGGTACCCAACACACAGACAGACCTGTTGTTATAGTAACGTTACATCCTGGTACCCAACACACAGAGAGACCTGAGGGGTATTCCACCAAACTCGCTAATTAAAGCGGTGCTTACCTGGTTAAGCCTGGTTAGAACTAACGCCAACTTCCACTTGCGGCTAAACCCGTTCCATTAACGCATTTCAGCCGCGCCTTGTTGAGGCTTATTCAAGCGAGGCTAACGTTGTCGTGTGTTACGCACGTTCACGGGATATGAAGCCAGACCAGAACCAGGAATGTCGAATCATCGAGAAAATGGCAGAAAAGACCAGAGCAAAAATTATTGATGGAACTGTACGAGGAGTACAAACCCATCATAACCAAAAATGGGAATACTGTAGTGATAAATAAAAATCACGAGGCTGCTTGGGCAAGAATTGCCGAGCGATTTAATACAGAAGTACCGTTAAGAGTAACATGTTGAAATATAACACTGACTACGGTTTCTCTAACGTGAGGATAGTGTAGAGGTAACGTGTCGGCTTTACACGCGGCAGGCGACGGTTCAATTCCTGATTATAGACGTTTCTTTTTCTTTCTTTGGCCGGAAGTCTCTCTTTCTCTCTCTCTTTTTTTTTAGATAGGCCTAGTAAATGCAATACATTGACCAACTCATTTATCTCAACAATTCAATGAACACATTCAATGAACCTATTAATGAACTCACCTGAAAGGAATTTATGTGGCTGAAAATTGCATGCAGCAATGCCTTTGTCATTGGGATCTATATCATGCTATTAATAATAACATCTTTATGTCTATCATGTTTTTGCAAGTTATATTTGGGTTCTGAGGAAATTGTATGACATATTTATCATAGTTAAAGTAAAATGTTGGTCTAATTCTCTGATCTAAAGAAAATTATACAGGGGAAAAAAAAACCACACACACATGAGATATCCTCACCGGGATGTGAACCTGCGATGCCCACATTTAAGGGCAGGTACGTCACCACTCACCCAACTGGGGACTTAAGATAATCAAATGGCCAGTAGGTGTTAAACAAAATAAACGATTTATTCATATTTTTTTAATTGCAAGCATGTATTCTTTGGCGCTTGATGAAAATATAGTCTGTTTGTACTTCATATATGTAATTCTGGTAATTTTTGGTCTTTCACGTGACGAAATCACGATTACTAGGCTTGGCGGAACCTTCTGCTGGTACAGTTGTTTCCGACGGACGGACTTCTCTGAAACCCCCGCTAAAGTAAGCCTGATGTTTAGCCTGCCCCGGAGCAGGCTAGTTTGGCCGGATAAATTTCCATGGTTACTTAGCGGAGAGTCCCTCAAGTCACGTTGATGGAACGCAACTCTCGCTAAAGGTAGCGAGGCTTATCGAAATTAGCCCGGGTTGCGCTTAGCGAGTTTGATGGAATACCCCTCTGGTGACTGTGGAGGCCGTTTGAATACAGTGAACTCATTGTCATGTTCAAGAAACCAGTCTAAGATGATTCGCGCTTTATGACATGGCGCGTTATCCTGCTGGAAGTAGCCATCAGAAGATGGGTACACTGTGGTCATAAAGGGATGGACATGGTCAGCAACAATACTCAGGTAGGCTGTGGCGTTGACACAATGCTCAATTGGTACTAATGGGCTCAAAGTGTGGCAAGAAAATATCACCCACACCATTACACCACCACCAGCAGCCTGAACCGTTGATACAAGGCAGGATGGATCCATGCTTTCATGTTGTTGACGCCAAATTCTGACCCTACCATCTGAATGTCGCAGCAGAAATCCAGAGTTATCAGACCAGGCAACGTTTTTCCAATCTTCTATTGTCCAGTTTTGGTGAGCCTGTGCGAATTGTAGCCTCAGTTTCTTGTTCTTAGCTGACAGGAGTGGCACCCGGTGTGGTCTTCTGCTGCTGTACCCCATCCGCCTCAAGGTTCGACGTGTTGTGCGTTCAGAGATGCTCTTCTGCAAACCTCGGTTGTAACGAGTGGTTATATGAGTTACTGTCGCCTTTCTATCAGCTCAAATCAGTCCGGCCATTCTCCTCTGACATCAACAAGGCATTTGTGCCCACAGAACTGCCGCTCACTGGATATTTTCTCTTTTTCTGACCATTCTCTGTAAACTCTAGAGATGGTTGCGCGTTAAAATCCCAGTAGATCAGCAGTTTCTGAAATACTCAGACCAACCCGTCTGGCACCAACAACCATGCCACGTTTAAAGTCACTTAATTCACCTTTCTTCCCCATTCTGATGCTCGGTTTGAACTGCAGCAGATCGTCTTGACCATGTCTACATGCCTAAATGCATTGAGTTGCTGCCATGTGATTGGCTGATTAGAAATTTGTGTTAACGAGCAGTTGGACAGGTATACCAAATACCGGTGAGTGTATATACCGGTGAGTATATATACAGTATATATATATATATATATATATATATTCAATTAGGAACCTTCCTAAGAGAAGAATACACTCAGACTTCTCATTGCAACCAGAGGAGTCGCCCCCTGATGGTCAGAGAAATTACTCGACAAATTTTAGACTTTTCAAAACTGGAGGGTTGCCACCTGGTAACACACAACAGTCACACACACAATTGTCGACCATCAACGTGCATTGTGGGTAATGTTGGCGGCCAGCAAGGAGATAAATTGTGTGGAATAAAAAAAAAGAGGTTTCTCTTGATCTGCTGCGTCAATTTTTATCCTTTTGATGGGCTTTTATCTTATGGTCTGGTGTAACGGTAATTCAATTAGCATTCTGTTGTTGCATTTTGTCCCTGTTGCAAATTAGTAGAATAAATAAATGTAATTTTTCCAACGCTGTTAGTGCAGAAATACAGCATCTCTTTAAAACGGTTGAAGTTTTCTGCACTTTGCTTCTTGATTTTTCAGTCTAAAGCTCTTCTTCTGTGGTCTTGTAGCTTCTCACAGTAGACAAAGACAAAACAGTGCCTACTTCACCTCTACAAGCCACGGTCTTGGCTTAAACAAGGATCATAATTTTGAAAGACATTTCCTGGATTGTAACCAAAACATTTCAGGTGACAGATTAAATAAAATCCAACAAGAATCCAGTGCAGCAAATTCACTCCGGCTCTGTGCATCAACATGTAAATACGCCTGTGAGAGTGTTCAGGCATGTCACGCTTCCAAAAGGAGATGTGACGAGTCAATCTCAGGGCAACAGACACTCCTCAGGAAACATCATGTTATTCTCTTATTATATAAGTGGAATATAGAAGTGTTCACACTCTGAGGGAGAAGATGAAAATGTCTTAATGGAGCTGTGGATCATCAGGCGCTCCCCTTTTCCTCCCCTGCACTGGATTCACCCAAGGCCGTTTCTCTTCAACAGATTGCTTGAAGAGCTCAATTGTGCTCAGCTAATGCATAACAAACAGATGGAGCTGAATGCAATCACTCCAGAGTGGCGTCACTATCTCTTTCTCGCTGCCTCTCTGTGTGAAATAAATCACAATGATGGTTTCTGGCATCAGTGCTGCTTTGCAGGAGGAGAAACACTGCAGAGCAACACAGTTATCATGTGGCTCAAAATCACAGACCTGCCTGAACAAGGGGAAATTAATTAATGTCATTTTGCTCCACTTCTCTGAAGCTTTCATGGCTACAGTTGCCGTGACAACCTGGTAACGGTGAGGTTCTCAGAGGCTACGACCGGTATTTATGGCGGGAGGTGCAGACGGCGGCGGTGATATCTTTCTACGTTTGTCAAGGTTATAAAAAGCAGCAGCGCTGGAATTAGACGGGCCAGCTGACAACCTGCAGAGGCCGATCAGTCTGCAGCTCATTTACAGACACGTCCACATTCATAATCACACTGAACACCGTGACTCAAAGACAGATCACGTGCTCTCGCACCGAGGATTCAGATCTCTTGTTCACAGAGGAGACCTTCTACGACACAGCAAACATGTTTCTTACAAAGTTGAATCTTGAGTTTAAGTTTTCAAGTCTTCTTCAGTACAACATGATGTTTATAGATTCTGGTCCATTTAGCGTCAAATGTACCCTAAAGCAGCTGATGCTTTAGGGTACATTTAGCTACTAGATTACTTTGACACTTAGCTGTAAAGTTTACGTTGAATTATGGAACTTAACTTTGACACGCTTTGCAGCAGTATGTCACGTCCGTTCATGAGTTGAAAAAATCCAAGATGGAAAAGGGCAAAATGCCGAACTTGAAGACCCGTTTGTAGTTGCTTGTTACATCAGTGGTTGTGTTAGATAGTAGATATATAGATGTATTTTGAAATGATTGAAGTTCTATACAAGAATACCTCCATGTTCTGTTGGTATTTCAACTAATAGCACGTTTGTTCTGACTCTCTGATGATCGGACTAATTTCTGGCATAACATTTGGTTGTCTGTCTGAAGTTTTAGCAGCTCAACATTCTGACTTCCAACATGGCTGCCGTGGATATATCATAAACTGTAGCGAGCTTTTTCAAATACTGTTGGACAGAAATATGTTAAAGGCAAACAAATACAATCCTTACAAACATCAGGGTATTTCCTGTGTTGAATGTAGTGTAAAGCACCTTGAATAGTCCAAAAGACTAGAAAAGACATTTATAAGTCCATTTACCATTCATGTTACTCATTAAATGTGTAGTAAATGTATATAGTTTTCCTTTCAGAATAAAGCTCTGGATTAGCAGATGCTTCTATTTTGTACCTTGATGCTCAGACCACAGAGCTTTGTTTTATCTTCCCTGATCTTTCCAGGGCTCATGTTGCAGCGTTGTTGGTTTGGATTGGAGTCTTTGGGGAAATGAGTGCTTGTTTAAGGCCACCTAATTCACACTTGACAAACTGCTGCTGAGATCTCCGGCCACACAGGAGACGAGTCGAACTGTAAATTCCCTCCTGAGTGAAGTGGAATGATTGGCTTTTCATTGAGATGCCGACGGCGGTGGAGGAGCAAACCTGCAGGACTCTGATGACACAGTTGAGTGATCGTGTTTTGCTGTAGTCGACGTCAAATAAGTGATTTCATTTGAAGTATGGATGAACCAGATCAGTGGAAGATTGCGACAGAGAGATGAAATGAGCCTGTCGCTGCTGTGGGACACAAGTTTGAGATGTCAGCGATACAACCAGACATCTGTGAAACGATGAGCAGGGGTCAAAGGGTCAGCCGTGATGGAGATGATGATTATAATTACAGCTATATAAATGATAATACTTCTGATGGTGCTACTGTACTGTCCTATATTTAACAAATTAAGTAAGACAAAGTCAATTACGCCAATGAATATTTTCAAGAACATTGAATGTAGATGTAATACTTAGTACAAGGCACAAGAACCAGATGCAAAAACACACTGAGGCAGTATAGAGAGTTAGAAAAACAGCAAAAGTGATCGGTAAAGGGGAATGACTGAGTCAAAAAGGGATGAGGCAAAAGAGTGGTCAAAAATATGAGCACTACGAAATCAAGGTAGATGGACATCTTTCTCGCAAGGAACAAAGTCAGTCTGGCAGGAAAGTGAGGGGAGACACATGTTTCAGAAATCTCAAACTAACCTCCTGCCTATTACATACCCAGCGTACGGTATCCTGCCAGCTACATCAACGAGTGTTCACACAGAAGTACACACATCTCATACTCATCTTCTCTCACATAACTCAATCTATTTCATTTGTGGTCCGAGTCCCGTTGAATGGAAAATATTATAAATGTGAGCTCCGGAGCTTTCCCTCTTTCTTCTCTTAACCCAATTGTCTGCCTTCACTCGCAATCGATCGCAACTATTAAGCTAGCTATTATCAATCATTAATCGTCCCTTCATAGGGATATTAATAATTAACTGTTTAACTGTGCTATCAGTTGGCGGGTCAGACAGAGCCTGCTTCAAGTGGATCCCATTGGGGGGTCAGGAAACGTCGCCATGCTATACGCCGAAGGGTCTATAGCAGAGATCTTCAACAGGGGGTCCGCAACCCCCAGGGAGTCCACAGGGGTCCCAAAATTATTTCATCCCAAAAAAATATTTCTTCCAAAAATTAAAACATGTCTAAAAATACACATTAGCACGAATACAACCCATAATAAGCAAGAATAAATCTTTATATTTGTTAAAAGTTACGTTGTGAAATTGTGATGTAGAAAAGTTCTACATTGCCTAGTTACCAGTAGTGCCCTCTATTGACCAGCCACCACTCGGGATAAGTTCATCGATGACTCAATGTGTCATCCCTGTGATGGTCTGGTTACCTGTCCAGGGTGAACCATGCCTTCGTCAAATATCACCTGATATCGGCTCCAGACCCCCCCCCCCCCCCCATAATAAAAACAAACAACTTCAGTTAAGTTTTTTTTGTATCGTGCATACCAGTTCATACAGATTTCATGAGAACTTTATTATACAAAAACAAAATAATTCATGTCAGGTGCTGCTTTTAGCCTACAGTACAGGCCAAAATCAGCCGTGTTTCATTGTAAAGCATCCAAACTGGATTGAGATGATTGTAAAAATTACAACTATAACAATATTCAAACTGAGCTGTAATCAAAGATGGAAAAAAAGGAAAATATATGCAAGAGATGAAACCTTGTTAAAAATCAAACCAAATACTATCAATCTACTGCATTAAATTCATCCACACAGTTTCACTCGGCTGGAACATAATACAGCAGGTTATGACAAGAAACAGAAGTTTAAAGCTATACAGGAAGTGCATTTTTTCAGAATAAGATACTGTGCTAATATATAGTGACAGCTCTACATAAGCTTAATTTAACTACAGAAAATATGAGGGGTACCTGAAAATCCTGGAATCATCCTGATGAAAGCTGTGAACTCAGTAATCACTCTAGGAGAAAACAGCCAGTATGCACACTAAACTAGAAGAAACTATGAATATCAAGCAGCAAAACTTAAGGAAAAAAAAAATCAAACATTCATACGCCACAATTCAGTAGTGATCAAAGAGCTTTGAAGCTTTTCCGAGTGCCTTAAATTCACTACATACTCTTTTCTGGAGCGTAATTACAGCCTTAAGTCTAAAATACCACAGTCACGCGAGTGTTGCAATACAGTTCATGCAAAGTTATTATTAGTTTTATCACCTGCTGCACAATCAAACTTAAAGCTGCACTGGACAAAGACTAGTGGTTCGGTCCAGCTTTAGTCAAACCTTCAAACCTTTATTTAAATACTATTGGTTTCAAAGATGCCAAACCTCCCAGTGTGAATATTGGGAAATATGTTTAGAATGAGGCAGTAGCCAGAAAGTTAGAATGTTAAACTTTGAAATCAGCTTTCATTGATATCTGAACAAAGTCTACGTGTCAAGGAGTCTGATTCAGACCTTCTTTTGTACTAAGAGAGTCAAATAGGTCAGGTGTTCCTTTAATTCAATTAATCTTGGGGTTATTCATTCATATGCTGACTTGCACTCTAATACATCTGTTTAAACTTTACGCGACTTGTAGCACTTGTATTAAACAGCAAATACATGTACGTAGTTAACTACATCCATGAAAAATGGCTATGGAAACATGGCCACAAAAATGTTGATATAGCTTTAAAGGTTGTTGTTAATTCCACAGTCGGGAAAATGGGTGGCTTAGGTAAAAGAAAACAAAACCTTCCAAACCATAAATTAGCAGTTTATTCTGATTATCACATTTTGATTAAGGTAATGTAATGCTAATTTGGTAACTGCGATCCATATTTTATCTCTCTATGGCCAAGTCTCTCCCCATGAACTCCCATTCAGTGTTTATACCCCATTAAATGAATGCTGGGTAATGAAGTCCCAGACTTGGTTAAATCACTTGCCCTGGTGCAGCCTTACCATCCAGCTAAGCAGTCGCTGATGCTGCTTTTAAGCACCTCAAAGTTAACTTCACCTCCTTTCTACTTTTTTTTATACAGAAACCAGTCTGATGTTGAGTTTGTTGTTTTATTTCCTCCCCAGGCGTCTCAGAGTCCAGCTGAGGCCTGATCTGACCAAATGTCACCACCCCCATGCAGTTTTGGCAGTATGTCCAACAATATATATACATCCAGTTAAAAGATCAATAGATGCAGGTCAACATTCTTCATCCCTTTTCCACCATTTATCTTCCTTCCTGACATGTTTTGTGCAAATAAATCCCCTGACTCTGGTTACCAATCACAGCAAAAATGATCTCACGTCTCAGAAATTTGGATTCACAGATTTAAAAAAAAAAAAAATCCTAAACCTGATCTCCTTCTTAGTGCATTTGGAAGTGATATCCTTGCATTCATTCTCACGTTGTTTGAATCATATGATTGTTAAAAACTGTGAATATATAACATTTGACAGAGTTACCCGACTTGAATCTACACCCTGAAATAGATTTAATAAATAACCAGGTTCTTATTGGTGTTAGTACCGATACCCATCTCAAGAACTTCTATTTCAATACATTCAAGCAAATATGAATGTCCATCATCGATGTCAACCAATCGCAGACCTTCTCTCTAAATCCTCAGCATCATAAGCTTTCTCCAGTGTCCCACCTCCTCTCCATGTCTGATCTGACATCTCATCTACTTTGTGTAATCCTCTTCACCTATCCGGGTGGCGCTGGCCTCCTCCACTGGCCCCTCCCTCTTGGATTCCATGGCGACCTCGGTGTAGGGGACCGGCTTCTCCTCGGTCGGGGCCTGGACGTGAAGCTCGGCCTCTGCGCCCTCCTGGCCCTCGGCGACGGCTCTCTCCTTCTTCAGCTTGATGCGGAAGGTCTCTTTGCTCGGAGCTTTCTTGGCGATGTTCTCTTTCAGCCGCTCGCCAGACTGCTTCAGCCTCTCGCCAGCTTGGTGCATCTTGTCCCTCCGTTCGGGTGGCATGACCTTCTCGCCCAGGTTGTGGAACTTGGTGCCCAGGTTGCCTTTGGTTTTGCTCATGTTCTCCTTGGAGAAGGCGGCCTTCAGGGTCTCTGTGCTCTTAACGACGGATTTCTTGAGGCGGGCGGCCCGCGAGGGGTCGGCCTCCTCCACACTCAGGTACTCCTCGTCGGAGGAGAGATCGACAGGGATGTCGTAGGAGTCGGGCTCAATCTCAAGCCCGTCCAGGCCAGATCCTTTAGGAGACTTTGTGACGGCGACTGAGGGGATCTCAGTCTCACCCTACAGAGAGACAGAATACAGTCAGGACAAGAGGAAACCAAGTCCAGAGAGAAACAACCTCGACAGGAAGCAAAATCAGAACCAGCACTCCATTAACATGTTAAGATCATTCATATTTCCCACTTCTTGCAAACAAATAAATAAAAAAACTATCAGTTGTACACATAATCAAAACCAGTGGCATAATTTTAGGCTTCAAGTGTTTTGTCTTGTGTATAGTGTATAACATCATTGATTTTGTATTGAGCATTTGGTGCCGAAACATGGTGTGATGGCATGCAAAGTGAATGAGATCCATCAACGGACATGTACAATGTGAACGCGGCCTAACAGGCAGCTGACCTCAGAAAGAGGGAGAGTATTTCGGGTATAGTCTTCTTCAAACTACAAAGAGGAAAACAAAAAAATAAAACTAGCAAATTTACGATTTTATAAAGGTAGCAAATTTCGAGTTTGAAGGTTGCAAATTTTCTCCTTTATTACGATCCTAACAACCTGCATTAATACTAGCTAAAATCCCATAAATGTTGCATTTATTTTTCTAATTAAAAAAATTGTGTGAAAATGTATTCTTTCGGTGACCAGGCTGACTGTCTGTTCAACAAAGGGTTGAAAGCAATGGAAATATATCGGCCTTCAACCCTTTGTTGAACAGAGAGCGCCATCTATTGGGCTCAGAAAATAAAGAAAATGCTTTACGAAGCTTCATTTGGACATCACTACTGCGTAGGTGTGCAGAGCCATTAAAATGCATCCCTTCAATGAATAATGCGAGATTCCATCCTGGTCTCACTCCCGTAGTGTGTCAAATACCCAGCACTAGTCAGTCGCCCTTCTAACTGACACATAAGGCTAACTTTAGCATCTATATGAGCCCAATAAATCCAGTTTAAACTGATCTTTGTCATTATTACGTGGTCAGAGCAACGGACATAGTCCTAAACAGACAGGAAGGGAGGTGGATAGGTCACACATGACTTTCACATGACGCTGCAACACTGAGGCATGATGTTAGCTTACCTTTCATGACAAGTAAGTACGAGTATTTATTTTAAATCAAACCCTGATGTTTTCTCTAACCGCAACTAACTGGTTTTATTGCATAAACTTCACCAAGGCAACGTTAACCATGCACTAACCTTGAGTGTCAAGGTACTACACAAAAGGCCGCTTTGGCCCAAACAGCAAAATATGACAAGTAGTGATTCAGGGCTTCCAGTCTTTGTTGGCTAAACACATTCTGCACCTTTCTATGTCCTGGATGCATAGAGATGAAACTGTTAGGGTAGATAAAGAACAAGCAGATTTTAAAAAGCACTTTGAAGTGTGGTTGTGCTGGATTTTTAATCTCTGCAGTTTCCATAGTTTTGATCCAACGGATTTGCTAATAAAATGCACACGTCCACATGGACCTATCGCTGTACTGGACACAGAGATGAAACCGATGCTTGTGTTCTCATCCGTCTCTTCTATCCATTATGGATGAATTGCTATGTTTCCCATTGATGCAGGCCCAGATAGAAAACATGATATTCCCCTGAGAGTGTCTGAGAAAACACTGGAAGCTTCATGAGATCAAGTTTTTCTATTTTTACAGAAGAGGAGTAAGTGAGACTCGTTCAGACAGGAAGCTGGAACACAAGATGGTCCAGCCTGAAATATCTCAACAACTATAGGATGGATTGTGACAAAATAATATAATACAGTTTTTCTCAGTCGCTTTGGTACAATTCTCGAAGTCAGCCTCGCTATTAGCAAAACAGTAAGTGCATTTCTCAAAACAATTCGGACAAATGGCAAAACACCATGGATTGCCTGCAAAAGCCAGTCTCTTGCTCAAAATCCTTAGTTCATCTCTCAAAATTAAATATCTGTGTCAATGAACATGTCAGTGCCATCAGAAGGGCAAGTCCTTGTGTCATTGTGTATGGATAAGACAGTCAAATTGCTTAGTCATGTTGTCAATATCACAGTGAACTCTGGAGGGATGTTGTGATGTAAACTATGGCTAAATTTTTGATGACAATTACTGTATTGTACTGTAAATAGTAAGTTACACCTTAGTGTATGTGGGAGATTGTTTGCAAAAGGACAGGACAAGATTCACATTTACGCTTTTACTTTTTGTATTGTAATTTGTTGACAGTTGACAGATTGTTACAGTATACAAAAAGGAAAAGACAACACTGCACAGCACAAAGAAAAAAAGTAGAAATGTAAACATAGGACAATCTCCTCAGGGAAAACTGTACATGCAGTGTTGTAGGAATTACAGTGCAGTCTTCCTACACCTCCTGACGTTCCTGTATGTTGGGCCACATATTTTCATCTACATCACAACGAATATCTTCTCTTGCGATGCAGCGTGGAAAGAATCTTTTTGAGTGTCTTATCCAGCCTCTGCAGGCATCTGCTGTGATGTCATCACACGCAGCATCCATGGCAGCCAGAAGGGTCATCTGGGTATGGGGCTGGCGATCATAAACTTTCCATCTCCATGCTGAGAAAAATTCTTCAATGGGGTTGAGGAATGGGGAGTAGGGTGAGAGGAACTCCATCTTCATCCTGTTGTGGTTTGCAAACCATTGCCTGATGATATTGGAGCGATGGAAGCTGACATTGTCCCAAACTATCACATACATTGGCAAGTCATCTCCAATCTGACCCCTCTCTTGTTCAGGGATGAGATCCCTGTAGAGAGTGTCTAAAAATGTGACAAGATGCTCTGTATTGTATGGCCCAATAATGGGAATATGCGTTAGCACCCCATTCTCAGATATAGCTGCACCCATTGTTATGTTCCCACCCCGTTGGCCTGGCACATCAACTGTAGCTCTGTGGCCAATGATATTTCGACCTCGCCTTCTGCGTTTGGTAAGGTTGAAGCCAGCCTCATCCATGTAGATGAAGTTGTGTGGTGGTTCACTGGCTTCCAGTTCCATTATACGCTATATCCAGAAGACACAAAATGAATTTTATGAATTACTGTACAACATTTTCATTTTGGACAAGATACAGTTACATCAAACGTAAACAGCACACATTGCCTCTTCATTTCTACAGCCATAGCAAATGTGTAGTGTGTACCACAATATGATGCTGTATTGTTTACTGTACTGTGAGGTACAGTTACTGGATGCTCATGCATGTTTTACCTGTACATACTGGTAGCGGAGCTCCTTCACTCTTTCGCTATTTCTTTCAAATGGAACAGTGTACAGCTGCTTCATTCTCATTTGGTGTCTTTTCAGCACCCTGTCAATGGTTGAGATGCTGACAGTTTGGATGTTTTCAAATATGTTGTTGTCTTCTATAATGGCAGTTCTTATCTCCCTTAGTCTTATGGCATTGTTTTCGATAACCATGGTACAAATAGCCTCCTCCTGTTCAGGTGTGAAAAGGGGCCCTCTGCCACCCCCGTGAAGTTGTCTTGCAGTCCTATGTGGAAAAAAATATAGTGTAAATATAAAATATATATAGTGCAAAACACAAAATTGAGTCCAGTAAAATACATATACATGGACTGTATACTGTAAAAATGGAATAACGCATACGGTATTAGCCTACAGTACAGTACGTATTGTTAGATTACATACCTGTTCTCTCGACGAAAAGTCTGAATGATTGAGGACACAGTTGTTCTCCCAACATTTGGCTGCACCCTTCGACCAGCCTCGGCCATTGTAAGCCCATGATTGAGAACATGGTCTACAAGTGTGGCCCTTATCTCATCAGGCACGCGCATATGTCCTCGGCCTCTTCTGCCTCTTCCTCTGTTTTCCCTCCCAACTCCTCCGCCATGCAGCCTGATTCCTCTTCCTCTTCTTCTTCTCACTGGCTGTTGACCCCTTCCAATTTGTCCTTCCATTGTCAGACATTGTAAAATTGTGTTGTGCTCTGGCTTTATATATACTTGCCAGTTGATTGTTCATGACATGCAATTTCATTAGAAATCACCTGGGAATCACCTGGGAGCAATTTACCAATTACTATAGGACAGATTTAGAAAAAAAGTAAAACAAAAAAAAACAGTTAAATGGAATTGTATATGAATATGCTTGACATATTGTGAAAACTTGTTCAAGCATTTTGCATGTAAAGACATACGCGATGAACTAATGCCTAAATGTTGTGGGTGGTGAGACTATTCAACAGAGACCCATTATAATGCATTTTGATCAAAATGACATAAGCAATTGATAATGTAGGAAACAGCAGAGAATTGTACATAATCATTTGCATGGATGGACCAAAGCATTTGCAACTTGTTCAAAGGAATGAGAATTTGCTTTTTTGATGTGCACAAGTGACACAATGATGTGAAGATTGAACAGGTAGTTTTGAGAATTTCAGTTCTGATCTGAGAATTGTACCAAATCGACTGAGAAAAACTGTAATTATAAATAATAATTAACAATTATCATTCATTTGCATTTACTTGAAATTCCTGCTAACCATTTTCTAAAACATCTCATCAACAGACTTCCATCCTTCCGGCCTTTGTTTACTCTCTGACAATCAGCTCACTTTGTTGTCGCTCACATGCCACGATTTTTGCGCCCTCAAGTCCATTGTTGTCAATGTAGATGTGTGGAAGGCTGGCTTTAAAGCGCTTATTTCTCAGGCCGTAACAGTTCAGATGTGAAAAGTTCAACCTTCAACCAGTACGCCAAGCTTTACAATCTGTCCCACAGTTTTACATCCTTCGGCTTCCGGTCCAAATACGTCAAACTATCCGCTTTGAAAGGTCAAACTGAGTCTGTGGGGTGCTAGAAATCAATTCATCTTTGTAACAGCAGGCAAAACAGGAGGGCAACCTTCACGTTGGTGGATAAAAAAAAAGAAGGTGGCACAGCTGATGTTTTCCACATGTTTTGTGGGTTCTAATGAATGCTTGCCTGTGAAACATCCCCAAATATTTGGATGGACCTCTATTTCAGCAGATTTCTACCTGAAATGTCATACTCCCAGGTCAAAGCTAGCTTGCTGCTCGCTTGTTTCATCATTTTGGTTCCTCAACACTCAATACTGTACGAGAAACACATCCACGACTACCAAACAACCAAACAAGAGACCATATATGGTGTGAGATCGCACAGCAGCTGTGATGATGAAGAAGAATGTACTTGCTAACATTAAAGGTTGAGTAAGTAATTATATTCAGAAACACTTTCTGTTATCGTACTTGAAATCCTCGTAACATAGCCTACCGATTGCAATCAATAAATGATATGCTCCGATTTAAAAATAATTAAAACATGTTTTTATCTGTGGCCCTGGCAGATTTCAAATGGTATAAAAAAAGATAAGGACCCATATACTAGAAGAGGTGGGACTTGCTTCTTAGATATTCTCTGTCTGGATGGGTGGACATGGGCAGGGGCGGACTGGCCATCTGGTGCCCAGTGGGCCGATGTGCTTTTTGGGCCGACTGCCAACACTTTTTTTTTTGTCTGGCCCATGAACCGGGCCATAAAAGTGGTAGGCCTAGATCGCCTGCCCATTATTTTTTCAATTGACACTGGCCCAAAACACTTTAGGAGAAGTAAGTCTACATATTCAGGGGGGCACAAAGATGGGTGGTATTTGTGATCTTATATGGTGGGCTGGTCTGGGCCAAAATGCCAGGGCCGATTTTTTGTCCCAGTTCGTCCCTGGACATGGGAACTTATTAGGTTTATTTATTAGACAACAATGGAACATTGCAACGCGACTTAGTCACACCAGACCTGCTGTGCATAGTTATGAGCAGATTTTCGGTATTCCCGCATTTTCGCATGCCTTCAATTTGACTCCTCTCTCCTCTATCGGCTGTAACCGCACTATGTAACTTTGCCTCGTCGGGTAGTGGTTTTGTAGTTCTAATGAGACTACGAGTTTGACCTGCTTTACGGCAAGCGTAGGTGGAGGCTCTGCGTGGAGATCAGTGGGAGAACACCCGGCAGGTGCGTGGAAGATACCTTGCAGCTAGGTAGTTTTTAAATTGGCGTCATGGCAGAGCCTGCAAAGAAAAGGAGGAGTATAATGTCCGATGAGGTGAAGAAAAGAAAACGGGAGCATGACAAAGAAAAAGCTCTTACGAGAGTGAATATCGGACCGGCTCACACTTGTTGGCGAGAGCTGAAGGAGGCTACCAAATGCAAGACGGATGGTGACTTGGCTTTGTTGTTGCTGGACTTGTAAATAATACCGGTAATCATTTTTTTTCCAACAGTGTGCATCTGTGTACAATACATTGTTGATTATTTTATTGGCTAATCTTAGCTAAGGCGTTAGCTACTCTACCGTGTCACCGGACATCGTTTCCAGAGCTTGTTCTGCATACAAACAAATAATGCGCGTGCGACGGTAGGCTGCGTTAGGCTAAATTATTTACGACGGCAGTAATGGACAATTCCCTTCCAACCTGTAGGGGGACGGAAGAGGAAAACTTCTTAAGTGTTGCTTTAATACTAATTTGATACTCAACTTAATAGGATCTGAGTCTTTCACCCACGATCCATCTGTGTGAATGAGGTTCAAATATTTTTACTGCAACTTTTCAAGAACTTCCAAGATGTTAATGTACCTTGAAGAACATTCCTGCAATGTTACATGTTGTCAAGTCAAACATTGGCTGGTGTGTTGAGGGCTTTAGGTATGTTTTCCCTGAATGAAACTGTTTGTAGTTGAGTGTGGGCGGTACCTTGGTTCGTGTTTGTGTGCTAACATAATGTGTTTGGTCAAATGAAACTGTCTTACTGCCTTTCCTCTTCCTCCACCACCCGAGGTTATTAATACCTGTCTTGACCCACATCCCCTGCCAGTGTAATTATTGTGTCATTCACAGTGTCTGGAGCACTCTGATGACTCCTCGCTGATTAATGAGTGTCATCTTTGCAGGTGGCCATGGTTTAATTAGGATTAATTGGCTTTCACATCCAAAGTCACCTGTAGGGCGCAGCATGTGGAGCTGGTTCCTCGTTTGTTTGAGCAGCCATCGGAGACGAAGCATAAAATTTGTATTTATTTTTTTTAGTTGAGTTTATTTTAACTACTCTCATAATTTAATGGTTCTTTCACAGGATCTGGTTTGTGCAAACTGTTTATTTTCATGAAAGATGTAGAATGAAGTGATTTTAATGAAATATCATAAACACATGTTTACAATGTTTACTGAGATAATGAATCAAGTGAGAAGTAGGGTCATTTTCTCATAGACTTCCATACAATCAGACTTCTTTTTGCAACCAGAGGAGTCGCCCCCTGATGGCCAGTAAAGAGAATGGAAGTGTCAGACACTTTGGTCCTGGCCTCACTTTTCAGAACTGGAAGATGCTGTCTGTTTTTTTTTTGCAGCTTCTGGCTATGATAAATGGTGTAATTTGGGAATTTAATAAAAGAGAAATAATGCTTTTCAAATCCACTAGTGAGTATTTGAGTTAAGAGAGGAAGTAGGAGATTTTTCTCAATACATAAATTAATACAAACATTCAACATTTTCACTGGACATGGATAATATTGTAGGATTATACATTATTAAACCGTTCCCCTGCAACCTTTGCAGGCATTTTAGATGGCTGTCATGTGATGTGACCTCTTATTTCAATTGTGTTTGTACCCGTGGGAAGCTTAACTCACAAAGTTGACTCTCATCGCCACACAGCAGAAATGTCACAAACTAAAACCCATTAACTGCTCTAAAATGACACACTGTCCTCTACTGTGTGAACAACAGCTGAACCAGCCAGGCCCTGGGTGTCCACCAGCAGACATTCATCTTTTTCTTATTAGTGCCACAGCCTTCATTATTCAGCCGCCAGCAACGACCGTCTCCACCATGCTGCCTGTTGCTTCCTGGTTAGATGACCGCAGCTGAAGCTCTATATTAGGAGATGAACGGAGGCCTCAGAATAACCGACAGCACATCAGTCATGAAGAAACTCAACACTGCAAGGCTCTCTTCTCCAGGCAGGACGGAGAGAAAGAGCCGAGCCGCCCGGGACCAGACTGATCTAAACCTGGACTCCTACAGAAATACAAAGAGCATACAGAGGAAGTAGCTGTTGTAGCTGAGGACACATACCAGGTTGCAGTAACAAGACTCTGGTGTATATGCGATATAGTCGCTTTTACAGCCGACGTCATCAAAAGTGTACACAGGCACGTTGTCAACTTCAGCCTGTCTGCTGAAGGCATCCAGACGAGTTAGAAGAGAACCTAAATGTTTGGTTGTTACATGTTGGTTCCAAGAACTGACACGCCCGCAGACTCAAGTTCTACAGAACTCAGACAGGATCATTTCAGAGCAACAGGTGTTTCAGTTTAACTAGTGACCGTTTTAACTGGTGACTTTCATCAATAATAAACGCAAGTTTTTTACAAGGTACAAAGTCACTACATGTTCTCTTGGCATTTTGAAAAGTGGCCGTCACTAAGAGTCAAACACCGGTGGCAAGCTATTAAAACGTGTTGACCACCACTGGACTGTTTTTATTGGCCATTTTAAAACTGACTAAAGTTAAACCTATAAGTCTACGTCATGGTGTTTGACGGTCTGTATGTGACCACAGGTTATGTAGTTGATACAGATTCATTCTGACAAAATTTGACAAGCTGTTGCTCTCGTTCTCGTAATTCTGTTACCAAACTGTGTGACACACTAACGTATCAGTGTTGACAAGCTGTTAAAGGGTCTATATATCAAATTTAAACTAGCTGTTGTGATTGCCACGATTAAAATAAAAATAAGAAAATCACAGAACTGGAGGACGTGGGTAATAATCTGAAGAAAAAAAAAAACTCAGAATTTAGAAGATTAAAGGCCTTTACACACCGGGGATGTAACATATGTAAGACACAACAATTATTAAAATACTCACATAGGAACATATAATGTCTTTTGATTTAATTGTAAAAGGTTAAAAAGGAAGGGATGGATCTGAGGCCTGTACTACGAAGCAGGGCATAGCGAGGTAACTTCAGGGTTAACTCTGGGTTTTCCGTCCTACGACACTGATTCACTTCTTTCTTCATTCGTTTAAAGTTATTTTTTCTGCCTTTTATTGCGGGAGGACAGCGTGAGAGTTAAAGGGGCAAGAGAGAGGGACGACATGCTTTAAAAGAGGACCACAGGGCGATTCAGCACACTTATCATGTTCCTTTAATCAATCAGATCTAGTAGTGCCCTTATCATGGAGCAGTTATATTATACGACTATTAATACTATGAATATGACTTTAGCAAGCATTCACACTGTCGGTGAGTTTTTACAGCTGTCCTTCCTGCATGTTACAGATGAAACTGTTGCTTTTTGCCTGCATTATATGTTTAACTTCTTCGTATTTCTGTAAGATTATGGTTCGCTCCTCGTACGTGAAATACGCCGCTCCGCTGCCGTAGACTGATCCATGTACGTGATTGGTCAAATGCTGCAAACGCCCGCCTCTTTCATATGCACGGGCTCATAGATGGAAAGGGAAACCCTGGGTTGAGTTAACGAGTTGATAACCAGCTTCTTGTGACCGCTCATCTCTGACTGCCTTTGTTTGGGTTACTTAAACTGGATAACTGAAAGATACCTGGTATGTTGAACTCGCTTCGTAGCAAGTCAAGTTTGAAAGAAGTAAAACAGTTTTCATTCGTACTACAGAGCCTCCATGTTGTTTCCTAGATATAGGCTCAACCGTTCCACACAAATTGATTTGTCAATACCTTTATTCACAGCAAGGAAGCTTGTCTTTTCTTACAGATACTATTCCATGAATAAAATACCAGTTTAATAATAAAATAAAAAATATTGACGTGCAAATGAATCGTTTTGAAGTTGTAAATGAATGAGAAAAAATAAATGTGGCTATTTTCTGAGATTTAAGGAGCAAATGTACAACAAAAAAACAGAAAGAGTAAAGTGTTACCCACTCTGAAATAGTAGACATGCTTTCCTGTCGCCAAGGATGGACGTTTTAGTATCTACCTTGCCTTAACATCTGTGTTACCACGGTTATGCTCTTCACTATTTTCTGATAAATGTAAATTACTTTAATTTCAGAAATTCTATGTTTTTACTCAGAAAAATTACCCTTGTCCCGACTTTTTTTTAAACTTACAATGGCCCCTTTATGCAGTCATAACAAATAACACAGAATGAACAAAACATAAAAATACTTTTTTAATGATGAATTTATGACTTTATAATCTTGCAAACTGATTAAGCAAATGGCCGTTAAATAACATTAAGCATGTGTAACTAACAGCTACCATTTAATCACATCAGCAACGTGATTTACATTAACCACCACCTTTTAATAAAGGCAAAGTAGGTCATTTGGAAAAACCACAGAAACTTTGACAATGAACCCATCGTTGAACCGAAAAAGTCCCGCCCCCTTCGTTCAGACCTTTGTTCAAAGCCGTTCCTCCAAAACGCCACACAAGTTCTCGAGATCAGCAGAGTGCAATCAGTTGTATAATACATCTGCGATGCTAAAAACACCTATTTCTAATGAGTGAAGCCTTGGCCTGGAAGAGAGGTCATCAGGTGGTCCCCAACCTTCACCGGGTGTTTCGACCCTTATCCACAACACCCTCCAGTTGGTGGGTCAGCAGTGAGCAGTCTTAGAGTGGTGGACAGTACCACCTCTGGGAAGTGGAGTGAAGTGAACTGTTTTTCCGGTGTGGAGATGCTGTTTCTGTCTGACAGGGAATCATCATACCACTTTCCAAGCATTTTATTGGGTTTCCCTTAGGGATGCGCGATATTGGATGTTTTTGCCGATATCCAATATGCCGATATTTTATAACTCATTTGGCCGATAATTGATAAAGATACCGATACATACCGATATATAAATATATACAAACTCGTAACGGATGACGGTTCTTCAGATGGACAATAAAAGTGCAGTCGGCATGTCTGGCAGATCGAGTCACATTGTAGCTCCACCTGCTCGCTGTGTGACTGCTCAACTACTCCTGCTTTCTGGTCTACGGCGACCTGGTTGGATGGATCCATCTCGGCAGGGCTGTGCCTGCTGCCCTGGACTACTACTGTTGATACTATTGCTTCTGTTAACACCACCACTACTGTTAATGCTACTACTACCATACTACCAACACCAAATGCAGTTGGAACCCAAGGGCCTGGGCTGCACGAGATTTCTGCCTAAAAGCCTATTAAGGCAGTTTTCTCTCGCCACTGTAGCTGCAACGCTTGCCCCTGGGTGTTGTTGGGACTTTGAAATTGTGTTGACTCTTGAAATTTTGAGCGTATTCTAGTCCTGCTCAATGCGTTAAGTGTCCTGAGATGACTTCTGTTGTGATTTGACACTATAAATAAAATTGAATTGAATTGAATTTTGAATGTTTACATCACTCAAGGGCCTCCCCTCTACCACCGAGCTCCTCGGCTCCCTCCCATCAAGTGCTCGTCAGTGCGCGTGCACCAGATTCTGTGAACGCGCCCGTGTCTTCCCTTATCGATAAACGGGATGGAGTACACATAAAATTTTTTAAACTACATGTTTTAACAGGTTTTACAGCACTCAGCGTCACAGTGTTGCCGACTGCGGCTTACGTGTTAAAAGAATGCCTCCTCGCATCACCGACGCTGAACAATCACTGCGAATACAAACTTTGCTATCCGTTTCCGACACCTTAAAAAACGTACACAAGCTTTTTGCTGACATTTTAAACTTCTCCCTAGCTCTGCTGCATGTTGAAGTAGGTGACGTCGCGATGCGCACGCAATCCTCGCACCCCTCGGGCATTTAATCTGATTTAATCAAGGAAGTAGCCGTCTTTATTTATCGGTTTATTATATCGCTGTGTTAGCAGATAACCGATAAAGCGTTTTAACGTCAATATCGGCCGATACCAATACCTTGCCGATAATATCGTGCATCCCCAGTTTCCCTGGATGTTAGGAATCACTTCCCCTGAACAAGTAGCTTGAACCTTCAAGTTGTTAACCCCTTTTGGATCACCAGGCTCCTTGACTTCTTGGACTTGAAGACCATCTTTGCCCAGGTGGCCATGCGATCCAGTTCTGCCAGGACCCATCTTGCTTGCACGTGAGTTGGTGTTATCACGGTAAGGTCATACATGAATGCCCTGATTGCTGGCTGTTGACATCCTGCAGCGGTCTTCGGCCCCTTGATTTCATACTCGCCGCAGAGATGATGAACAAGATGGGAGAGATTGTTCATCCGGTCACTATCTCCTTCTACACTGGCTGCTTTGTTGTAAACTTGGCCGACTGGAATCATAGCTTGATGTCTCTCAGGTAGCTGGTGATCATACCCTCGATTTTATGTGGGATGTGGTAGTAGTCCAAGGTCATTTGGATCAAGTCATGCGGAATAGACCCATATGCATTTGCAAAGTCAAGCCAGACAACTGTTAGGCTGCATTTCTTCTCCTTTGCTTCTTGGATGAGTTGACTGAGGACCCCTGTATTCTCCAAGCACCCGGAGAACCCTTCGATATTAACACCATTAACACCTTTTCTTGATAGAGGTGTAAATGTATCCATTCTGGGTCATATGAGTGCTCATTCTCTTGGGAAGCACAGAAAAGAAAATATTTCCCTCCACACTAAGTAGGGAGATAGTTCGGAACTGGCTGATCTGTGTGGATCCCTGTTCTTTGGGCGCACAGCACCCTTCTTCCCTTCTCCAGCTTGTTGGAATGGTTCCCTTGGGCCAAATTACCTGCATAAGCTTCCACAGCCTTCGGAGGAGCTTAGGGCATTTCTTGTATACTTTGTAAGGTAAACCTATACATGGAGCAGAAGATGCTTGAGTACCTTTTGAACCTTTTTCCATGATGGACAATCTGTGCTGAGGGATGTGGTAAGTGCGTTTTCTTTCTAGGGGATTGCCTCTTGAAGGGTCACTGAATGTCTCCTCAACAGACTGCTCTACCTCCTCTTTGGAACTTATATTCCCAGACCTTGCCTCACCAAGAAGTGATTTGGTGAAGCAGTAGGGGTCCTTTATAAACTGGGCTTGCACAGGAGGAGGCTGTCAGCTCTTTTATTCCTACCTTTTCTCCTGCGCTTGCCAGTTTGAATTGCTTCCTCAGAATCTTGATCTCCTTTCTAAGTTGTTTGATTTTCCTTTCTCTTCTCTGCCCTGCCGTTTTGGTCTGACTTTTTTCTCTTTCCTTGGCACTGTTCCAAACCATTCTTTTGACACATTGTAGGTGATAGCTGTCAGTGAATCCACCTTCCTTTCTGCTGATCCTGCTTGAACCGCTCCAAGCACCTTATCCAGATCTTCATCTAACGTGGACCACTCCTTTCCATCACTCATCTTGGGCGACTTGATTCTTTCTCTCGTTGGCTGGGGTGGGCTTTCTGGAATGGCGTAAGAGGCTCTCCTTGTGTGATCTTGGGTCATTGCCGGCACTGAGAGATCCCTAGGACTATAGTGTGCTTCCTTGTCCACATTTGGACTTACTCTGGTGTATTTTGAGCCCTCTTGTGCCTTTGCAGATTCTTCCGGAACTGCATTTCACTTCCGGTGCCTCCCCAGTCAAAGTGGTTTGTCTGAGCCTTCTCTGCGTCTGTGTTACTGTCCTAGTCACTGTCCTAGGAAGTAAGCATTAACAGACAGGCAGGACGTCCAATTATTTTCTCCAGCCCGATTCTTTTGGATTGAACGGGTTTTTACAGTCCCACTACGTCCACAGATTACTTTTTTAAATGTATTTTTGTCAGAGCATTTAATGTATCTATGTTATCGGTATGTTATGAGGATTTCAAGTAATATAACAGAAACTGTTTCTGAATAGAATCACCTACCCAACCTTGAAGCATCTATAATAACGTTCACAGCCACCATTAGATTGTGTTAAGTGTGTTAAGACGTTAACCATCACCGTTTCACAATGTTAACCACGCACTTCTGCTCAAGCCACGACACGTAGGAAAGCGATCACATTGAAACAGGCAGCTGTCTGATGATATGTCACCTTTATCAACAACTTTATAATATAATCGACACGTCATGGTAGTGTTGAAGTTGATTAATGTGTCATCATTATTCCTTATTTTATATATCTTTACATGTTCTTGTATCACATTACTTTGTCTCAGTTTGGCAGTATTATATTGATCTCTATATGTTGACCCCTGTGACATGCTGCCATGTCAGACTGTCATTCTGGTTGACAGCAGTTTATAGCGTGCCCCCCTGGCAGTGAGGCTGAATGCGGTGGGCCCAGAATAGGTCTCCACAGCAGCTGTTAGCAGCACATAGCGGCCCCATTACTATTCTGAAGTTGGGACGTTAACAAGGACAGCATCTCCCTCTAATACTAACTGCTGACTGTACATCTGCAGAGCCGTATGTAAAGATGACTCTTTATCTCCGATCTTCGGGTTTTATGTTATTTCATTTTTGAGAAGATTTTCTAAATTGATAAAAAAACAAGTTAAAAAAAAGATTAAAACGTGTTCCAGTATGTTTGTCGTCCAGTCCCTGATTTTCTAAATGATTTCCCTTAAAATTATATAAATGTACCCATTGTAAATGATGTGATTACGGTACAAGGCAGAAAGCAGAAAAGAAAATGAAAAAGAAAATCTTATAATTTATACCTGATAAAATGAAGCAAAATTCATGACCAATTCAAGAATATCTTAATTTTTTTTGTTGGTAATTGAATTATGTTAACTGACACTGTACAATGATGTTGAGCATGTACAATGTTAACCACGCAGTAACTCTTGCTCCTGAATGATGTTGGTACTCATATCATAACTTTTGCTGTGATATGTGATAATAAACTTGAATTAACTGGCAGCATTTAATAACATGTCACAACATTAGTTGCCACCACTTAATAATGTTAAGCACGTGTAACAACTTCAACTGCCTTTGTTTACTAATGTAAAACTTAGAAGTCAAAATCTTCAACAAATCTTAAATCCTGGGGATAATCCATTTGTTAATATACCATAATCTATTAATTAAACTTCAACTTCTGATGTCATTTTGTAAATGTTAAGCTGTCTGACAGTAAGGTAAAGCGGTAAGTAGCTCATACAATCCCAACTGTTATCTATCCCCTTTAGGGATTCTTTTGCACAAATGAATACATTCAGTTTTTTTGTGATGCCATGCACTTTACTAATTTCTTCAAATCAGTAAATAGTTCCACTTAAATAATTGTCCTGTAGTTGTCATTTACAGGAATATACACTCATTAGTTAATAAAACCTTGACTAAGATTTTGTTCTTCCTTCGTGATAACTTGTATTTGTGTTGGTTTGAAAGCACCGTGGCATGGTGGTGAAAGGAGAGAGAATGAAGGGAGCGCAATGCAGTACTAGAGAATAGACAAATGCTTGTGCTCAATAAGGGTAGTGATAACCAATTTGTCAACACTGTAGTATCCAGGTTTGCCATTTATCAGTTAGTTGTTCATATCTAATTTCATTGAAATTAATCAAATTACAACAGATTACAATTGCCATGTAGCAAAAACTCCGGGGTGATTGCTGAAGCTGCATCTCACATTGCAACACCATGTTCTCCTGTCTGACCAAAGCTGTTCTCATGCAACCTGCTGCGACGCCTTCGATCACCTTTCAAAATGCTCTGTCAGTCTATCGTGGGTATTTGGAGATGAGACACCTTGTTTGGTTTATTCTTTAACTCAAGCATGACTAAGCATGATGTTAAGCAGAGTAATTCAGATAACCAACAACATGTGAATCATCCTGTTTTTCATCTGACCTGATTAAGGTGGATGAGAGTGTTCCCTCAACACAATGACGATGCTTTTCTAGAAGAGTGTTTCAGAGTCGATGACTCTTAAGCATTGAATAAGCTCTGTTCATTTCCCTAACATCCCCTCTCACTGCGCCCATCCCTTAATTCAATTATATCAGAGCTTGTTTAATTTAAGATCTCGCCAAGTTTGTGCTGCCTGAGGGAATTAATCTACTTCATTCATCCCCAGTTTCTTGGAAACAAAACGACAGGACCCTTGTTCTGATCATCCAGAGGGGCGTTGCCCTACTACACAATCCAGTGTCTTTCTCTTGCATTGGCTGAATTCATTCTTGTTCAAAATTGTAAAGCAACTGCCCCGAGAAACTGTCTCAATCCCATTCTTACTGCGAGTGACGATTCCCCCGATAAACACACACTTTGGCACAAATTTCTGCCCAAAGTTGCAAACAATAATGGTCTACTTTGAAGTGAGTGGGACTCCATGTTCCATCCATGAATCAAACCAAGATTTTTATCATTGCCAATCGAGAGGTTCCAATATAAAACCAAAATTGGCAAAATTATTATTTTTTTAATATGTATTTTTTTTTACGTTTTAGGGGCCTGAAAATTGAAAAAGATTATCCAGTAATGCACTTTTACCGGCATCGACAAAAAGGAAGTGGTAAAATAAAAAAAGCCCACCTCTTGCTCGGAAAAGTTGAGAATATTTAAACTTGTATCCGTGTCTACAAACTGCAGGTAAAATGCGATGCAAGAGTGGAGCGTGCAGCAGACGCACCATCCAGTAGGGAAACAACGGCAAGCGGTGTGATCGGCCATTATGCAAAACAACCCTCATGATCAGGGTTCAGGAAAACTGTCGCAAATTTGCATGCGGTGTAAAAACGGGTCTTGGGGTTGAAAGTCCTGTGTTGTCGGATGCACCACCTCCCATCATAAATATGTTTTATAGACACATGGATGTGTTTAAATCATGTGTCCACCATGGAAAATTATCCATTTCTATTGGCATTGTCTTCTTGTTAAGTGACACTGCATGAAACCAATAGATTACATTTCCTGACTATTTCACAAATTGCTGAGAGACTGGGTTGGTAATACAAACCAACCAAACACGAAGCTTCACACCATGAGAGAATTCTCACATTTGAAACACGAAATGATGACTTGCTGTGATTGACCGATTGAGTGAGTGAGTCATTGTTTCAGCAGTGATTTGAGAACTTGGTACCTCCAGGTTCAGTTAACAGTGGTCACGCCATCCCTGGTTTAATAACCCAGAAAATACAAATCATTCAGAACACAATGCTGATCCAAACCTCCTCTTACCTGATAGATGACGACGCGGAACTTGTTGCGGGTGAGCAGCTCATCCTGTGTGGATTCAACCTTCTTGACGCGGACGTTTTGCTTCTCGACCCGCGTCCGGACCTCCTTGACATTGGCGCTGACCTTTCGGGTCTTCTGCAGAAGCTTCTCCACTGTGCCGCTGGTGTCGGTGTGGTCCTTGGCCAGTTTCAGGACATCGCCCTGGATGGTCTTGATGTTGTTCTCCAGGTCAAGCTGACGCTCCTCCATGCGCTGCTGGCAGGACTGGACATTGTCGATGATGCCGGCCACGCGCTCCAGCAGCGACAGGATGGTCAGGGCACTGATGGGGTTCCCGGCCTCGTCCTCCACCCCAACGATCTCCAGCTTCTCCTGGACGCCCGCTGTGCGATACTTGTGCTGATCCATTGCAGGGTTTTGATGATGAGGGACGATCTCTCAATTCAAATATTTTGCTTGCTCAAAAGTTGCAATTAAGTTTGGGGAAGGACACCAGAATCAGTGGATTGACCAGCAGGGAGACCAGAGAGAGGCAACACCCAAACGCTACGACCCAAACTCAGGTCTGGGGACTGGAGAAAGGGGAAACTCCACCTACCTCTTTTAAAATAGGCTTCAGGATCCAAAGGGAACCTGAATTCAGCCCTCATGTGGATATGGGCCAGGCGATAAACCTAGATGGGAGCAGCAATGCTCACACGAACACGGCTAAAAATAATAACTCTTTGTAAGGCGACACTCAGACATTTTGGGAAGACGCAAAGCAAAGGGTGATGGAAATCCCCGTCCAAGTCCAGCTCTGCTTTGTCAGAGTGATTCATAATTTTCCGTTATTTGCTCATATGTTCACGCTAGCAGCTGCAGATACATGTACATCAACAGCAGCTTAGGAGTTGTTCTACGGCTCCGCACGACAAATGCAAAGAAGTCACAGTTGCCTGGTCTGATTACACCGTGCTGGCATGTTCTGGGGGGGATTAAACATTGCAGCAGCTGCCCTTTTCTCTTTCCCCCAGGCTGCAGAGTCCTAACATTGACTGTGGCTGAGATCTGAAGCTCTTTATTGGGACTACTGACGATTCCAGAGTGCGAGGAGTGTCAAAGTGACACTGTTTTAACACTCACCCGTCTGAAAGCCACTGCACAGGGAGGATTAATCCGATGTTAATATGCATTGCATGGAGTAATTCATTGATGGTCTTCAGCTCACAGTTTGACAAAGTCATGAACTTAATTTATCATCTGATAATATGAATGTGTTGAGAAGAGTTTGCTGTCCATGAAGACATGAATCAACATGTGTTAAAAATAACCCCCCTGACCACATCCTAAATTCTGCTGGGATGAGCTTTCATCAAACTTCAGAGGCACTCAGTGAATTTGGTCAAGCTGGATTCACTGTATCTAAGGAGACACACGGCGGCTGGTTTACCACAGCTGGATGAACCCAAAATTATATATTATTATAATTGTAATAAAAGGATAAGAAGGACGCTGGCATAACTACATAATGATGGTGATCAGTAAAACGCCTGAAGTCATTTTTTGTTAGGTTTGTTAGGCTGCTCCATCAACACTCTAAAGAACATCATGTAGCATCTAGACAGTCTCTGGTTTGTCCACATAGTCTGGTCTGGTCTCTGGACTAATGTGAGCTACTATTGTAGACCTCTGGCGGACCACAGGCGGTCTCTGGTTTCTCCACATAGTCTGGTCTGGTCTCTGGACTAATGTGAGCTACTATCGTAGACCTCTGGCGGACCACAGGCGGTCTCTGGTTTCTCCACATAGTCTGGTCTGGTCTCTGGACTAATGTGAGCTACTATCGTAGACCTCTGGCGGACCACAGGCGGTCTCTGGTTTCTCCACATAGTCTGGTCTGGTCTCTGGACTAATGTGAGCTACTATCGTAGACCTCTGGGGGACCACAGGCGGTCTCTGGTTCCTTCACATCGTCTGGTCTGGTCTCTGGACTAATGTGAGCTACTATCGTAGACCTCTGGGGGACCACAGGCGGTCTCTGGTTCCTTCACATCGTCTGGTCTGGTCTCTGGACTAATATGAGCTACTATCTAGACCTCTGGGGGACCACAGGAGAGGAGACATTAATGGAGAGTTTCCTCCATTAATGATTCGGCGACGTCATGACGGCAGGAGGAGAATCTCAACAGTGATAAGCTTTTGTGTGTCACACTAATTTCTCATTCACACCCATATATGGATATTCATGTGATTTCATGTGCGTCTGTTTTCATAAATTAAAAAAGAAATTCAAAGTGTTTGTTTGCTTGTTTTCAGTTTCTCTCATGCGATCCCTGAATCTTTTTATATATTTTTTAAATGTTAACGTATGGGCTTGTTAATGAATGAATGATGAAGCGTGATAGCTGTTTTACAGTGCGGCAGTTTGGAGACGAGCGGTTACTGAATGTGTTTGACTGAAGCCAGCAGCTGCACCTGTCCCTGAACACCCCACTCCATAAGTCTATATTTACTCAGGGGTGGTGTGAGTCCCTGCCCCTTGTAGTCATGTATAACACACACATTTGTTTATTTTCACATGCAGAATACGGTGACCTCTGCTCTGCAAACGGGCAGTTTGTAATTAGACAGGAGCATAAATTAATGATGTACCCCCCCCCCCCCCCCCCATCCAACAGGTGTGTGGAGACTGATAACGATGACAAAGCTGGAGGCCATATTCAACCTCATCTGTCCTCATTTTCAAACCACAAAGTCACAAAGCTTCGAGACTCACATATTATTTTGAAATAATTGCTGTTGATAAACTGCTATTAATGGACAAAAGATCAAAGATCAAAATAATAAAAAAAAAACATGTTAAAATGCCAAAACCAACACATCAAGGATATATCCACTTTACCTTCATAAAAACAGAGAGCAGCTCACATGTGAGGATCATGAAGGAGTGAATATTTGTAATTCTGTCTTCGGAAAGGCGATTCCATTGGAATTCCTAGATTTTGTTTTCATTATCTGACTGCCAGGTAACTACAGTAGTTATGTTATCAAAATAAATGCAGGGAAGCAAAAACTACAATTTCAGCTTCTTAGCAAATATGATGAAAATACTTAACTTGAGTGTTGTGCACCACTGGTCCTGGACTCAACAGTGTTGTAGTGGATGCTGATGTACAATATTGATAGTGAACTGCAGGACGACTACACAGATAAGCACTGAGCTCCCTTGGGTGCTTCAACGCATACAGGTGTATGTACTAAAAAGTGAGATAAGTCCTTACATTCTCATGATACACATTATTTACTTTATATGAAAATGCTCATGCTATATTTGCATCTGTTGTAGACTTTGATTATGATGGGCTTTCTCTTCATTTCGTCGCTTATGTCTGGACCACAGTGTTTTGTGCTTCGGAGCAGCACATTCTTTCCCCATCAGAGGATGTAAATGACCAGTGTGTGGGTCTTCGTAAAAGCCAAGGTGGAGAAGAAGACCGCTCTCACTCTTGCCTGCCTCAATAGCGACACACACTTATCATTTCAGTAGCAGAAAACAGTAAAAAGTGTGACATTTGAGGCATGCTTTAATGGGAAAAAGTGGCACCATCTGCTGGACAAATATAAAAATTAAAACTGGAAAGCTAGTTGCCAAATTTAAATCTTAACATAAAGGAATGCATTAGTTTATGTTAACATAAACGTTGGATCAAAAATGGCATTTTCAATGGTTTTCAATGGTCTTTTTTTGTGTAGCTTAGCCATTTTAAGCTAATTTACAGAACTGTGATGACAATTCTAAAATTTTGAAGAAAAAAAAGAATATCCTCCAAATTTTTGATTCATTCAACATAGCCAAAATATACTGAAAATAAAAAAACTGAATGGCACAAAAGGTCCATAGGATTCTCTTAAGGGTTAAAGGCAGAGTAGATAATTTGGAAAAACCCCAGAGATTTTGACCTTGAACGCATCACCGAACCCAAAAAGCCCTGCCTGCCCTTCTTGCTCCCCAGAACACTAAACGAGTGCTCGCGATCAGCAGAGTGCAATCAGGAAGTAAGTGTTGTCAGACAGCCGTGCAATTATTTTCTCCAGACAGACTGTTTTGATTGGATGGGGTTTTTACAGTTCTGCCACGGCCACAGATGACTTTTTAATTTGTTTTATGTCAGAGCATTTCATGTATTGCACTTGCTATCTATGAGTGGGGGAACAGGGCAGTTATGTTACACTCACAGACATGTGAGTCCGGATTGTTTGGTCAGTGTGAGCGCTCTGTTCCGTTCTTAAGAATGGTACGCTTCCTCAGCCCGGTTCCGCTTGGAAGGCATGCACGGGTAAAGAATGTGGACATGACATGGGCTTTAATCTCATGTTCTACTGTGATCCCTCCCCACTATCGGGCCGATTTATGAATGAAAATACTATTGATGACAGGACACAGATGGAGTCTGGGTCGGGCTTGGGCTTCAGATTCGTGGTGTGAGCGGAACCGGACTGGGACGTAGTGAGACGATCCATCCTTGTATAATAAAAATGCTGCTCTGTGCTCTGTCCAAAATCCACTGCTCGCTGACGTGCTCTGATGCAGGCCGAGTGTTTACTGGAAATATGTGTAGACGTGACTTGTCAGTAGCTGAAGTCATGTTCTCTGTGTTGTTTTCTATTGTGATGAATTTGAGACGCCGCTTCTTGGAAACTACATAAAGCCACGCTTGTGTTGTGTTACGAGCTGATGACGTATGTACGACAGGCAATCGTGCTTGGGCCCGGTTGGACTTGGAGCAGTGTGAGTACAGGGGAGGGGGGACAATCAGACCGAAGCACAGTACGTAAAATGGCCCTATGTGAGTAAAGTATCTCAAAATTGTACTTAAGTACTACCTGAGTAAAAGTATTTGGTTACTTTTCACCACTCGTTATAGGACCAGTGATGCGTGCTGTTTCATAAGTGACCCTTTCTTGCCTGATGCTGTCATTCAACCCGACTGAGACAGGAACCGCGAACATTAATAAACAGGAAATAATAGCAGACCCGCTTTCCCACCTTAACTCCATGTCCATCTGGTCAGCATGTTTTAGAAAACAATACTTAAATATTTATATGAACTTTTAAGTAATATGTGACTAATATGCGTACATTTATTGCAAATGTCCCACATATTATTACAAATATATTTTTGTTCGACTCGTGATAACGCCATCAGCTTATTCCAGATCAGCTGATCATCACTGGTAGGGCCGAAAACTTGTCAACTTGTCATCTGCCAGGCGAACATTTACAGTTCACAGGTGTTTCCGCAGGACTGTACACTGGTACAGAAGGACTGTCAACATCAGAGCTCAGTGTGCAGTATTCATATTTAGTATGGAATCAGGACACAGTCTCTGGAGAGCAAGAAGCAAATACATTGATTTTGTTTGAAGACACAGGTCACTGTCACTCATTTGAAACAGAAACACACTGTAAAAACAGTCAAACGCAAACCACACGGGATGAAGAGACACAAATAAGTAACATTTCACTCAAATGACAAATCAGAACCATGGTGTACATACAAAAACATCTCCTTTTTTATTTTGGCAGAGACCAAAAATAGCCTCTCAAAGTCTACATGCAGAATATTAACAAGTCAAACACATTCTAGTCACATTTAGAGAAGTCACGGCTGCGATGGTCGACAACAAGTAGAAACACGTCGCTCAGCAGAGGGGAGGGGACTAAGACGTTACAGAAAAACTGGGACGGAGGGTGAAAATGATAAAACCTACACAGAAGACAAACGTCAGAGTTGAAGTAAAAAGCATCTGGTGTCACCACTGGGCCATCCCTCCTTAATGAATCACTACTAGCCATGCACATGAAAACGTAGATGATTATTAAATCATTACTTTTGGCTTAACATCTAATCACTGCAAATGCTAATTGTTTCCCGGAGCTTAAAATGTATTTCAACATCTTTCTCATTGATTTTTTGTTTTTGCGAGCTACATTTTTTTTGGATAATAGGAGTGGGAAAAAAACGATACAGCAAATCACAATATTTTGCGTGGCAATGTTGAATTGATACACCTATACCAAGTATTGATATTATATTATATCAACTGTTACAGTTTTTCTCAGTTGCTTTGGCACAATTCTTAAATGATGATGGATATTTTCAAAACATGTGTAAACCTGCAAACTGGGCACTGGTTCACAAAACATTTGAATTTTACATTATTTTAAACAAATTGCAAATGTTTTAGCACATATATGCAAATGAGTAAATACAAATATCTACAGTCGTCCATATCAACTGTCTAAATGTGTCAGGCATATATATTTACCATGAATATCATTATGTACTATGGATTTGTCTGTAACATCCACACGTTATCTCCAGGTAGCTGACAGGTGGTTTGCATAAGGATGGCTGTTGCCAAACATATTTATTAGAACAGATAACCATAATATCTGAACACGGAGGAACCTGGTCAGGTAAACAATGAAGAGGTGAGTGCCTGCTCGAGGAAGAGGAGTAAGGACTGTGTGCTGTGTAAGTTTTCTGTTTAATGTGGTGTAAGACAGTTGCTCTACGTAAATAAAATACAGTAAGTTTCCATGGAAATGGAGTGCAATGTGAAATACAAGAGCATTCAGTTCACTGGAAACATATAACATTCTAGTAGAGTAAGCATTCAGGGTCAACTTAAAAAATTATACAAATCTGAAATGTGAATATAAGGAACATTTCCAGGCTCCACTGCCATACTCAAACAACATCTAAACATTCTGACCACCATTGTTTACACAATACCAAAGCAACTTTTCATTTTGAGGCCAGTGCCTTTTTATATGAGAAAATAACTTTGTTTGCTTTGAGAATGTTAACAATGTTTCAAGAAATGAGTCAAAGCAATTGAGAAAAACTGTAATATTGCAAATACAAGTTAAACCTTTTGGTAACGATTGCTGTTTCAGTCCACTAGATGGAGTTGTTTTGTTCACTGACAAAATAAAGGTGATTGAAGTGAGATGAACCAAGTGAAATCTTATTATAGGTAAAACAGATGTTGGTTAACTCTCAGTAATCACCACATATGATCAGGCATATCGAAAAAATTTCTAAATCCCAATAAGATTGTATTATGACTCAAGTATAGCAATAGTACCATATAGTAGGGCCTCTGGTGATTCCACATTCTATTTAATCATGTTAGCTTAACAGCTTTGAATATTATTAACGCTTGGTTAGGTTATAAAACTCTGGTAAAATAACTCAACATTGACTTGGTTTCACACGGGATACGAACAGTGGTCTCCTGCGTGAAAGTTGTTTGTTTCACCAGTCCATCCTCCCCTTTAACTCAACTACACAGACTTTCTGCCTCTGTATACTAAGTCTAGTGCTCTGACGGCTAGTAATGAAATGGATGGATTTGGAGTTAGTTGAAAACCTGGTAAAGGACATCTGCGATAGAAGTTACTTAGCATCTGAGCTAAACTTATCCTAAGTTCTTAGACCAACATTGCAGCTCAATGCCAGCTGAGTTGAGCCAATCAAGGCTTTATGTTGCAGTACTTCTGGCAACAGAGGACCACAAGTGGGCAAACGTTCCATATATCCTGTTGATGTCGCCTAAATCCCGTTTTTGTTGCCTCAGTCCCTTCGTTGTTGCCTAGGTCCCGTCATTGTTGCTTAGGTCCCGTTGTTGTCACCTAGGTCCGTTGTTGTTGCTTAGGTCCGGTCATTGTTGTCTAGGTCCCGTTGTTGTTGCCTAGGTGCTGTTGTTGTTGCTCAGGTACAGTCGTTGTCGCCAAGATCCCATCGTTGTTGCCTAGGTCTTGTTGTTGTCGCCTAGGTCCCATCATTCTCACCTAGGTCCCATCATTGTCGCCTAGGTCCCATCATTGTCACCTAGGTCCCGTCGTTATCGCCTAGGTCCCATCATTGTCACCTAGGAACCATCATTGTCGCCTAGGTCCCATCATTGTCACCTAGGTCCCGTCATTATCGCCTAGGTCCCAACATTGTCACCTAGGTCCCATCATTGCTCAGGTACAGTCGTTGTCGCCAAGATCCCATCGTTGTTGCCTAGGTCCCGTCATTGTTGCCTAGGTCTTGTTGTTGTCGCCTAGGTCCCATCATTCTCACCTAGGTCCCATCATTGTCGCCTAGGTCCCATCATTGTCACCTAGGTCCCGTCGTTATCGCCTAGGTCCCATCATTGTCACCTAGGAACCATCATTGTCGCCTAGGTCCCATCATTGTCACCTAGGTCCCGTCGTTATCGCCTAGGTCCCAACATTGTCACCTAGGTCCCATCATTGTCACCTAGGTCCCGTCGTTATCGCCTAGGTCCCATCATTGTCACCTAGGTCCCGTCGTTATTGCCTAGGTCCCATCATTGTCACCTAGGTCCCGTCATTATCGCCTAGGTCCCATCATTGTCACCTAGGTCCCGTCGTTATCGCCTAGCTCCCGTCGTTATCGCCTAGGTCCCGTCATTATCGCCTAGGTCCCATCATTGTCACCTAGGTCCCGTCGTTATCGCCTAGGTCCCATCATTGTCACCTAGGTCCCGTCATTATCGCCTAGGTCCCATCATTGTCACCTAGGTCCCGTCGTTATCGCCTAGGTCCCATCATTGTCACCTAGGTCCCGTCATTATCGCCTAGGTCCCATCATTGTCACCTAGGTCCCGTTGTTATCACCTAGGTCCCATCATTGTTGCCTAGGTCTTGTTGTTGTCACCTAGGTCCCATCATTGTCACCTAGGTCCCATCATTGTCACCTAGGTCCCGTCATTATCGCCTAGGTCCCATCATTGTCACCTAGGTCCCATCATTGTCACCTAGGTCCCGTCATTATCGCCTAGGTCCCATCATTGTTGCCTAGGTCTTGTTGTTGTCGCCTAGGTCCCATCATTGTCACCTAGGTCCCATCATTGTCATCAACTAGTAGTTTGTTTCACCAGTCCATCCTCCCCTTTAACTCAACTACACAGACTTTCTGCCTCTGTATACTAAGTCTAGTGCTCTGACGGCTAGTAATGAAATGGATGGATTTGGAGTTAGTTGAAAACCTGGTAAAGGACATCTGCGATAGAAGTTACTTAGCATCTGAGCTAAACTTATCCTAAGTTCTTAGACCAACATTGCAGCTCAATGCCAGCTGAGTTGAGTCCCATCATTGTCACCTAGGTCCCGTCGTTATTGCCTAGGTCCCATCATTGTCACCTAGGTCCCGTCGTTATCGCCTAGGTCCCATCATTGTCACCTAGGAACCATCATTGTCGCCTAGGTCCCATCATTGTCACCTAGGTCCCGTCGTTATCGCCTAGGTCCCAACATTGTCACCTAGGTCCCATCATTGTCACCTAGGTCCCGTCGTTATCGCCTAGGTCCCATCATTGTCACCTAGGTCCCGTCGTTATTGCCTAGGTCCCATCATTGTCACCTAGGTCCCGTCATTATCGCCTAGGTCCCATCATTGTCACCTAGGTCCCGTCGTTATCGCCTAGCTCCCGTCGTTATCGCCTAGGTCCCGTCATTATCGCCTAGGTCCCATCATTGTCACCTAGGTCCCGTCGTTATCGCCTAGGTCCCATCATTGTCACCTAGGTCCCGTCATTATCGCCTAGGTCCCATCATTGTCACCTAGGTCCCGTCGTTATCGCCTAGGTCCCATCATTGTCACCTAGGTCCCGTCATTATCGCCTAGGTCCCATCATTGTCACCTAGGTCCCGTTGTTATCACCTAGGTCCCATCATTGTTGCCTAGGTCTTGTTGTTGTCACCTAGGTCCCATCATTGTCACCTAGGTCCCATCATTGTCACCTAGGTCCCGTCATTATCGCCTAGGTCCCATCATTGTCACCTAGGTCCCATCATTGTCACCTAGGTCCCGTCATTATCGCCTAGGTCCCATCATTGTTGCCTAGGTCTTGTTGTTGTCGCCTAGGTCCCATCATTGTCACCTAGGTCCCATCATTGTCATCAACTACGTTTGGTTTGGATCACATTGACAGGTGTGAAATTCTGGACCAAATAATTTGGGCTTCAAAGGGCCCCTAGTCTCTTATCTGTTGCAAAGTGGAATACTGGCAGTAGATTTAACTGGCTTATATCACAACCTGAAACAGAACATTCAGACCTTTTCTTCGTAAAATTTGTGTTTTTAGTTTTAGTTCAGATTTAGTTAAGTTACTGGGAAAATAACTGACAGTTTTGATGCCTGATAAAGATTGCAATGGGAACAGCTTGACATGAACGGATAATCAGAAGCTTGTATTTGGAGAATATCCAATATGAAGTGAGACTGAGGTTAAAAACTGCATCCTAACTCCAAACATTGTTTAGTATGAAAAAAAAATTTCAACCTCCTAAACAATGCACATCAACAAACATATTGCTGCGTCACGCATAGGAAACTTAATATTAATTTAAATAAAAGCAGCTGTTGTCGCTGGACTTTCGAACAGGACAAGACTTCGTTTTTGACATAACAATGAGTTTAATTAAAAAGTAAATTGAAATGCATTATTAAAAAGTGTGAAGGAGCTGACAAAGGTTTCAGCTTTGAGAGGAAGGACGCAAGTGGAGTTTAACCGCTCAAGAATGAGAAGAGATGGTGAAAGGTTTCTGACAAAAGAACGCACAGGAAGGCATAGCTGGACATACAGGTTGTGTTACGGTGAACCCAGGGACACAAAGGAACAACACAGAAAAGTTATAGTCATTCATTGGATGTAAGTACCTGTCCACATACTACTAGGATTGTTGTTGATGACTATCCACAGACAGTATTTGCTGTTTTTAGGTAACATTAATATGCTAATGATGCTGAGTTGGCTGCACACCACTGACATCTGTAGACCTGTGTCTGATTACATGTCAGACCAGAAGGAAACACGAAGGAAAGTGGGTTTCCTGCAGGATTATTATTAGTGTTTTTTTTCTCTGTGCTTGGAATGTCTCAAAAACTAAAACAAACAAACAAACGGAAGAAAACGACAGAATTATTCTCTCACATTCAAAGAAAAGCCTTGATTACAGCCAA
Source organism: Chelidonichthys spinosus (assembly GCA_029853015.1). NCBI lineage: Eukaryota > Metazoa > Chordata > Actinopteri > Perciformes > Triglidae > Chelidonichthys > Chelidonichthys spinosus. Next base: position 6,287,480 of record CM056827.1, on the reverse strand, counting down.
CCATTATCAGCAGCCAAGACTTTCTTTCATAAAAAAGATCCCTTAGTTGAGTTGGCCTCCGTGGCAGTCGGTCCTTCAAACCCAGGAACAGCACTCTTCCTTTACAATAGTCTGAATTCAGGTTTTTCAGACGAAGATGCAAAAACATTCCTCTGAGTGTCAAAATCAACAGGAATCAACAATCTTTTTTTTTTCTCCGGTCCCCACCCACCCAGATATTACACATTCCTTTCTTCAATGGCGACCAATGCTTTCCCATAAGTGTCCTCCGTTCATCAGTCCGACTCCTTTTCTTTTAAAAAGTTAAGACTACACCACAGTACAGTTTTCACGAGTCATGCGAATATACAGGAACAAGAATTCATAAAATCTGTAAAATAACAGTTAACATAAAAAAGCCTAAGTAAAAACTACTTCAAAGAAAAGTATTATCATAATAAAATTAAATTATATTGAACACATTGAAGTCTTTAGGAATAGGTGTAAACATATCTATATCACTGGCTGTCCCTCACTCACCTCCTACAGAAATCAAACTGCATTTGGTGATCAGCTGCACATTATTTGTAAAAGGGAAAACAGAGAGGGGCGTAGAAATAATCTGTTTCAATAAATAGCACATTCCAGAGGACACTTCAGCATACATATCACTGCTCACCAGTTTACCAAAAGTAACATGTATTTATAAAGCATTCAACAAAAACTCTAAAGAAATTAAAAGTAAGTAAGACAGCGGACATGTTGACGATGTAAAGTGACAGCGGGTTTTGACGATTCACTTCCCTGTTCATGGTCTTACGGTGAAGAAAGAAAAATGATTTCCATCCTAAAAAAAAAGGAGGGAAAATAAGGCCCCTTAAATAAATATCCTCATTCTTTTTTTATGGTTTCCCAGGAGAAAAGAAAAAGTGCCAAAAAATCTACCGTTAAAAAATGGTATTCCCACGGCGTAAGAAAAAACTTATCAAAAAGAACCCAGACAAACTTGGCTATACCATCCTGGAGTTAGTGTCCGAGGAAAAGTGTCCCAGGTTTTGTTTTTGCCGGCGACCCCTGTTGTTTTTCGGACATTTCCTGAGAAATGAGACACACAAAGTGACATCTAAGAAACATCTTGACAATGAGATATTTTGACATTAAAATGTATTTTATACTTGTAAAACTGAACAGTTTGTATCAGCACTATCAGCAAAATTATATTGTTAACTTGTCATTTTCATCCAAACAATAACATTACAGATGCCTACCAGCATTTCAGAAAACTTGAAATATAAAATAATGTTGAAATAATTGTCATAATGTCATTTAAGTTTCGTGGTGATATGAATGAGTTAAATTTAGAATTTAAAAATATTGGTACTTTTACTGTTACACTCTTTTTTTGGTTTCTGTGTGGTATTTGTGATTTTACTGTTACAGAGTATTTTCACAGTGTGGTATTGAAACTTTTACTTTTGCAGTCAAATCCTGTTAACTTTCCCTCAACTTTAAGCCTCTGCTGTCGTCGTCCTGACGACTGACATCACACCTCTGAGGCTGCTCTTGTTGACTCAACTCACTTTTAAATATAGATATGTAGTCATTTTGAATTTCAAAAAACTGCACGAACTACAAACAATTACTACTTTAATAATTAATACTTGCGTGCTCTTGCCATAAAATATTTACAGAAAAATCCACTCAATAACCTTTTACAATGACGTAATTAAGGTATTTCAATTAGCTTTTCAAAAGACAGAATTCATGGTTAAATGAATGGTAATGCATTTTTAATTAACTTCACCACTTAAGTTTTTTTAAAGGGTGAAACTCAATAACATTACTTAATAAAATCATCTCATAACTTTTTTGCCTGAAAAGGGCCACAACTTAACATAACTACATTTCAACCCCGTTAATCAATCATTTTGAACATCTTAAAAACACAAACAACATTATAATCCACAAATCCATCCTTTAGTTAACTCCAAGTGTGGGGTGAACATTTAAGGGTTTACTCAGGTCACATTAAAAACCTTAAAATATATTACAATCCATTCATTTATCTCACATTTGGGTTCAAATACCTAAAATACTGGAAAAAATCCTTTACACCTGAACATTTTCAGAAAAATCTGTTAATAAAACCTAAATTGGTCAATAATGTATTTAATGGACATTTTAATTATGCATTAATCAAATTAAAAATCCTTTAATGTACTTGGGGCTTTTGAAATAGAGAGAGTGGGTTGCCTCTCACCTTGTGATGCACATCACCACGGCAACGATGATGGCGATCTGCACGGCGCCGATGATGGCGGCGATGAGGACGTAGTGGAGCTTCTGGCCGCTTGGAACCACGTAGAGGATGTTGAAATCTTGGGGCTCGTCACACTGAGTACCTTTGTAGCCTGCATCACACCTGGGACACACACACATCACACACACACACACGTCAGCATCAGTCCACAAATGATGCATTCATGCAGATTACTGAGTGTAGGTCATCTGGGTTTTGGCAGTTATTCTGGTAAAACTGAAGGAAATAGACTTGAAAAATGACTTTTTAAAATGTATATAACACCAGTTGACAACATGTTCCCAGTGTAGACAACTCTACTGACTAAAACTGAAGTATTTTGTCAGACACATCTGACCACGACTGAAAAACAATGCTGGATCACCTGTTGAGCAGAAATGATGTAATAATGTACTAATAGGTGAAACCATAAGCTTGGTGATTTATTGGCGCAAATCGACTTGTTCACTTTAAATAAGACAAGAAAATCAACCTCATAAAAGTTGTCCCATAGTTATACTGCTACAAAATATTTGATTTTTATTATTAGGGCTCAGTATGATTAATTCATGGAATTAATGAATCATGTTTTAACTCATTAACGCTGTTGGCTCTCTGGTTGGGACGTTTCAAATATAAAAAAACAAAGATTTGAAAGATGAAACTACGTCTAAGATACAACTGCACCAAAACCACTGCGGCGGCGTGACGTTGAGCTCTCACCATGGAGCCTAATTAGCCGCCCAGTTGAAACAACAACCTGATGGACAAACATGTTGAAGCATCATTTATCAGCAGCTGCAGGATGAAGCTAAACAGACATCTAGTGAGCGTCCGGTGGAGAGAGACAGAGAGAGTGTGTGACGGTGTTACAGCTGTGAATGCAGCAGTGCATTGTGGGTCGGGTTTATTTGTCGGTATTTCCTAAATTTTTACTCCTGCTGATAGCATGAAAATTGGTGTTCATTTGTGAACAAAACATTCAAGTATCATAAACGTTCACTTAATTTCTGCAATAATGTAAAAATCCCATTGGAGTTGTTAAGGGAAACTGTGCGATGCTAACTTCCTGTTGGCATACAAGCATACAGCGTCTCTGCATCAGCATTAGTAGTTGAGGCAGTCACAAACCTGCAGGTGGCCATGTTGTGCTTGATCTCACATTTCCCATGAGCACAGAAGCCGGCGTAGCTGTCGGTGCAGGGGATCGGCAACCCGGCGTAGAAACCGTCTCCGTGGTCCAGACCAGTGGTTTCTGAACAACAAATACTCAACGATGAGAGGGGGATCCTTTCAAAAACATTTCTACAGCCTCCATTTGCTTTTTATTAACATAGTCACCAAAGTAGGGAAATTAAGAACAATTAAAGTGTAAATACCAGCCACTAAAGGAGGTAAGAAATACATTACTATACCTTAGACTACACAAGGGAATTTATATACATAGTAAATGGCAATAAAACATTACCATTTATATACATAGTATATTTATGTGCAGAATTGAGGTAGTAACTGAAAAACAAATCACTCACAATCACACATATACAAGTGAATATATAATATACATCGTATCTATTTGCTATTATATATCATTTATGTGCAATATAAATACATGAAATATACACATTCAATAATAATAATGCAATGTGAAAACTATGTAATGGGTTATTCTTACTTTTAATAATAATAATGAATACATGGATAAATAATGACATATACAACACAATGATTAAAAGAAATATTAGATTAGATACGTCACCATTTCTATTATTGTAATAGGAATAATAACACAATTTAAAGACAAGCTGCAGGTACATGTGGGAAAGTTGTTTTTAAGGTGAGACTTTTTTTCTCTCTTTTTCTTCCATAACATGACTTCTTCCAGAGTAGTGGAGAGAAAACATTTAATTTACTACTCTCTTTGAGGCTGCCATTAGGTAATGTATCGTTGGTATATTTAAACAACATTTCATAAAAAAAAGAAAAATCAAATACTTTACTTAACTTAAGTCTTAATATGAGTAACCAACAGGGGAAGTTTCATGGTGATACATATTTTTTTTTTCTTTAAGATTATTTTTTCTTAGAAATCTCCACTTACTGAATCACTAACATCCACCAAACCGTGCAGTTCCATTCCTCTCTATATCCTGAAGGTTTTTTACAGAGGGGTTTGTTTCTATATCATTCATCTATACAACATATTACGAAAAACATGGAGACATTTAACATTTTTTCTCTTGACAATTTTGATTTCTCCTGGTCGCCCCCTTGATTTTTGGCCATCACCTTTTTCGTTTTTGTCTGTCGTCATCTTTTCACGATCGCCATCTTGATTTTTGGCTGTCACATTCTTGGTATTTGACTGTTGCATGCTCTGGTTTTGGCCCTCACCATCTTGGGATTTGGTTTTGTCAGCTTGGTTTTTGACTGTCCCTACCTTGGTTTTTTCGGTTGAATCAAACCTTTTAGACTATTGGCAATAATAGAACAGCTTTGTTCAAGATAAGATAAGATAAGATAGTCCTTTATTCGTCACGCAGTCGGGAAATTTACAGTGTTACAGCAGCAAGACAGTAAAGATAAGGATAATAAATAATAAACATGCATTAACAAGAAAAGTACAATATAAAAAAAGATATTAACACTAAGACTATATAGAGAAAGTTAAATAGAGTAGAATGTATAGTGTACATAATAGACAATTTCCAGAATATACAGAATGGACTAGATATTTACATTATTGTTTCATCTGATCTTTTTCCTCATGTGTACAACCTTTTCCCCCATTTAGACACATATGGACATAATTAATACAAAGTCAATAATAGACGATATTGAATTACAAAACATTAGTAATAATAATAATTATTAATACATTGTAAAGGGGAAGAAGAAAAGGAGAAGATGAATTAAAATCAAAGAAAAGGTGAGAAGGAGGGAAAAAATAAAAAATAACAGAGTGTGTGATGTGTAGATCCAATTATTTCTGTTCATTTGCACATATACACTAAAATTCAAGGATTATTCCAGCTGCTGTTAAATTATCGTGTGTTACTTTGAGCATAAAGCGGATAATCGCTAACAGGATACCTTTACTGCTGCATTAGTGATGTTGTAATTATGTCTACAAATATAATTCCCGGGAATCTATCCAGCACTTCCCTCCAAACCTCCCCGAGAGGAGCTCAGAGAGGGAAAACATTAATGACCATAATTAGCTTAAAAGCTCATATTTAGCAGTTTTCTCCCTGAAAGACAGATGACTAGGATGCGACATGGAAACTATTACTCAGCAACAAATCCAGCAGCATTTCCCCACATTTTGTTCTTGCTTTAGGATTTGAAAAAATAAATTAAATTCCTGACTCACAAGCAGCGAGCTTGATGGATCTTTTATAAACTACCCTTCAGCCAAGAGAGACTTTGGCAGAAATATTCATTGTTTTATTTTTTTCTGAGATGAATTATGAGCAGCATCACATTAGATTTAACTCTTTACTCACTTCATCAGTATCGTTCTCAATTCCTCATGCTTTAGGTGTGTCTCCATGGATGTAATGTATTACATGAAGTAGATACCAGACTCAAATTTCAGAATGGGAATGGTGATAATTGACCACAGTTTTAGGCATCCTGTCATTAGTCTCTTTTAAATTACGTAATGTTTTTAGAGAATTTGTTTGGTGGCTTTGAGAAGCATCGACAACTTAAGGCAACTGGATTGACAAGCCTTTATCTAGACACCGACATCGAATCCTAAGCTAATTTTTCGTGCAGGTAAATTGCATTTAAAGCGAACGTGTGACGCAATTGTTGACGCAGTGTTGCCATTCTCCTCGTGTCGTCAGTTAAATCGGAATTTGAGACAAATCATATCGTAGCGGCAGGGGCGGATCTAGGATTATGGGAGATCCGAGCCTTAGCCCAGAGGGATGAAAGATGTATGCGATTTTTTCTGGCATAGACGCCTTTTATTAGCAGTGGACAGATAGGAAACACAGCAGAGAGAGGGGGTGTGACATGCAGCAAAAAACCTCCACCCTGGATTTGAACCAGGGTCGGCTGCGTATACAGGTACTCGTGGCATGCGCTCTAACCGCTCTAACCACTTGGCCACCTGCGCACTTGAAAGCTACTACTTTGTAAGTCAGTAACTTCTCACACACCAAGTGTTAATCTTAACATTCACAGACCTAAAACTTCTGTTCCGACGTTGGCTGTTAATTGTTGGTTGTTGCGCTGCCGCAGAGAAAAACTTTCTTCTGTCCATCATGTAGCTACGTCCGTCTGACAGAAGACGATTTGAACCCGTGGTCGGAATCAACACAGGAAAGAGAGAGAGGACACACTTCTTCTCGGCAGGGCAGGCTACGAACGCAGGTTACTTTTCCGCTGCTGCTGCCTCTCTGTTGGACTCTGGTACTGCAGGAAGCTACACTTCAGACTCTGGCGTGGTCAGGGGAGGGAGACATAAACCACGTTGAGCTTTTCCCCCCCTACTGTAAACATTTGGGGGTTTGGCAAAAACATCCGGGGCTTGAGCCCAAGTAGCCATCCGCTAACCCCGCCCCTGCGTAGCGGTCTGTGGTCTCCGAGAGCTCTATGAAAATATCTTACATTTTATAGAGAGACTGAACGAAACTATGAGTACAAACCAGAGACTGTCCGTGGTACAAACAACAAGGTCGCTGCCGAGGCGTTATTTGAAGTGTTTATGGAGCAGCTATGGTGTTAGCATAGCCTAGCTCTGATCGATCAGAACGGCATTCAGAAAATAAGCATTTCAAAAGTGAAATGCTTATCATCTTATGGAAACAAACCATGACTTCTGTCTTTTTATAAATCACCGCCATTATGTCATTACTTTGGCATCATTTTTTATCCATTTATTGTCATTATATCACAACAAAGCAGTTTTATTTTGGTGCATAGTGCTGTAGTTAACCAGGCGATATGTGGATTGCTATTCACGGTCAACCAGCCGGTGTATCTGGGACTTCACATGTACAAAGCAACACTAGTGGATATATTGACCATGACTGATAAAACATTGTCAATATCTACATGGAGATAAACCCCTCTCTGGCGTGCACGGTTCAATCCCATCGTTCTATTGTCTGTCTCTATGTACAAGTTAAAACACAGAGTGAAGGAACTGACAGCGCTGGAAAGGAATCATTCCCCTGCTGAGACGTTTTAGTCAGTGGAAACGATTCAGAGAAGGAGCTGTGCATTATAAAACCCTCTGGATTCTGTTTCATCTCCTCTTTGATATCCAAACTCAACATTTGCATCGTGCAGCTGGGTGGGTAATGCTCATCCTGCTCCACTAATCCATGTGTTTACTTGTGAGAAATTACAGCGTCACACAGCTTAAGGAACAGTGTACTCATAATATGTTCAGCATAATGTGGGCAGAGACTCAGAGCTGTGAGGACATTATCGTGTTTTAATTCAGTTCTATCCGGCAGTTATTTCTCCTCAGCAGGTTCAGGCTCAGGTTAACAGGCTGCTGAAAGGCCACAAGTCTCACAATCAGCTGCAGGAAAGTGGATTTACAACATAGGCAGTTGTCGGAAATGGACGTAGTCATTGTGACGTCACCCATTGTGGACTATCATCTTGAAGTTACGTTTTTTGGTGTTGCCACCTTGGTTTTTTTGTGTTGCCGCCTTGGTTTTCTGTGTTGCCGCCTTGGTTTTTGGTGTTGCCATCTGGGTGTTTGGTGTTGCCATCTTGGTTCTTGGTGTCGCCACCTTGGTTCTTGGTGTTGCCACCTTGGTTCTTGGTGTTGCCACCTTGGTTCTTGGTGTTGCCACCTTGGTTCTTGGTGTTGCCACCTTGGTTTTTTTGTGTTGCCGCCTTGGTTTTTTGTGTTGGTGCCTTGGTTTTTGGTGTTGCCCTCTTGGTGTTTGGTGTCTACACCTTGGTTTTTGGTTTTGCCATCTTGGTTTTTGGTGTTGCCACCTTGGTTTTTGGTGTCGCCAACTTGGTTTTTGGTGGTGCTAACTTGGTTTTTGGGTGTCACCTTTTTTTGCCCATGCCATCTTGGGTTTCGGTTGTCATCTTGTATTTTGTCAATGACCATCATTTTTGGCCCAGGCAATCTTGATTTTTTTTATGTTGCCATCTTGGTGTTTGGCAGTCGCCACCTTGGGTTTCCGTTGTCGCCACATTGTTTTTTTGTTTAGACTTGTCAATGTAGAACATCCTCCAAAGGATGCGACCGCGTTATTGGGACTCAGGCCACCTCGTCATGAGGTCTGGCCGATCGGATCCCAATGCAAGCAATACATCTTGACAGTAAATACATCCTGGCATGATCAGATGACAAAAGTCATATTTAAAAGACAAGTGAAACTATAGTCATGACTTCATTTCAGTGCCTGCAGATCTCAGTTATCAATTTCAGTGTTAATGAAACTGATAAAAATGAAAGAGGAAACGATGTAAATGTAGTTCAACTTTTACTTGGTGGTTTTGGATTCAAACAGCTTCCTTACCTAAGACGTTGACTTTGAAAGGACTGCTGTCGTCTTTCTTCCCCAGTTTCTCTTTATCAGCTTTAGAGGACAGAGTAGGAACAGATGGACAGAGTCAGTTAGATGCAGACAGTGGACAGTTAAATCTCTTGTAAATTCATGAAAAAGTTCATGTATTAAATGTAATAATAATACATTAATATGACCAACTCATCAATCTGAAACAGATTTTAGTCTTTTCATCGAGGCATCGCTGTGAGATTTTTACCTGACTGTTTAACTTTCTGTTGGCTGCTAACAAAGTGCCATTTTTAATCTGTTTATTGGCTGTGTGTGTGTGTGTGTGTGTGTGTGTGTGTGTGTGTTGTGTGTGTGTGTGTGTGTGTGTTGTGTGTGTGACGGCAGACAAAACATGTTAGATGTGTTATTGTTAGTTTCCATAATGTCTTCATGCTATCTGCAGGAGGAGTTGCTGGGAATGCTAAACAGACAAACACACAACACACACACACACACACACACACACACACACACACACACACTCATTCATTTTTAACGCTCCATCATCCCTGAGGACATTTTGAAACCCTCTCCCCCGTCTTCCTCACCCTCCTTCTCTCCTCTCCACATCATCATCCCTCTCTCTCTCCTCATCTTACTCAGCCTTGATCATGGATGGATGTCATTATATTATTTGTTGAAATTAGTTGGTACTCGCTTACATAAGCACAAGTCATATTTCATTTTACATGAAGAAATATGGATAGGATTTTGATGTAAAAACACACAAAAAAAGTATAAACTATTTGACTGAGAATGTTCCTAAGTTATGGTTATGAACTCCATCATCAATGTATCATTGTGTGCAATAAATGGGAGAAAACTGACATGAAGAGACCAGAATTCAGGATGATTTAATCATTGCAGTCTGTTTAATGTGTTTTGCTCTAAAGATAATCTCCAAGTAAGTGACATAAGTACCAATGTGCTATTTTAACATGAGGAATTTTCTGTTAGGACTTTTCACAGGTGTTTTCCTTGTATTTTTAATTACACATTGATTTGTGGGAGCATGAAGATTTCCAGATTTAGAGAAACCTTCCTTAGACCTCTGTGGAAAAATATTAATAGAGTAGTTCATGAGTTACCATTAGCTCAGTATAATTTTTAGATGGATAGAGCTCTTTTTTGATAACCTGTACTGTTGTTACCAGATATGCCAGGAATTCTTCATTCATGGTATATTTTTATTAGTTCATTTATGTTCTTGATTGCAGTTATTTGCTTATTGTTTATTCTTTGTAATTATAGTGCATACTGAACACCAAGGCAAATTTCTTCTATGTAAAAACAAACTGCTTTCTGATTATGATTCTGATTATTTGGAGACTGATTTCTGAGTCATTTATTTTTGAGTATAAATTAGCACGATAAAATACGGACCACATACTGTAAATCTGTGCACTTTTTTGTTCAACATAGTCTGTGAATGTTTGGAAGGACATCCTGTAAATCTAGAGAATTTTTCAGTTTAGGCTTAAAAGATATGCCAGTAAATTTGATGGAAATTGTAGCAAATTTCTGTCAGGACATGATTTTCTACAGTTTTTTTTTCTGACAGTTCATGGAAGAAACAAAGTGGTTAAAGAAAGCGTTTCGCAGGAATCACAAAAGCAACTTCATGTTTTTGCTGTGATAACAGTCAATGTGTTTTTTCTGCTGGATGTTGGTGCCCTGTGGGGACAGCAGATCAGGAGAGAGGGGCAGCTGCTCTTCGCCTCAGGTTGCTAGACCAACATACCGGCCACCCCCCTGAGCCAATCAGACGCTTGGTCACCGGCCACCTTAAAACCATAACCACTGACAAGAAATCCATAAATCCTGCCGGGTAACCGCTCCTGCCAAAACCCACTGAGACGGCCTCCGGTAAGACGATACGTTGTGCTTCAAGGCGAGTCTATCAACATAAATCAGATCTAAGAAGATACTCAGAGGATGTACTGAGACCGGGAGAGCTCTAGGTTGTTGGCACAGACTCTGAAAAACACCAGACATCAAACTGTGACTGCTAATGAGGTTTCTACCCCCTGAGAAACCAAAAAACTCAGTGTTGTAAAAAGCTGCTCAAAATGATGAATTAAATAGACAAGATTGACATTACTTCTGAAACACTAAAGGACAACTATCAACAGGTAGGAAGGAAGAAGATGAAGGAAGGACTGAAGAAGACAGAGAAATAAATTGGGAAGGGAAAACTGGAGGGAGGTTGCAAAGAAAAACATTGAAAAGAAGAAGCCAAAGGAAAGAAATAAGGAAACAGGAGGAAGAGAGACATTAAAATGATAAAAACAGAAGAAAAGGATGGAAAGAAAGAAAATGAATGAGGACATTAAAAGCGGAAAGAATAAAAGTAAGAAGGAAGGAAAATCTGAAAAGGAACAAGAAACAACATGAATTCTTTCATCATATGAGTCTCCCGATTCTCTGCGTCAGATACAAACAGGAAGTGTAACAAGGTGTGGATTAATGCCATGGAAACCAACTGCATGCTTGGTTTGTGGGTTAATTGAAAACAGTGGTGATTAGACACATTCATTTGTCTGACACGGTTTCAGTAATAAGGCGGATTTATGGCGAGATCAAACGGTCACAGTTTTGCAGGCAGCTGTGTTCGCCGAGACCAAAACCACATCCATCCTGCATTTTACTACATCAGCAACCCTAATGTGGAGTAATGATCTCCGTCTGCTGCACTTAAATAATGTTGGAGGTGGAAGAATTAAACAGTGAACAGGGATTCAGGGAGAATTATACACAAAGATTTCAATGGCAAGTAAAGGTATAAAGACTTCCTGGTTGTCTAGTCGGGATCTATCAGGATGGTTGGTGCAGATCTCCCCTCACTATCTTTGTGTTCTGGCTTTTGGGTTCTTTTCTTTGTTACATCATGCAGCACATTTCCATACATCCACTCCCCACAATCAGGGCTGTAAACTAGCGGTCGCCACTCGCCAAATGCGACTAAAATATTCCCCTGGCGACTTAATTTTGGAGGGATACCTGCCACTGGGGTGGGTAAATGTTTGTCCCGATGGTCGTGCTCTTACAATAAATTATGCATGATATAAGAAAACATTGTAGTGGCTGTAAACTGATAAATTATGACGGTAGCAAACGTCAAGCTAAACCGGTAATTTGTTGTGTCACACTGAAGTAGCTCCCCCGACGTCACCGCTGTAGAAAATAGTTCCCCCGAAGCAACGTAGCGTGCACGTCACCGCTCTTTAAAAGTTTGGCGCAGTGAGTGAGACTCGAGTGCAGCAATGTGGCGGCATATTCCCGGTGTGACCGAACCAAAGAGGAAAAATACAGAGGAGATAGGTGGAAAGGAAGGTGACAAAGAAGGCGAAACATCAACGAAAAAAGCAAAAGTGAGAAAATTCAGTGAGAAGTGGAAGACTGACAGGGAATGGCTTCAGTACAACGACTCGACGGGTGTCATGTTTTGCTCCGTCTGCCGGACACACGCCAAAGAAAAACAGCGCAGAAATTCAGTTCTGATGAGTAATTAATGAGTGTTTCCTTTGTCACAGTTTTGCACTGTTAAAGTTTTCAATTTGCAATGTTTGAGATGAAATTCAATTAATAATATTAAAATGTATTTTCAAATAATACTTTGGCCTCTTTTCTAAGCATGTACTGCTCTATAATACTGTTATCTCAATGAAAAGCACTGAAACAGATGTATATGCAACAAAAAGAGGCAATTTATTATTTGGCCGGTAAAAAATTTACTTGGCCGGTAGATTATTTCATCTACCGGTCCCCTTGGCAGGTGAGCCAAAAAGTTAGTTTACAGCCCTGCCCACAATGATGACTTCACAATTCTACCATCCACCACCGTTTATTTGTTGACTATATCCATGTTTCTCCCATTTTTGTTACACTTCCACAGCCGTCCAACATCCATCCATCCATCCATTCATCCATCCATCCATCCATCCATCCATCCATCCAACATAAATAAGAAGGAATGACAAACTGATGGAAACAGAAGTCAGAAGAAGGAAAGAATGAGAGAAAAAACTAAAATCACATGAAAAGAAAGACAAAAAGAATGGAAAAGAACCAGGAATTAAGAAAGGACACGATGGAGACAGTAGAAGCTAACAAACAAGTGAGAAAGGAGACAAAGAAAATGTGAAAACAGAATGTCAAATGTCAGATAAACGAAAAGTAAAGTAAAGAAGAAAGTATGCGAAAATTCAAGTAGAAAGTGTGCGTACAAAGCACCAAACCTGTAAAGTGGTTTAATTTAAGTGAATCAGAAAAAGTCTTTCTTCTGAGGATCAGCGAGCGAGCGAGTCTCTTTAGAAAGGCTTTTCATTTACACAGGTTTATTGGTGAGGAATGGGCCTCTTACATAATTCTCTGAGGTTATGGCGACCCTTTTCTGAAGCGCGACAAGGCTGGGTGATGAGATTTTCCAATTTGGATTCAATCAAACAGTGATAGAGGCAGATTCATCCGTCTGTACACAAACTGATTTCTGCTCTAAGACACACTCCAGTCGAGGTCGAAGGTCGATGCCGTGAGCTGCTAGAGCTGCAAACTAAATCAAGCTGTTCAGCCAATAATATGAAAGTGGCATGAAAATACATTAACTGTCAGTAAGAGCTCCACCGGTCTGCAAACATGTCAACTTTACAATCTTTTACTACCGTACTATCTGAGGTTTATGAGGAAAATAAAAAAAAGCAGCAAGAAAAGATGTGAGAAGAAAGGACCACAAATAGCCTGAATGAAGCTTTTATGTGACATTGAATGCATCATTTTTCAGCAGCCAACACACATCCAAGGTCCCATCATCACATGACTCGACCCAAAAAAAACGATTTCATGAAAATCCTGAAAGCCAACTCTCCCTCATTGGCTGAACAACACTGTTAGCATCAGAGCCTCCGTGACAGTAAGTTCTCCTCATTCAGGGAGGAGCAGCAGAGTGTAGCCACCATATCGGAGATAAGATACCAAGACTTTAAGGGGTAACTGCCGGTGTTTCTCTTCTTGTCATAACACAAATGTATTGCGTGAAATATCTCTTCTTCCTCTGTCCATAGAGCTCCATTAACAAAACATCAATTTGGCCCAATCACACATACACCTACCCACTAGAGGACCAAACGTGGATTAATCTACTGCTGAAAGTAGTTCCCAACAATATTGATATTGAGGATCAGAGCCATAGGCATTTTTGGATCAAATCGTTATGGAGACTGGCTGAAACGAACTGCCCACTGGGAAATTCCTCCAAGATCGCACTTCCAAAGAGCAAAATAGCAGACAAATGTACCTGTCGCAATTTCAGTTTGAATCGGCTTCTTTGAGTCAGTGGGTTCGCCTTTGTTCTACTAAGTTACCTTTAATGTAACTGGGTTAGCTTATGACGTGTTTAATGGCGGTTGGTCTTACCGAAGCACCTGCCCAGGTGCTTGACATCGATCTGCTCCTGCTTCATACACGACGCCTCTCGGACCAGACAGGGGTTGTTGTAGGAGTTCCCGTCCGTGGCACACACCGGGTTTTCATTGTGCCCGCTGCAGTCAATGTTACATATGCACCTGAAGATGAAGAAGAAGAAGAAGAAGAAGTCATGTTACAGAGTTTAGATGAATGTTTCTGTCTGCAGCCTGGAGCCTGATCATGTTTCTGCCACAGCAGCTCTCATCAGCGTTCAATCATTAGCTGAAGACTTCTAAATGAAGACGCGCATCATTAATTCACCACAGGCTGGGTGTCTGCACATAAAGAGTAAAGTTCATAATTCTAGAAGTGCTTATTTCAGACACATAGAAGATACAATTCAGAGCCGGATTGATATGTTCATACATTAAACACGTTAAAGAAAAACGCAAATACATTTATACGGGGAGTTCAGTGCTTCCAGAAATGGCACATTGCAACAGGATTTGGGGGTGGTTTTGGAACTTGCACAATTGGGTTAGCTTTAATGTTTCTGGGTGAGCATTGTGCTACCGAGTTACCTTTAATGTTACTGGTTTAGCCTCTGTGCTACTGAGTTAGCTATAATGTTACTGGTTCACCTTTGTGCTACTGAGTTAGCGTTAATGTTACTGGTTTAGCCTTTGTGCTACTGAGCTAGCATTAATTTTAGCCTACTGGGTTAGCCTATGTGCTATTGAGTTAGCGTTAATGTTAGTGGTTTGGCCTTTGTGCTTCTGAGTTAGCGTTAATGTTACTGGTTTAGCCTTTGTGCTTCTGAGTTAGCATTAATGTTATTGTTTTAGCCTTTGTGCGACTGAGTTAGCGTTAATGTTAATGGTTTAGCCTTTTTGCTACTGAGTTAGCTTTATCAAATATGTATGTGGTCCACAATTAAGGTGCCCAAAATCATGCACAAAGTTGGACAGGTGTTTCCACTCGGGCCTGAGCGAAGTCAAGTCAAAGAGAACAACTGAGGCCAGTGTGGTTGTTGTGGCTTTACGTTAAGGTCGGACTGGAGAGAGCTGTTAGCAGGGAAACACTCACCAGACATCCTCCGAGTCTTCGTCACACTCGGCTCCATATTTACATGTGCTGCACTTGGTAAACTTCTTCCCGACGTCGGAACCTGAACCCTCGTCATCTGTAGTAAAAAAAAAAAAAAAAAAAAGGGAGAAAATATATTGTTTGAAATGAAAGTGACATAAATCCGTACTCAGCTGTCATCGCCAGGGTGGAACTTGGAAGAAGAAAAGTTATTTTATGATGAAGGAAATTAATTTTAATGTGTTCGACCTCAATGATGCAGAGCCATTAACTCCAACCCCCTTTATTTATCACTTCAGGGGTCTATAGGACTTCTTAAACACCTTCAATCAAATGAAACCCATTACTATCTCTTACTGTTTACTGTTGCATTTTTTAAAAAAATCATTACATTTCAAAACAGTAAAACCAGCCTGCGACATTCTAAAGGTCTATTATTATTTGTGGGAAATCTTGTTTGGATTCATAATTGGAAACAAATTTGATGTTAACACTCATGATGATTAAATTGTGTTGCAAATGATGACATTTCTGCAATTATCCAGCTGTGACACTTCCGTTGTGTCACCTCTTTTCTGCTCTAACATGGGGGAAAACGCTCTTTTTAATTTCACCTTGGCGTCCTGGCTGCACCGCTTCTGCTTTACGAACTTTGTCTATTCATATTTTTCACACTTGACGAATTTAATCAGCTTTCATTATGATTTTTTTGTCGCCCCTCTTTCCAGAACAGCCCCTTGATTTCATTTCCAAAACAACTGCCAGCTCACATCAGGTCTGTTCCGGTGAGCGCCGCCGTGCCGTTAAAGCTGATGACACCGCTTCCGCCATCAACACACGTCACGGCTCACACACTTTTCTATCAGACACGGCTCAACTGTGTGAAGAGGCTCCCGGAGCTTAGAGTCCAAATGGAAACTCAGCCACACATTATCATCTTATAATAATTATTATTATTATTATTATTATTATTATTATTATTATTATTATTATTATTATCATCATCAACATTACGGGGGATGCGTTTAATGCCATCTCGCATGACAGCGCTCATTTTCCAGCAGAGAGCGAGTTCAGAGGAGATGAGGCGCTAACAACCGGAACATCAAATTTCAAAGAGCCGCAGGGATTATTCATGACTGCCTTTCATCAGGGGAGGCATTTTCATGATTCATCAAGTGTAATTTTGTAATGCAACAGAGGAAAACCTCAGCGCTGTCTAGGGGAATGGAATTTGTCCACAGCAAATGACAGGAAATGTAACTGGCTGCAAAACACTTTACCCGAAGTCATTCTAAAAGTCTGAATACAAAGTTTAATATTAAATGAAATCATAGCAATTCAAACCCAAAATAACAACAAAGTACCAGAAACAACTAGGGAAGGAGGAGATACTTAATGTAGAAATACCATCATGTGAGACATAAAACATCCAATCACATTCTGACTTGCAGTGAGTCAAATTAAAGAGATCAATGTTATTAATCAAATGGCCGTCATCACCATGGTCTGGGCTGATTGGCGGCCATTAATACGTGATAATAACTACAAAGAAAATCTAGTTAAACTGTCTAAATGAATGGGGACAAGCCGTCCAATCACACTAGAGCAGCACAATATTGGAACAAAACTGACATTGCAATATTTTTTTTTCTGTAATATATAAAGCGGAAAAGAAATACAGGGATTTTCACATTACATTTTGTAAATTTTTAAATGTAATGCATCAATTTGATGAGAGTTAAATGAAGCAGGTAGATCTGTATGAACAATAGTAAAAATTTATTCATAAATCCACTGGGTGTATAGATATGAAACACGTGTTTCATGTCACCTTCAACCCGGGCATTTCCACCGCGATGGGGAAATGATCTGCTGGAGAGAGGCTCCTCCCACACACAGTAAAAATCTATAGAGTTCATCATGAAACTGTGTCGGGCCGACCTACACTTCTTTAATCACTAATAGTGGATTAGTCATGAAAATGAGAATTATGGGAGTTTTCCTTTGTTTTAAGCAGCCAAAGTTCGCAGAGGCTGATCTCACTGAGGGAAGTGGCGAGAAATGCCTCACGCACAAAAACATTGTTTTCCTTTGGTACGGCGCATTTTTTATTTTTTGTGTATAAAACGTGAAATATTCTCAACTTTTCTGCTGCTCCTGTCAGTGTCACACTCGGCCTGGGAAGCCAGTCACAGCAAGAAAGCTTTCAGAATGAAGCACTCCCTTCCCGTTTTGATGCCGGTAGATGTGGTAGGAATGGTTGATATTAATGGTTTTATGATGACTTATATATTTTTCAGTATGTTTTGAACACAAAACCTCCTCATCCGACAGCTGTTTTGCCCGTCCTGCCCGGAGAGCATCAAAGTCCATGGGGAGGAGGACGGGTCAAACACACACAGAACGTTGATTCATCTGACCATCCTTTTTTTCTACCAAAAATACACATTAACATGAATACAACCTATAATAAGCAATAGAAATCTTCCTATTTGTTAAATGTTGTGTTGTGAATGTTGTGTAGAAATGCCAATGAATCTGTCCAAAAATATTATTAAAAGCTTAGTGTTGTATATACATTATTACAAAGTAGCCTATTTTTACACCTGGCATTATAGGCTGCAGTACACTTATTATTGGCCTGGTTTAATAAGCAAAACAAATGTATACGATATGTAGGGGGTCCCTCCACTGTGTCATTATCAGCCAGTAGGTTGAAGACCTCTGGCCTAAACCCACAGTTGATAACAGCTGTGTCCCGATCCAGCGGCGCATCCTTCGCAGGCTGCATTTGAAGACCGAATGCTTCACAGCAGCTGCCATTTCAAAGACTCCTTCAAATGCAGCCCAGAAATGTGACCTTCTTTTTCCTGATTCAGAGGATCCAACTGATGGATCCTTCACGGCCCGACTTATCCCAGGATGCCTTGCAGGCCAGCGATGATTTGATTTTAATGAACATGAAGAAACCGAAAAGAAGGAAGGAAACACTTCCATCACAACTGAGAAAACGTCATACTTCCAGAGAGATCTTTTTTGGAGCATCCAGGTTTTTGAAGGTCTGTCCCAAGGTGACAAGTGGCCAAAATGTCCTCACACTTAAAATACACACACACACACACACACGCACAGCACACACACACGCACGCACACACACACCACACAGTATGCTGCAGCCCACTCTGCCTGCTGTATGATAATAAACTTTATTTATATCTTTCAATACACACAATGGTGGTGAAAGAGCTTTTCAAATTAAAAGGGGGGGATAGATGATTTACAGTTAAAATATCAAAATGCATTCACAAAAAACCATGGCTGTGAGTACAGCCATTGAATATATTCATATAATATATCAGACATGTAGCGCTGTAACAGGTCATCTCACATCTCACTTACACAATGATGTGACTATAAGAACGACAACATGATTAGAATGAGCTGAGAGGGAGGACGCTGAAGAGAGTGTGTGTGTGTGTGTGTGTGTGTGTGTGTGTGTGTGAGGGCCTGCTGGCTGACAGATTGGCCCGCTGTGGGTGGATGTATTGAACATGGACAGCTCAGTCGGAGCTCGCAGGCTGCCGATCGATCGACGAGGAGCTGCAGCAGGGAGCTCTTTGTTTCCGTTCGACTCTGCTGACGGCAGGATGCCGCTGCTGCTTCACCACACACACACACACGCAAACACACACATACAAACAACATCACACCATTGTGCTCTCTGGCAACATTATCCTCGTTATCAGGTTGGATTTTGGAAAGGGAAGTGCGGATGGGCCGACGGGAGGTTGGGATGCTCCGATAGAACAAGACGTTCTCACTCTGACATGTCAAATAATGCAGTTTAGAGCCCCAAGGCTTCAAACTACAACGCTTTACGTTCCCCTTTAGCATCACATGTCACGTGTCAGGGACGGCGTTCGTTACATGCAGAGTGTCTTTCCACAGTTACGTTTCTCAGGTTTAAGTTAAGGTTATCAGGTTTAGGAGAAGAACGTGGTTGCCGTTAACTTGACCAATGATCACATGACTCCTAACATTAATGATTCACTTTATAAAATGACGTGACAAAATGCGAATGTTTACTTTTGACTTCATGGGGACAGTAACAGAGGTCTCCTGCATGAACGTCCTCTGTGTCTGTTTGACATGAGGATGAAACCAGGATGCTTTGTGAGGTAGTGAGGATTTGTAGCATCCGACTTCCTGTCCAACGATTCCCTCTGCTCTGACGCCATGTCGTTGGCCGATTAGTCATATTTTTTCATTGTTTCAGATCCTCTAATACGACTACTGACACTGAATTTGCCTCCATTTACTTCAATTCATGAAGAATGATCTCAATATCTTTCTATTTGTATTTATTCTCCACCGTGGAGGCGAATTCAAGGTGACACATTGTAAGTCACAGATATGCAGAGTGTCAGTGTCGGGGTTTAAGTGTTCCTTTAAAGGGATACTTCACCCATTTGCCTTAAGCTTTGTATGGTTAGAAACCTGGTAGTATTTTTGAATGGTCGTGCATCAATCCCTCATTTCCCCAGAGACGGAGATATTTCTATTCTGAAAAACAGCCTCCGATGATGCAGATATCGTCATTTTGCATCATCGGAGGCTGCTTTGGTTAGAGGGGGTGAGACTACAACACTAGTTCCTCATGTTTTAAACCCGCCTATAGGAGGCGGCACCCACTGAGACTACAGACCTGTTACAGACCAGTGGTGGGACCCACTGAGACTACAGACCTGTTACAGACCAGTGGTGGGACCCACTGAGACCAGTGGTGTAAGAGCGATTTCTCTGGTAGGTGGTGTTCTAGATCAGTGGGAGTGGCCTGTCGAGCTGTGCATTGTGGGAGTTATCTTATCTTAAAGTAAAAGTCTGCCAGTCACAGGGCAGGACGTGTAATTTTGTCAAATGAATTCAAACATGCTACAACTATTTGCTACAAAGGAAAACTCCTGTGATTCTCATGACTAATCCAGTATTTGTGATTAATGAGTCTAGGTCGGTTGGCAATACGAGCACCAGCCGGCTGCTGGGAACAAAGCAGTTTCCATGAATCCACAGCAGAAAACCAGCAGCACACGATGATTTTGGAAGCTCAGGTGATCCGCAGAGAGAAACAACATGCGGACGTTTCTCCAGGAAACTGCTGAAGCAGAAGCACGTTTTCATTCTGCTGCGTGATCTCATCATTAACTGTGAGGCTCGACATGGAGGCTAAACCAAGCAACCGACATTAAGGAGGCTAATTAGATGTCAACCGAAAAGGTTAAAGGATCAGAGCAGATCAGCGCAGCTGCATGCATCGCGCCGCTTCATTCCAGTCGTCCTTTTCCTGCAGTTCGACTCAGTAACAGACATAAACATGACTTTCTTTTTTTAATAAAGATAAAACAAACTGATCTCAGCCACACAATGACAACTGGAGTTGGTTAAGAAGGAACTCTCAGGCTCCGATCACACGGAGAGAAAAACGCTTCGCAAATGTCGTCGGGCCAAACAGCGGATCAGCCGGTGAAGCACGGCTGCACAAACGGGCGATCAGATGTGATTAACTCGGGGAAAATGGATTCGCTGTTGCTCTGCTGTTTTTTGAGGAGGGAAAAAAGGTTGTGGACTCACAACTTTGTGTGCATCATGCGTTCCTACAACATCGACCGGCATCAACACAAAAAGCTTCAGTATTAAAGCCCGGGTCAAACGTCGACATCATGCCATTTTATTATGTTATTGAAAAATGCTTCATCACCCAGCAGATTTGTAAAAGAATTAAATATTTCAGAGCTTTCAACGCTGCTTTGTTTCAGCTGTTCCAGCTGATGTGTGCGTTCATGTTTGGAGGGGGAAAGACAAACAGAAGGGAGCGACAGTCAGGTTTAATAAATGATCGCCTGAGGGGGGATCACTAGCTCATCCCTCCATCCCTCCATCTCTCCCCCATCCAATTAAAGCCCCTCCAGCAGCCATATTAAACAACAAACACTGTGGTCGCCGCTCACAGATGGTCACAAAATGTCTCTGTTGCCAAATTTGGCAACGCCGAGGCTTTCAGCTCCACTCCCACAAGATGGAGAATCTCCAGAGAGTGAAACCGTCCGAACCATCTTTCCTGGAGGAGTTCATATCCACACAGATGAGGAACAAAAGACCCTGAAACATTGCATTCAGGGCCCAGAAGATTTGTTTCTACACAATTCAAGCAGTTACAGCAGGAAAGTCTAATTGATTTGTGTTTGATCTCCCTCCAGGAGCAAATGTGAAGCAGGAAGTGAAACCCTCAAATTGCCCAAAGAAGAAGAGGAAAAACTCACCGTCTCCGTCTCCTGAACCAGAACCAGGATCTGTAAAGACATGAGAGACAACAGTCAGTTCTCTCTACATCATGTAGATACATAATATCATAATAGACCTGATATAAGAAGTGGAAGGAGTTGTCATGACGCCAGTCATTGGTTCCTGGAATACGGTTTTGAAGCATCGAGTTCAGCATTTTACTGTCAACGCCTTGGATTTTTGCAACCAGTGAACAGAAGTGACCGCCAGAGGAGCGACGGGTGGATCTGACTCACACCAGCAGCAGAGCAGCACCCTGCAGCAACCTTACTGGATCTGGATCCATCTGAATTCTAACAAAGTTAGTGTCACTTTAGCCTAGTGGTTAACAGCATTAGTAGCATGGTAACGACCTGTCAATCACAAGGTGCTTTCTGGTCTGTTTGACTCTAAAGTAGGGCTGCAGCTATCGGACCTTTTGTAGTCGAATATTCTACCGATTATTCCATCGATTAATCAAGTAATCGTATAAAAAATTATAAAAAATATAAGACGTGTTAAATGTTATTATCATGTTTGACATGCTGCGACAGTAAAGGCAGCGTTCCCAGCCTGGCTCTGGCCATGCTGCATAATGTCGGCCTGCCCGCGGCAAAACCGGGGACCGGATCAAACAACTGGTTCTTAAAACTATGACCAGACCGCCCGGTCCGCGAGACACCGGTGTAACCAAGGAACAAATTTAGCTGCACTTCACTGATTTTTGGTCACATGTGCACCCAAAATGGTCGCCCTCTGGAGCCCTTACTTCCTCAAAAACGGTCCGTGTGGAACAATGATCGAGGCAGAGTTTTTGCCTCAAGTATTTTTTGTAATCGTTTCAGCCCTACTCTAAATGGACCATCATTTACTAAATGAACATCATGCTGGATTGAAGAAGACTTGAAACTAGAGATTGAGACCCTAAACTCATGTTTACTCCTCTTTTTGTAACCAGAGGAGTCTGAACTGGAGGTTGCCTCTTGTATATATTACACACAAACTAGGGCTGCACTTGTATTGTTTCGTCTGTCACCAGACCTACAATCAAGCCTATGCCCAAATATGGTGTTCCTGTGACATCACCACAATCAGCCAGATTGAAAACACCTGAGCCTCGTTGGAGAAACTCCGAGGCAGCCAATCACCGCCCGGATTACACAGCACAAATAGGGAAGTGAAACACACACACGGGAGAGTGCCTCACGGGAAATCAAATGGTGGAGTTGGTCGAGAGAATAGGAGTTATTGTTAAAGTGCTGTGTATGAACATTGTCCGTGGAAGTCTGCTTTGTGCCGCTGTCCTTGAACGTCTGAGATCCCTCTTCGTGTATGACCCTTGCCTGCCCGACTACCCCCGCCTGCCTCGCTCTGATCTCCCCAAGAGTCCGCACCAGTGTGCTGGACCCTGCTTCTCAACGACGACGACTGGATTATGGACTTGGCACTGCTACTAAGCTTTACCTCTCACTCCCATGTGTAGTTAATAAACTCTTGCATTTCATTTATTTTTGTTGTAGACAGTGAAATTATCTTCAGTTTTGTGATCACTTTTACCTCCCCTAAGTGTGTCACAGGGTGTTACCTCTACGTTATTTACTCAAAGTCTAAATAGTTTAAGACCTAGATTCTTAATTTATCACTCAAAGAGCATCAGATTGATATGTTGCAACAAAAAAAAAATGATTGCAATGTCAGTTTTGTTCCCATATTATGCAGCAGTAATACAAATGATTAGTGGTGTGGCATGCTGTGAGGTTGCAGTTAGCATAGCTAAGCTAGCATAGGTGGAAGACTGGAAACGGCTCTAACGTCTCACGTGGATCAGCTCAAAGTTTAGATGAGCTGCTCAACGTAACGAGCCTTTCAGAGCTGCAGAAAACATGAAATAACATTCATCATTATAAATTATCCCTTTAAATAATAGAAGAGAATAAATGGGACAGTGTACAGCTCTGAGAGTGAAGCTGCATGTTATCTACAGTGTTTTTTGTTTGTGGCATCTTTCCCTTTCCCACAAAGTTTGCGGTTTTGTAGGGAGTTGCTTCCCGATGAGGATCATATGTATCTGCCTGCTTTACCTTTAGCACAAGCTGCCTGCTTCTCTCCATGAGCTCAAGTCATCACACCAACTGTTGTTAGAAATAACATTCAATTCTGTAAAACCACAAACTGTCTTATATTGATTTGGATATATTAATTATACGCATGTCACGAAGGTGCAAGGCTACCAGCGCAGCATTGTATCTTCGCCAGGTCGGAAAACGGGCCCATATTGATACATAATGCACACCGATCAGCAGACAAGGTCCATGGGAGGTGTGAGTCCTCAGAATATCACCCAAGGGCCTCGCTCAGATACACCGGCATTGAGCACGCTGGGTTGGGAAGTTATCAAGTCTTTACTCTTCAGACTCTCACACCTAAAGCTCCGAATCCATTAACATTTTCTCTAAATGTTATAGTTTTTGTCCACCCTCCCATGGAGTTTGTTGACTCACTGCTGGGTGTTATCTATAAATATGGGCGTTTTCCTTCTCTGAAAATATTCTGACCCGACGAAGATCCGAGCAGGATCCAAAGGTTGTCCTTGAATAAATTGTGCCGTGGAGTTTCTGTGTGATATTGATTTTGAGCCACTAATAAAAAGCTTGCTGGCACTACCTCCATCCCTTCCCGCTCCAACTTAAATAGCTATATTCAACTATTTCGGGGAGTAGATGTTTACCTGTGTATGTGTATATGTAATACAATACTCCTTAATTACCACTTGTCCTCTGATGTGATTTATTTTATTATTAATATTATATGTATGGGTGAATATGTCATAATAGAAATGTATTGATTTATTTCATAATATTGTATGCAATTACTTAAGCATAGTGTGAATTTTGATTTGGGTACTGGAGACGGGGGTGTGATTCTTTGCTGATCAGCACCAGATAATTTAGCGTAATGAGATGAAGCAACATGTGAAATGCTTCGCTATTTTTTATGTAATCTATAAAATAAAATTGTGTTTACCAGCTCCCTGTGTAAGATAGCATCTTCATCTTATTGCTTTAGTGTCTGATATTACGTCTCCTACAAAACTCGACTGCTCTCTCAATTTTTTGTTTTTCTAGCGTTTTTTAAAATGCATATTCTCAACTTTTTTAGCGCAAGACAAAGGGTCGCACAGGTGGTCAACGTCACTCACGGCCCAGGCAGCCAATCAAATTGAGCCGGGCTTTACCAAAAAAAAAAAAATAGTAATAGGTCCACAAGATCTACCCAGAGAGGGGACTGTACTGTGCCGTTTAGGTCCAGCTCCTTCAGTCTGTACTGTTTGCAGTCAGAGCCACTCAGTTTTGGAACATCCTACCAACTGAAATAAGATACCACACCTTTACAAAAAAACTCAAGACCTGGCTATTAACAAATCAAACATGTGACCACTTTTAATGAGTTCACTGTGTATTTTATTATTGATTTTACTATTATTATGTTAGATTGTGTTGTAAATATTGTGTTTTACATTTAATGCTTCTGTTTTAAGTGTATGGTTTTATAACAACTTGCCAAAAGGACTAGAGTTGCAAATTAGCCAGCTGGCTAAAACTGGCACATTTATAGTAATGTTGATTAATGTGTACTGTCCTTTTTAAAAAAATTAACTGAAACCACTGAGCCACTTCCTTCCCATTTTGGTGCCGGCAGGTGTGGTAACGGTGAATGCAGACGAAAGGTTCATGTCAGTGCTTTTTAATGCAAATTAAAATCAACTATATATTGTTGTCAAAATGCTGTGAACGCAAAATATTTTAATATTTTTTTAGATACAGTGAATCCATTTCCCCCCATTGATTACATTTGATCGTCTGGTTGATCACACTGCGCTACACAGCCTCATCAGCTGTTTTGCCAAGTGTCGTTTTTGAAGCGTCGCTTGGCGAAAGGCACCATGCTTTGGGGGGATACTGACAATTAATTATTTGACATATTATTCCCCCTTTTAAAGCAGTTTTTCAAGTTATCTTTTATTTGTTATTGTTTTTGAGACAAAGGGGATATGTACTTTTTATTTATTTGACACCTTATATTTTGGAATGAGTGGTGATAACACAAAATCAGGTTTTCATCCATTAGAAGCTTCGTTCAAGTGAATTTTAACAACTGGTTTCAACACTTCTCGAAACCTGCTAGCCCCACCAACAAATCAACCTGGAATGCCTTCACTGGAGAACTGTTTAAGTAAATCAATAAATTTATTCAAAAAAACAAATAATCAATGCAAATCCGCTAGTTTGCCACTGACAGAACTACTTGGTTAGGTTAAGTAAAAAAAAAAACATCATGGTTTGGCTTGCAGTAAATATGTCATTAATGCAACAATGATGCACCAAAAGTGCTTGGTTGAGTCTCCCATTGGAAGCCCTGTGAGTTTTGACCCAGACGTGGACTCCCGCCGAGTCGCTTGAAAATAATTTATGTAATGTAAGAGCAAACGTAATCCACGGCGATCCCTCGGACGTAATTCACAATTGCAGTTTCATTGTTTGGGAACGGAATATTAAGGAAACCAAGCTGACACAAGAAAAGTCTCCGGAGCAAATATTATCAGTCAAAAATGAAAAGTAGCAGATTCATCCTGATTGTAGATGCATGAAAATGCAACTTGACGATGACAATGCAGCAGGTCTAACTCAACGTCCTACAGCTGCGTCATGAAATGGACTCGGACAGAATGAATCTTGGCGCTGCATCGTTGAATTAAGAAAGTGGACGCAGTGGAGCTCCTGGCACGCCGCTGCTACATTAAGTAATGGACACTGGCTGCTTCGTTCAATTAAATTTCACCTTTACAAAGTTGTGATGAGACAGTTTTTTTCACGGGAAAGGAGGCAGAAGCGAGTGTGAGAGGAGAAATTAATGGTTCTGTCAGCTCGTTATTGACTAAACGTTAAGAGTTTGGTCTCAAACTCTGCTTCAACCAGTGAGGAAGCTCTTCCTGGGCGTGTTTACCATTCATTTACAAATGAGAAAATCCATGAAGTTTAATGTTGAAGTAAAAAGTTTGAGACTCTCAAACACCTCGGGAAGGAGCAGGTGAAACATGCTGAGGAGGCAAACGGCTGAAGCACATTAGTTATTGAACATGACACATGTCTGTGTTTCTGCCAACTAACCAGAATTCAACAAGAATATGAGGAATAAAGTCACCACAAACATGAAGCATCTACGAGTAGAAGGACTCTTTTATAAGTTATTAGTCAGACACTTTAAATTAATTAGACGTCCATTTCATAAACCTGACTAAAATGTAAATGTGTTTAAGCAAATACACATTTAAAGTGTTGGTAGAACTGAAGGCCTTCATGGAGATTAACATCAGCCCTGCTAATGAAGTTCTGTTCAGGCCTCCAGCTGTGTCTAGATTCAGGGCCTCTGAAGGATGGAGCCCACAGATACTAACTAATATTACATAAAAATGTTTTTATTCACACTAAGTTTCTCCAAAATGGCCAAGCACGTCTTGTATGCAAACCTTCAATTATTACCAAGAGGTTTAACAAAGAACTCCAGATCTCTGACTGCAACAATCACATGTGGACAGTTCAGTGATCCGAGATGTTTTAAAAATCACCGTTATTTACATTTTGTAATCTCCTTTCCAGTCCAATACAAACACCACAGGAGACCAATGCAGGAATATTAGTTCTTAAAAGACCACTTTTGTCTGCCCAGGGTTCTTCATCATGCTTGAGACTCACTCAAACTAAAACAGGGCTGTGGTGGTCAGAGGTTCCTGCAGGAGTAACAGGTTGATGAGGGTTCTTCTAAGAACCTCATCCTAGGGGAAGGCTTCTTGAGGCCCCTTCGATGTTGTTTCAAGTTTTCTGAGTACCTGATTGGTAATTTGAGGAACCTTGTCTACTAGAAGGCACAGAAACCTGAGAGGTGATGCTGCGTTCACACCAAACATGAAGCAAACGTTTCACACGGCACTATTGCGTACCGTCAATGCATAAACCCAATGGACACAAACTGAAGCAATTACATGTCGGCCGGCACAAACGAGGAAATGTGAAATTTACGTAATTTGCATATTTGCTATTCTTCTAAATGTATCTTACTTTTAGAGTTACTGTACGCACTGGTGTTAGTATTACTTGTACAATTCCTTATGTTCATGCAATTTACTTCTATATTCTATATTTTACAAGCTTTATATCATTGATTTTGCACTGGTGTTAGTTTCTCGTTATACATTTTAGATTTTCTCTACTTTTTTCTTCTTCCGTTTTCGGTCTCTGGCACAAATTTCCCTTCAGGATTAATAAAGTTCTGTTCAATCTTATCTTCCCCTCTCTGTTTCTCTTTCAGTCCGAAAGTCAATAGTCATTTAAACCATACATAACATTTCCATCGTGTTTTTATCGAACAAAATATTTTTGCAAGCAAATGAGGCAAATATGTATAATTTGCATAATATAGATATGTATATAGACAGAGACAGATAGAATCATAGAGCAGAGGAAGTAAAAGACGTACAGAGAGGAAAGTAGAAGGAATTAGGGAGGTTTTAAGGCCTAAAGGTAAGATGGGAGGTATGAGGGTATTAGAAGGGTAGGTAGGAGGAAAAGAAAGAAGGAAGGTAATAAGGTAGGACTACAGGGAGATAGGAAGAAGGAAGGAAGGGAAGAA
This sequence comes from Chelidonichthys spinosus, assembly GCA_029853015.1. Classification (NCBI taxonomy): domain Eukaryota; kingdom Metazoa; phylum Chordata; class Actinopteri; order Perciformes; family Triglidae; genus Chelidonichthys; species Chelidonichthys spinosus. Next base: position 6,259,160 of record CM056827.1, on the reverse strand, counting down.
GCAAAGGACGCAGGTCAATAATCAATAATGATCAATAATCCTCAAAACTCGACATACCTGAATCAACTCGACATACCTGAATCACTGTTAACTGAGCCGCTTTGATTTCGGACGGATTTTTATCAATATTCCCGTCAGATGGAAACATTGCTCCAACTATGGGTAATACTAACTAAAAGCAGACGGCCTTTGTTGCAACAAACTGTTGCCCCTTTGCTGCAGCTCAACAAATCAGCTGATCCTCCGCTGGATGGAACGCTGCAGCAGCCTGGAATCAATAAAACCTGCTGAGGAAATTAAATGTGTGTTTAATTAAGCACTCCCAAGCTTTTACTGCTTCCTCGGCTGCACTCCACATGTGTGAATCTCTCTGATGTGAACTTTTCTTCAAAACAACCTTTTTGTGATCCTTGGTCTTTGTGCCTCTTTTTAACCTTATTGATCTTTACTGAGGAAGGCGAGACAATTTCAGTCATATCAACTACATACCCCTTTAGTGGGGAAGAAAGAGAGATCCAACATGAAGTTTGATTTTCTGTTGAGTTCACGGTTAGAAACAAAGAAAATGCAGGAAGAAAGCGGCAAACAAGGACAGCATTCACTGAAGGGAGAAAACGCTGTTTAGTTGCAGCTTCAGTCCAAATTTAATGTTCATTTCACACAAATTCCAAGAAGAAAACATTGTTCCACTTTGGAAAATGAATTCTTGAACATTGGGATGAATTAAAACGCTCAAGTCAGCAGAGGATCAAAGCCAGTAGTATTCTTCTTCTGTGGGTCATGAATTTCTGAAGCAAAGTCCTTTGTAGGGCTGCGTCTTGTTTGAAAATATTCGTCACCGATACAGATACCACAAGGATACTTTGTTCAATACTCATGTGAATGAAAACCTACTATGTTGTGATAAAGCTCATTTCTCCACTATATTTTAATATTATTTAATTTAATATTATGAAATGACAGCTCATAGTGTAAACAGTCTGTATTTGTCAATGACAAGAGCTATTAGTTCATTGTTAACAAACATGTTGGCAACGTCAAAAGAAATGAATTAAACACTTATTCTACCACCACATTTCTGCTCTCAAATTTAAAACTTTACAGTTCCTTTAATTTATATATAAATATATAAAAAAAGTCCCTTTCCTGAATCCACATGAACCACTCTTCACATCGGCATGAATTGGACCTTCAGCACTTATTTCATATTAATCTCTGGTTGTGCTCATTAGAACAGTGTGACATTTTAACCTGATAAGCAGGAACCCGTTGAATCTTCAAGGCCCTCTTTGATCTGACAGTTAGGTCTGCTCGAACAGATATGTTTCATATTACATTTCTGTTAGTTCACGTCAGAGATAACTGACCAGTGAGGTTGTGTCAAAGTCCAACCTCTGTACGGGGCAGACCCAGCCCAAGAAAATAAAATGTGACCAGCTCCCAGAAACGGGGCTTGTTCTGACTGAGATCCTGCAGGAGCTCTGCCATTCCGAGCCCAGGCCTGCCATAGTTTACCGGTGACCTGAATAAATACTATATCTGTGAACTGAAGAGTTCTCCGGTTTATTCTTGGGCTTCCAACAAAAGAACCGAGGGTTAATAGGCACCATTCCAAACGTTTGCTTCGAATTAGCTTGACAATTGAATGGAAACATGGTTAGTGACGAATCCCCATGGTCACAGGAACACGAGGAAAATGTTAAGAAGACTTTCAGTGTTGTATTCTCTTCTTCTGAGCCACCCGTGTGAAATCTGCTCTCTGCTTCCTGCCTTTCTTCTCTTCCAACAGGCTGGTAAAGTCCAAAAGCCAACAACACACGTTTAAATGAGTAATAACTCTAAGCTGAGAATGGTGTGGAGGTTCAGACCTTCAGCTCTGGAGCCGCTGACCTGTGATCAGACCCCAGCAACGAGCCTTCCTACCTCCCACAACCCTACCAGCCTGCTCCCTGAAAGAAGCCGATCTGCTGCCTCCTCTCCTGCTCTGGGAATAAACTCTGCCGAGTATTTGTGCCATCGCCTCGGCTCGCTGCCGCCAAACGCTCCAATTACAGGAAGCATAAATCTTGTGGCGAGGAACAATCCGAGCGCACAGGAGGGAGGTGGAAGGCATATCGCGGCACCAGTTCCCTGGTGTAACAGGCAATAAGAGTAGAGCCTCCTGGGAAATCAGGCCACTGCCCCTGCAGATAGAGTTGGCCGCCACAACCTCAGCCACCACCACTGTGCTCTGCTGTGGTGTGACTGGAAGTTTCCCAAACCCATTTCTCAAGAGTGGGATGAGAACATGAACCCTGACTGGCCTGCAGAGACGTGTGACCCAGAGAGTCAATCAGCTGTTTGGTGAGAACATGCTAACCCATTTGCCCTTTGCTTCTGATGGGATCCAGCTGTGGAAATAAACTCGGCCTCATGCAAATGTCCCTCCTGCACGGTTTGTCTGAGTACTTAGGCAAACACTATGTCCACTATGCTTTGGTTCCTCCTATGTGCAAGTGATCTCTTCACTCTTGGTGGATGTTTTCCTCGGGACCCCATGCAGTGCCTTGTTGAATCTGGACACGTGACACGCTCACTACCAATGGACTTTCTGCAGTAGTGGGGGCGGAGCTTCAGGGCTGTACGTATTGATTTGCACATGTCGTCTGCAGCGGGTACTTTCATGGACTGCAGAGCTCACTTTTGCTGCTGGATGCTGGATAGCGTAACATTACCAAAGAACCCTTCCTTCCCTTCCCAGGAGTTAGCGACACTATGCGGACCACTTCCAAAGGGTACACCAAGAGTCTCCTTTTTGATATTTATTCGCTCCTCACTTGAAGCGGAGTTAATTCGGGTCGGCTGTCTCTTATCTCTTTTATTTGTGCTGAGGAGACACGAGGAGAATACAGGAGAGCAGCCTTTTGACGGCCGACATGCTCCCTCATTAGATATCAGTTATTGATCGGACTGATCTGATACATCTCATCTAAACATCACTGGAGTTTCATGCTGGAGTGAAGACAGATGACTGACTGAACTCAAGTTGATTTGTTTTCTGATTCACCCCGTAGTTCACCATCGGTGTTAATTGTAGGTCTGAGCAACAAAAGTCTTCTCTGGTCTGCTAGTTTGCCCATTAACTTTAATAAGAGATATAAGTAAAGTGTCAGCAAGAAACACTTCACTTCCATTCATTCACATGAGGCTGATCATTCCCGAGCGTCCGATCTCATAGGAGTTTACATTTTCCCTGAAACATTTAGCCTAATACATATTTCCCAGTGTTCCAAAGAACATAATCACATGCTTGTTTATTGAATATGATTTCACAATCATCAGAATATCAATAAATAGAGATGTGAAATAATAAATAAATGATATAAACGTATTCTTCCAGTAGAAATGGACACAGTGCACATGGATACAGAAGGCAGGTTGTTTAACAGGCTGCAGAGAGAAACTCTGCAAGGAAGAATAACGGTGTCTTTATTAGTAATATTACAAATGCCAACAAAATGTCCTCCAGCTGTTTGGTCCGAGTGTCACGGAACTCTTTTTTTTCGTCTTCCCTCTCCTTGCGTGGTTTCCTTGAGTCTCTTAGTGGGAGGGACAAAGACACAAGAGAAAGACCCAAGCGAGGGAGACTTGTGCCCTTAATGTTCCAGCATGCAGTGACTACATTCACATGCTCAAGGGGTGTTTTTACCCTCTAACAATTAACAGTATTTCTACTATTATTCCACTAATATTCCTGTTTACATGCAGCCGTTCATACTGGGACACGTACTCTGAACGCTCTCTATGCATGTCTAATGAACGCTCCCTAAAATCGGAATATTATCAGCATTAGGCTCGAGCGGTAATCAAGCCCGACCCTACCCGAGCCCGTGCGCGTTCTGTCCAAACCCGGACCGACCCGACACATTAACTGTAATTAAGAGCCCGAGCCTGACAATTAATTTTCATGCATGAGGCTGTTGTATGTGCATATCCGTGGGAAGTGGGGGTCCGGCTGCACCACTACTCAGTCACAAAAATATACAAATCATTTTATAGGCTACGTTGGTGCCGCGATTAGGTTATGACTGGACAAAGCCGACACCTATGTTATCGCCTCCTCCCACTAGTCACTTGAAATGATCACGTACCTCGGACTTTCCTGATGACTTGCTCAACGTTAATTGTCCTGTTTTTAATTTATCCTTTATGTCTCCAAGTTCCATGTTGCACTTTAGCGTAACTCCTTTATTTGTTGATTTAGCTGCACAGAGCAGAACCGTTATGAATGATGCGTGCGCACTATGTGTAGCGTCTTTTTTATTTTATTTTGTGTAAGTTTGTACACATTTCTTACGTAGACCTACTCTGCTAAACATATAACCAATAATATTTAATGTTTATGCCTAGCCTTCTCCTAAGATTAGGGGAGAAGGCTAGGCATAAATGCAATGATAGAAAAAAAAAGAACGAACAAACGAACACAAACGCTTGTTTAAAGGCCTGCCCGACCCATTCCGAGGGTAGTGGTGGGAAATGTATCAAACTCTAATGAGTTTGGTGACGTCGTCTGAGCCTCACGTCATAATTTTTAATTAGTCACGGTAATGCCATATACCGGAGTAAAATAGGGAGGAGGTTTGGAAATTTGGGGTATCAAAATTTGGATACCGCCCAACTCTAATCAGCATATCACGCATGTCTTCATCTGAAAATGTGTCATAAGAAATATCCTTGTACACGACTTGCATCAAATTCAGAACGCTGACACCTTAGTTGGATCAAGTCAAGCGGTCTCTGAAATGAGACTGTCTGGTCTACAGAGGGTTTCCTGTTTGCGTCTGTTAGCTGTTCCCGCCCCAAACCGTAGCCGCTCCCGTCACCTAGCAACGAGCTGTGGTTGATAATTAAGAGCATAAAAGAGGTAACTCACATCATCTGATTCAAATGTGGCCAGATATCATAATTTAGTCTTTTTAGTGTATATTCTGATGAGGATACGCTTCATGATGTGATTCAGGCTGTACATCTGCTGCATCTCCCACTGCTGACCCACGCGTAGACGCCATGTTAATTAAAATCCAATCATTGGTGAAATGAAAACAAAGATATTGACGGACCTGGAGAAGCGATGCATTCATGACAAAGATTCATTCATGCTGCTTACTGCTAGCTAGATCGACCCGAGTTACCATCGGCTTACTTATCTGGAACGAGACCAACAGCAGGATGAAAAAGTGAGACGTGAGAAAGTGAAAGTAGAGCTGGTGGTGAGACGAGGGGGGCGTAGCCATGGCAACGGGGATGCAGCGTCCCCAGGAGAACGGCAATGTGGTTATTTTACTCTCTGTCCATTAAAGTTGACAATTTGAAGTCATCATATTACTTCAAGAAAGCTGTCATCTGTTGGTAATTAAACATATTTATTGGTAATGTTTCTGGAACGCCCTCTAGTGGTCAGGAAGTAAAACAACCACATTGCCGATAATGGCATTGCAACGTATAAGCCTGTGTAGTGAAGTTAATATGAATAATAGGCCGAATTGGAGATTTGAATAGGATTTGAATATTGAAAAAAAACATGGAATGAAATTTGAATAGGATTATAGAGGAATACTATGAATCTTGGGATAAGTTGGGCCGTGAAGGATCAGTTGGATCCTCTGAATCAGGAAAAGAAGGACCCGGCTATGACACCGTCTCAACAGTCTCCCATTCTTCTCTGCTGCTTTCAGGTTTTCTTAAAAAAAAAAGGGCCTCAAAGTGAAATTTTAACAATCCTCATGCCACTGTAGTCCCTTCTGACACCTCTGAAGGACCCCCGCAGGGTCCTTGGACTCCAGTTTGGAGAGCACTCAGTTTTGAGAGAGATTTTAAATGGCTCTCATCAAAGTCTCCTCATTAATATTGATCTGGAGTTGATTAACCAGCTCCTTCTGTGAAATCAATCTGACTGATGACGTTCTCCGGAGTTCGCAGACGTTTGATGTTCAGTCAATTAAAAAAATGTACCAAGAGTGAAATTAAACGCCGCAGCATGGCGGAGAGTGTTAACATGTGAGCGAGGACAGTCAGTTCTGCAGGAAATGCAGTTTTTTTTTTTTTTTTTTTGGGGGGGGGGGGGGATAACTCTCTGAAAAACAAAAAACCTTTAGCACAATTCGAAATAGTTTGAGGTTTTTTACTTGTATGTCTGTAAGAAGAGGCCATCAGTGTTGTGTTTACACCAAAAACAAAGCAAATTTTTTGTGCACTGGGATGACCCAAATGATACACAAATGATCCCGAGCCTAAACATGGAATCGCTAACATGCTGATGGGACACTTCTAGCATTAGTGATGACAAACAATGTTGACGACCAGAAAAAATAATATAATTTCTTATTTCTATTTCAAATGTTTTGCACTACAATTCCCATCATGCTTCAGGTGGTGGCACACAGGATGTACAAAACATTGGCCTAGTGTTTTGATAGTTGAATCTGCACCCTGAAAAGAAATGAGGCTGTGTTCGCTGCAGCACTCCCTGTCTGCTCTGTAGCCATGTTAATAGAAACCACCAGGCTCACAAATGGGTAATGTGAGGATTATGAGCCAAACATGGTGAAATCTTTACAGTTTTAACTTTGCAGCAGTCAAAACATAAAGTGCAGTTCCAGGATTTAGATAGCATGGCTAACTAGAAAGGATGGAGTCAACAAATAAAGGTGAAAATAATATTTAAGCAGGACATGAACTCGCTGGCTGCACAGTCCTGCTCTGAGATGAGTCAGCAGAATTCTAAAAACAAGGAAAATAACAACCTCGCTCCAATTACGACTAAATGTAAAGATACAATTAAACTCACCATCTTTTCTGAATCTGTCCAAGCATCTCCTGACATTCAGCAACACATAAACCACCGAAGAGCATGTGTTGAGCTTATTTTACCGTGTTTCTAGTGGGGAAAAAAAGCAAAGTAACTATAGAAAGTGTGATAATTCTATTACTGCTATACCGTGTAACACTAATGTATGTGGGTATTTCTTTTGGATGGATTCTGGTCCAAATCTTGGAATTTAAGTGCAACGTATTTCAATTCTACATATTGTGTGACTGCCCTCTACTGGCTGAGACCTGTATAATCCAATAGAATTTTTCTATTGGCTGATCTGGAGCCAGGTGACATACTGTATTATGGAGGAGGCTTTTCAGCTCTATTAAACCAACATCTCCCATATCAGCAGACTGTGGAGAGAGGAGTACTAAGAGTAACCCTGACCCTTCAAGCTAGGCTAAGCTATGTTCACTGGTAACGCTAATAGCTAGACCACACATCCAAATTTCCATGTCAAAACAAATTCACCAATGTTTGAATTGTATTTTGTCACACCTTTACAGCACCACCATAGTCGTAACAATAGCCAGCATGCTAGCGATACATGTTAGCAACAATGATTAGCATAAACTGATTGAAAGTTCCATCATGAATGGTTTCATAGACGTTAAAAACAGTGAAAGCTGGCTAAATGTAAAAGTGACGTATCAATGCAAGCCAGCTAGTAAGCTAACTAGCCAGCAACTAAAATTAATGAAACTGTACAACTCAATGCTTCGTCCCCACACCTTGTCACAGTGTAGTAAAACACATTCCTACAACCACATCATTAGTCAATAACACTGATTCACCAGATGCTGTAATCCTTATAATTTAATTCTAAATCCACAGAAAAGAGAGGAAAGGCACCTTGCTGTGATTGAAATGCTACACTGTTAGTGGATAATGAGCCAATGATGGACTCAACTGGATGTCTTTTTTTTTCTTTTAGAGGCACGTATCTGAATTTTCAGGCTAGAGGCAATTCAGCCAAAACTCTTGGGATTGTTACTTCAGATCTCGAAGTTTCAGAGACAGATAAATCAAACTAAAGCTTTCTGCATGCATCGCTTGAAATGGGCTTCTAATGATCCCCTTGTTTTAAGTCTATTTCTGTGAAAGTACATTGAGAGAAAGAAAAACAGGAGTCACATCTAATGGCCAATAAAGCTGATTATGATTATGATTCCATGGGAACTCGCAGTGCAATCTACACCATCAAACTACATTTTATTTTTTCTGGTAATGAGGTTGAACTGGCTCTTTGATAGCAGCTGCAAGTCTCTGATTGGTGCCTGATCAAAAGTGTTATCTCAACAGGTCCACTTGATAAATTAGTACTGCAGCATTAGATGGAAGAGAGAGCTGCCATGCTCGGACAAACGGAAGCGTTTTTTTTTACCGTTTTTTACGAGGCGGTGGGTGAATTATTTCCTCGGGCGACACTTAAAGAACATTTTAAATGACTGAAACCTTTAGAGACGCTGACTGATGTCCTTGCATACTCCTCCGCTGGTCGATATCAATAAATGTAATTCACTTTTTGGTGAACTCCCCTGACCTCAATCAATCAGGTTTCCACTGAGTTGACCCGGCACATTTCCTGGCAGACTCACCGGTGGAGCAGGGCCCGTCTGACAACCGGGAGATGAGTCTCTGCTGTTTGCAGGACGCCTGTCGCCTGTAGCACTCATTCTGGTAGGTGTCCCCGTTGGAGCCGCACACGGGGATGTAGTTCTTGTGACACTGGAAATCAAACACAATCGAATGTTAATTAGGTCTCGATGTGACCGCTGGACATGAAACAATGGACAAACTCCACACCAGCTTAGAGCAGAATAGATCAGACTTTCTACCGTTTTATTCAAGAGAAGTTCTCAGATTGTGTTAATGTCAGAATTCACTAGAGGATGATGTTCTACTCTGATGATGGAGACTGAATTAAGTCGGCTAAGATCCTACAGGTACGGCTGCACCATATTATGTTGCATCGACACTGTCATGTGTGCGCCTGTAATGTTCACATGGCAGGACGTGTCATGTTGGCATATAAAGAGAAACTCAGCACACTACAACCATTTAGCTGCTTGATACAAAGGACAACTCCCAGGATTCTCATTTTCCAGAACATTCCAGTATTTAGAATTCATGACCTACAGTCTAGTTCTGCCCGCCAGTTTCATGATGAACACTTTATATTTTTACTCTGTGTGGGAGGAGCCTCTTCCCAGCCAGATCATGTGCACGGTCTGACTCGGAAACCACCTTCAAACAGGGTTCCCGTGTCAGACCGTGAGGGGCCGCAGTTCTCCACTGACTACAAGGTCCCGGGGCATGATGGGAAACGCCTGGCTGTCACCTCATCTACGAGCTGATTGGCTCAGTTTTGACAACAAAACGTTTATGAGAAACCGCACATTTCCTGTGTGATTCTAATATGTAGCGCTAGATTGTAGGCTGTCAGTCTCAAGTTGTTCGATAAAACTTGACTCTATTAATAAACATATTTTTTTGGTTAATGATAATAACATTAAAGGGATAGTTCAGAAATTTTAGACATAAGACTATTTTCCAAGTGAGCCGGTGTGTTCGAGACACCTGGAGACGTTTTCAAGAAATTTCATTCAGTTCTTCTAGTTGCAGAGTTTGCTTATGCTATGGCTAGCGCAAGTCAATGGTTCTTAGCTAGACAGGCATTAAAACCAGTCTTGCCCACTCCACAGTGCACCAGAGGCAAATCAATTAAAACACTGGACTGTCGATGTACGTATCTGTGTTGATAGAATAATATTTGAAACAAAACTAAACTTGCATCGCATGAATCATCCATTTTTTGTGGAACTAGTTGCACAGCACCAGCGAACATTACTTTGCGCTGTCGGACTCAAAACTCTAAGATGCGCCGCCCAAAATACTGCACGTAAGTAGGCAATTGAGTCGGGACTCATGCCCTCAGACCTGGGTGAAAAGCGCTTGGACCTCACGCAAACACCAGGCAGCCCACGGCCACGCAAAGCCACAATTACGCACCGCGAACCCGGACCACTGCTCCGTCCATAGACCCCTAAACCCTCGGACGCGTTGCGGGGAATCCCGCCGTTTAATAGAGACCTCACCCACGCCGAACTCTCGAGCCTCGTGCCCTCAGAGCTGGGTGAAGAGCCCTTGGACCGCAGACCAACACCGGGCAGCGTGTGGCTCCGCAAATCCACACATGCGCACTCTCCGTCGGACTCAAAACTCTAAGACGCGCCGCCCGAAATACTGCACGTAAATAGTCAATCGAACCGGGACAAATTGTCGGGACTCATGCCCTCAGACCTGGGTGAAAAGCGCTTGGACCTCACGCAAACACCGGGCAGCCCATGGCCGCGCAAACCCACAATTACGCACCGCGAACCCGGACCACTGCTCCGTCCATAGACCCGCAAACCCTCGGACACGTTGCGGGGGATTCCCTCCTGGCACCACCAGTCTCCGTTTGTTCGGTCCCGGTTCTCAGCTCCAGCGGGGGCTATCTCGGTCTCCACAGACACTAGTTCACGTTCTGCCCTTTGAGCATCCCTCTCACGCAATTCTTCCTCTGTATATTCAGGCTTGTACAGGTATGGTTGGGTTTGGGTGGAAAAAAACATTTTCTGTTTCAGTATATTCTCCAAAAGTGTCCATTTCTGTGAAATTGAAGAAACTAGCACTGCAGGCTACTCTGTCTGTAGCAATGACAGCAGGTAAACAAACTATTATAGAACCGGTAATTTATAAGTGCTCGGTGATATCACTCCGCCGCTGCCATAGCCTACTAGGAAGTATGACATACCGCTGCTGCTGCTGAGACATAAATCCTTAAAAATGCAAGGTTGGTTTTATTTCAAACATTCTATCAACACATATGTACATCGATAGTCTGCTGTTACAATGGATTTGCCTCGGGTGCACCGTGGAGTGGGCAAGACTGTTTTTAATGCCATGCTAACTAGAACCATTGACTTGCGCTAGCCATAGCACAAGCGAACTCGGCAACTAAAAGAACTGAATGAAATTTCTTGAAAACATCTCCAGACATCTCGAACACACCGGCTCACTCGGAAAATAGGTCTTATGTCCAAAATTCCCTTTAATAATTATCATAACAATGTTTTTTGGCCTTTTATTGCGGGAGGACAGCATGAGAGTTAAAGGGGTGAGAGAGAGCAACAACATGCTTTAAAATAGGACCGCAGGGCGGATTCGAACCCGGGACCACTGCAGGGAGCCTCGGTACTTGGGGGAGTAACTCTACTACTGAACTATCACTTATAACATTAATTTAATCAATCAGATCTAGTAGTTCTCTTATGATGGGGCAGTTATATTATACAACTTAGGCATTCACACAGTCGGTGAGTTTTTGCGACTGGAGCAGATGTTCTTGATGTGAAATATTAATAACTGACCATTCTTCACTCAATATTTGTGATGTGACATTGAGTTGATGGGGGGGGGGGGGGTCATATTAATTCTGCCAATGTTGATTGCAGTGTCATGTTAAAATAAATTATATCGCCAGGGGGGTCATGCATAAAGTGATCAGAGGTCCGAAAATCCCTCCGGTGGGTCTTAAAATAAATAATCAACAGTCCCTAATGGTTATTTATATAGCACTTATTCCAAATGAGCAGTTACAGTTTGCTAAGGAGGTGGACATGAAAAGAAGAAAGGAGAGAATAAAATGCCAGATACACACACTTTTTCACATATACGTATTCACAATACGAACGTGGTGCCAAACAGGTCGCCTACAGATCAAGATGTAACTATTTCTCTAACTTCCTTTAAATTCTTTGAAGGCTGCTGGAAAGTGTCCGTATGGACGGCAGTTTTTTGTCCCCACCTCCTCCGGCTGCCTCCTGCTGGCGTCTACTTTCCAGGCGAGACACCATTCATCCCGAACCAGCCTAATATATCATGTAGTCCTCAAGGGACGGGACAAATACCGCAAATCCGTCAAATCCAGAGCAAGTTTGTGGGACCCAAATGCAGGAACAATGATTTAGTGACAACACGGGACACAAGGGAAATTCCTTAAGCCTGAACTGACAACAGGACTAGGTGAAATATGCCATGGCTAAGCTACAAAATTTTACAAATGCATTTACAAGACTAAAACTTTGCACTCATATCTTAAGATGTTAATGAATAAAGTTGAAAGCATTTGCTGTTTTATTTCATTGGAGCATGTGTGTTAAAAAGAATGCATACAACTGGTGTGTAAAATAAACATAGTACGTAGGACGTTTCTTTGTCAAGTCTAAACTTCTCAATCTCAACATCTTTTATGTCTATTATTTTGTAAAACATCACACAACATCTCTCTCTCTCTCTCTCTCTCTCTCTCTCTCTCTCTCTCTCTCTCTCTCTCTCTCTCTCCTCAAACCACCTCTACAACCTGCAGCCTGTCAGTCAGTCACCAGGGCAACACTGTTCACAACACTGGTTGTTGCGTTAGCACCGCTGCGTTAGCGCCACTGTACGTCATACTGTGATATTTCCCCCTTAATAGTCAGCAATTCATGAATACTGGATTCATACTAATTTTTCAGACATACTAAGAAGTATCATATAGTGTTGTTGTAAATATGTTGGTGAGGAGGAATTTTGGCCAATGCTAGCAAAAATGCTAAGCAAACCAAGGGAGTTATCACAGTAAACAGCCCAGTGATCTCCAACAACAATGGATCCAACTAACACGTAAACATGTTGATGAAGTTCACAATACTTCATGTAGAGTTTTGCCGTCTTTTAGGGGTGAAGTTAGATTGTTCAGACGCTAGCTGCAGGTGTGCTAACGCTAGTTACGGCTGCTGTGCTAACGCTAGCTACGGCTGCTGTGTAGGATTTAACCATCATAGCTTGACTGACCAATGGTTGCAATTTGATCACTCACTCACTCAGCCACAGAGCATCCTAAAGGGCCGGCCCTACTTCCAGAAAACCCTGAGATGTTGCTGATAATGGGCTGCCCTCACAAGAACAAACTCATTGGAACCTCAGCTGAACCTACAGATGATGAAGTTATAAGGAGTAGGGTGACTAAAATCTAGTTAAACTAGAAAGTTAAACCAAAAAAAAAGAAAACAGATGAGGAAATAAAAATAAAAAACCTGCACAGATGTGAATTGTTGAGGAGCATCAAGAGTTTCATTCATTCTGCATGAAGGTTAGCGTGACATAACTTGACTCTGCTGTCAGATTCAAACTGCAGCTGCCAGGAACACATATCAGTGTTCAGCAATCTATATTCTATTAACTCACAGCCATCAATCATTTAGCAAGAATCCCCTAGAGCCGACCTCTGCTCCATGACCTCTGCACAGCCAGCACACTCTGCAGCAACACACAGTTCACAACTCCTGTGAGCTTTATGGAAATGCATTAATTACAAAAGTATTGAGCAGCGATCAATCAGTGAATCCAGGTTTCAGAGCACACGGGGACAGATTCATGAGCTCAGTGAGGGTTTAAAAGATCAAGCAGCAGGATGCCAGTTTGCTTGTTTTCCTCTCGTTCACGTCCAAAACTCCTGCTGAGGGAAGTTTTGTTTTCTTCAGAATAACAAAGTGAAGCGTTACTTCCAATTCTACACTTAAACATGTCCAAATAACATCTTCAAGGCACAAATATGGCATTGACCTTGTTGTTTGTACCACTAAACACTAGTCTCTGTGTTTACTGTATGCAAGGTTCTATGGTAGAGCTCTGTTTCAATGTGCATCTATTTGCATCTTTGCATGCAGTAGCACCGCGTGAAAAAGCAAGCAAAAGCAAAAGTTGTGTGTTGCAGACAGACGTAACAAAGCATGACTTCAGACTATTTACAAATCACCATCTTAGTTATTTCAGAATCCTTTTGATCTGTGTCTTGCAAGACACTGTTTGGTTTCCTGGTGAACCTGGGATTTCCACATGTACAAAGAAGCAAAAGTAGTTATTTCAGTCATGATGGATGAAACCTGGGTATGATTTTTGTTGTTGTTATGAATACTGCATTAGAGATAGGGTAAGTAGCTCAGATATTGATGGATGTATGGACAGACGGCTGGATGGACGATTGGATGGATGGATGGATGGATTGATGGAAGGACAGTTGGATGGATGGATGGATGGATGGATGGATGGATGGATGGAAGGACAGTTGGATGGATGGATGGATGGATGGATGGAAGGAAGGATGGATGGATGGATGGACGATTGGGTGGATGGATGGATGGACAGACGGACCGACGGATGGACGGATTGATGGATGGATGGTATGGACGGATTGATGGATGGATGGTATGGATGGATGTATGGATGGATGGATGGAAGGACGGTTGGTGGATGGATGTATGGATGGATGGATGGAAGGACGGTTGGATGGATGGATGGATGGATGGAAGGAAGGATGGATGGATGGATGGATGGAAGGAAGGACGAATGGATGGATGGATGGAAGGATGGAATGGATGGATGGATGGATGGATGGATGGATGGAAGGACGGTTGGATGGATGGATGGACGATTGGGTGGATGGATGGATGGACAGACGGACCGACGGATGGACGGATTGATGGATGGATGGTATGGACGGATTGATGGATGGATGGTATGGATGGATGTATGGATGGATGGATGGAAGGACGGTTGGATGGATGGATGTATGGATTGGATGGATGGAAGGACGGTTGGATGGATATATGAATGGATGGAAGGACGGTTGGATGGATGGATGGATGGATGGATGGATGGATGGATGGATGGATGGATCATAAATATAATTATGATAATAAATAAATATAATGAAACAGTGAAGACGGTGAGGAAAGCAACATTTTGAGCTGGACTCTGGGCAGTGATAACATTCACAAGTGAGGGAATTTCCAGATCATACCCAAAATGATGTAAAGCAAAGGAAAGGAAGAAGAAGAAGGCATTAAAGTCAAGTTACATTATTATTGACCGCATGTGTCGTGAATCTTCACTGGGAGATTAAAGTGAATTGCTGAAGATTCAATGACGGGACGTCTCCTGCTGAAGGTTTAAGGACTGTGCTGCAGCCTGTCCTCTGCTCGTCTTCGTCCTGCAGTGGGATATGAGATGCAATAAATCTGCTGGCCGCTGCTTCAGTATTCAGCCGCCGTCTGGCCCAGGCAGCTGTGAAACTCCCCTGATCATGTTGAACAGCTACGGCCTGTTTGTGTGGACACAAGACGCGAACGTGGATCACAGAGTGTGGCGGTTTAGACTCACACTTTGGGTCTTCAGTGTGAATCATGAGGGACCAGGCGCCGCCCTTGACGCCATCATGGTGTTTGGATAAATATGCAATAAAAAAAATAAAATAAAAAAAAACAACCTGCTGACTAGAGAGCTATAACATTTCCGTTTTATATCACAACAGCATGCTATGTTTCCTGATGTGACTGAAGGAACTAACACATGAATTCATAGACTAATGAATATGAGCAATAGAAGTCGAGGAACTGCACCTTCTCGGTCATAAACAGTGATAAACAGACAGCCACTCTACTCTAATAGTACAACAGAAGTTATAGTTATTGTGTGGCTGCTGCGTTTTACACATTTTAATGAGGAACAGGGACATTATCGGAAAGTGAAGGAATATACACAATATATAAATGGAAACTGAAAATTACTTTCAGTAGAATTACAAAACGTAGTTTTGCAAGTTTTACATTGCATCTCTATTTGTTTTGTATTACCATTATTATGGATGATATGGATAATAACATAATGTCTAATGTATTCAGCTACAGGCTACCATATTATCGTAGCTGACCGAGTTGGTAGAGCAGGCTGCTACTGGTTCTGTCTTGTTGCTGGTCGACTTTTCTCAGCTTCAATCTTGGATTTTAAAGTTCCCATATCATACTGTTTACATCAATTCCACACAGCTGTCAGAGGTCCAACAATACTGTATTCAATATGCATTGCTCCAAACCCATCCGTGGTCCTGAATTCCAGCCGTCTAAAAGTTGCTCAAATGAGCTCTGCTGAGAACAGACTGTTTCTGTGTCTGTACCTTTAAATGCTAATGAGCTCCGTCTGTCATCGCCTACTTGGAGAGTGACAGAGACGATGCCGCTTGCGCTAGTGCTAGCATGCCCCAATGTTTACTTGGATGTATCGCTATGGCTCGCCTATGTGTCTCAGGTGAAGTTGCTGGGTCCCGTATGGTTGGGACAGATCCTTTAACGAGGGTCAGTGTCGAGGCAAAGCCAGCTTTGTACTGACCCTTGTTACTGAAGCAGTCCCATGTGAAGTAGTTAGCACACACATACAAGCTAACACGGACCGTAGCCGTAAAAATGAAACGCAAGAGACCAGACCCGGACCGTCCGACCGGAGGCAGCAGTGAAGACGCGCCAGAGCGTGTGAGACAGAGGGAGGATTATCTCCAGCTTCACCTGCACAGGTATTTATTCACGGAGCACCAGCCGGATCACCCAGCGCCATGACCAGTAAGTTGGGCTGCACTCTCCGTGCACGCTGTGGGTCCGTGCGTGCTGTCTGCCCGTGCTCTCCGTGCCGCTCTCTGTCCGTGCTCTCCGTGGGTCTCTCTGGTTGGCGCTGTCTGTCTGCTTTCTCCGTCTGCGCTGTCGGCTCTCAGCGCTGTGTTGTCGCCCCCCTTTCAGATCTCCTATCATCGTGCAGAGGAGTTTGGGTTTATGCAATTGACTCCTTTTGTTACGTAAAGAAAGGAGCTGAATCAAAACAGCCTGTAGGAGCACTGTTTTACCAGAGGGTGGGCTGCAGAGACCATGCAGGAATTGCTTGTTTTCCTCATCCTGGGAGTTGGCAGGCTCAGGGAGGACCAGTTTATAGGTGCAGAGACCAGAGAAAACCTGTTTTTCATAATATGGCCCCTTTAAGAGATTGGCCACAGGGCCATTTGTGTTTATTTGCATCGTCCGGGTTGGACTCTGCGTAGACACCGTCAATGTTTCATCAATCACAACTGAAATAAACATTATTGCTTCATATAACATCACCTGGAGGTGCTCGTAGAATTTCATATTACCTGGACATACAACGGTATGCGGCAAAATCAAACAACTTTGTTGTGATTTTACTGCGATAAAAGGATAAAAATGATGCCGAAGTACTGACATAATGGCGATGACTGGTAAAAAAAATATCATGCTTTGTTAGGTCTGTCAACAAAATGATAAGCAAACAACTTTTGAAAAGTTTTCTGAATGGCGTTCTGATCGATCAGGGGTGTATTTCAGAATGCCGGTTTTGCTAAAACTTTTTAACTAATTCAGAATAGCTGTTCTGGAACTGAAAACTCAGAGTTGCTCGTCTCAGAGTTGGTTGACTCCGAGTTCAGGGTTCGGTTCAGAGTTTGTTGAGCCTGCATTCTGGAATACAACTCAGAGGTAGGCCACGTAAACACTTCAAAATAACGCCGTCTCAGCATAAATACAGCAGCGACCTTGTTTGTACCACAGACCGTCTCTGGTTTGTACTCGTAGTTCTGTTCGGTCTCTCTATGAAATGTAAGATATGATCGTAGAGCTGCAGTCCACAGACTGTTCACGGTGTGAACACGGCTGCCTGTGACTCTGAAGTACTCTGATTCTGGTATGTTTTCAGTATTTTTAAAGGTAACTCTTTATCATATTTGATGTGTTTGGCCATCCCGAATAGGATAAAAAGCATAAGAGCGGGAAACTCATAAACTTTTTAAAGATGGACTCAATCTCCAGTTTCCAGTCTTCAATCCAACATGATCTTCATTTAGTCAATTATGGCCCATTCAGAGACAAATAAACCATCAAGCAGGGTATGCTTAAGGGCGGGGCTACCTTGTGATTGTCTTTAACCCTTTCACAGTGGGTTTTCACTTCATGAAAGTTAATAGTAACATTTTGGCCGTAAAAATGTCTTATTCAGCATTCAGTTGTACTTAGTTCCACCCTCACATTTACATTTAGGTAATTTAGCTTTTGTCCAAAGCGACTTACAATAAGTACATTTGTCAAAAGAAGGAAACAAAGAAACCACGACGTATCATTGCTGATAAAGTAAGAGAACAAGTGTTAGGTCCTCATCTGAGTAAAGTAGTATTTCAAGAGCAACAGTGCTACGATCAGAGTGCTATAGGTAAGGGGGGGGGGGGTGTTAGTGGGTCATGCTATGCAGAGTCGAGGTGAAGTCTGAACAGGTGATTCTTGAGCCTTTTTCGGAAGATGGCAAATGACTCTGCTGTCCTGACATTGGTCGGGAGTTTGTTCCACCACTGAGGACCAGAACAGAAAAGAGTCTGGACTTTGCTGAGCGACATTTGTCACATGTCACTTCTGGTTATGGCCAAAAACCAAGGTGGTGTTGCCCAAAATCCAAGATGGCAACAAATCTGAAACATGATTGGGATGACCAAAAACCAAGATGACAACTCGAAAACATGATGGCTCTAAAACAAGATGGCCACACCCAAAAAACAAGAGGGCAACAACCCTAAAAGATTGCTCTAAAACAAGAAGGCCAAACAGCCCTGATGGCGACTGTGTAAAATCATAAAGGTGAGGAGGGAGAAAACCAATCGAGTGATTTAAGTCTTTACTGGAACCAATGGGCTGGAAGCTGAAAGTTGTGGATGATAACACAAAATAAACAGAAGAGCAGCAGCCTCGAGAGGAGGATACGTTTTCCTACCCGGAACTGGCAGACACATTTGAGCTGTGCTCCGTCGTCTCTGCAGACCCCTCCGAATCGACAGGTGGAGTCATCACAAACCCTCAGGTCGCTTTTCTTCTCTGACAGATCTACAACACAGAGAGGCAAACAAAGGGTCACGCGGAGGGTTAAATGAAAAGGCAGACGATGAGCAGGTAGATCAATATCAGAATGAGAACGCCTCCACAAGTAGCAGCAGTAAATTCTGACCCCCCCTGATCGCACATCCACTCTGAATAAAAGCCAGACAGCTTTATGAGTTTATGAACAATAAAAGCAGACGGAGAGCAGAGCTGCAGGGAGAAATATGGACACATTTCCCAGCAAAGCACAAGCGAGGAGGCAATTGTTTATCAGCTGGAGCAATAAAGCTTCACCTGAACCAACAGGTGTGTTTACACCGGGGAAATAACAGGAACTTTTCTGAATCATTAATGAGCCCGTTTTCATCCCTGAGCCTGTCGCCTGGGGCCGATCATCCATCATGATAATGTATCAATAGAATCGTATCGTGATAAGATGATGTATCGAGATATTGTGATACACTAATTCATCGTCTCTCGGAACCATTGGGTTTACGAGAATGAAATCAAACTATTGCGTTCATCCGATTAGCTGCAAGAATTCCATCATATAGATTAGTTGTATTATTTTGGTAATTGATTCAATTGGTTTCTCTGGACATTTCTCATCATTTTACAGTCCGAAAAACAAATAAACCATGAACATGATAGACAGATACATCAATTATGAATACTATCCTACACTAGTTGGGTGCATGCAGGTGAAAATAGTATAATAGTGTAGAGATGGGTATATGTATTCCTTTTTCCCTCCATGATTCCACGTGAAACTGAGCTGAAGGTAGATTGTTTCAGACAGGACCGGTATCTTACAGGAGGGGAGACAGTGAGACAGGACCGGTATCTTACAGGAGGGGAGACAGTGAGACAGGACCGGTATCTTACAGGAGGGGAGACAGTGAGACAGGACCGGTATCTTACAGGAGGGGAGACAGTGAGACAGGACCGGTATCTTACAGGAGGGGAGACAGTGAGACAGGACCGGTATCTTACAGTGCGAGGGGAGACAGTGAGACAGGACCGGTATCTTACAGGAGGGGAGACAGTGAGACAGGACCGGTATCTTACAGGAGGGGAGACAGTGAGACAGGACCGGTATCTTACAGGAGGGGAGACAGTGAGACAGGACCGGTATCTAACGGGAGGGGAGACAGTGGGACAGGACCGGTATCTTACGGGAGGGGAGACAGTGAGACAGGACTGGTATCTTACAGGAGGGGAGACAGTGAGACAGGACCGGTATCTTACAGGAGGGGAGACAGTGAGACAGGACCGGTATCTTACAGTGCGAGGGGAGACAGTGAGACAGGACCGGTATCTTACAGGAGGGGAGACAGTGAGACAGGACCGGTATCTTACAGGAGGGGAGACAGTGAGACAGGACCGGTATCTTACAGGAGGGGAGACAGTGAGACAGGACCGGTATCTTACGGGAGGGGAGACAGTGGGACAGGACCGGTATCTTACGGGAGGGGAGACAGTGAGACAGGACTGGTATCTTACAGGAGGGGAGACAGTGAGACAGGACCGGTATCTTACGGTGCGAGGGGAGACAGTGAGACAGGACCAGTATCTTACGGTGCGAGGGGAGACAGTGAGACAGGACCAGTATCTTACGGTGCGAGGGGAGACAGTGAGACAGGACCAGTATCTTACGGTGCGAGGGGAGACAGTGAGACAGGACCAGTATCTTACGGTGCGAGAGGAGACAGTGAGACAGGACCAGTATCTTACGGTGCGAGGGGAGACAGGTGTTACAACAACTTTCTGAACGATCGACAGTTGTCTACATTTCTGACACTCAAGTCACTCCGCCTGATTACTTTTTCCCAGCCCCGAAGAAGAGACCAGAGTGAGAGCTAATCAGAGACGAAGGCCCACCTAGACCTCGGCCTCTGATTGGCTCAGACCGTGGTGATTCATCTCTGTATGCTGTGGGGGAAAAACATTACGCTCCACACATAAACAGACCCGCTGATTGGAGCGCCGGTGCGACCATATTTAGCTGCACTTCACTGATTTTTGGTTGCATGTGCGCCTAAATGGTCGCACTCAAAAACGTTCCATGTGGAACAATGATCCCTGCTGAGCAGCCGCATTATTGCCGAGAGAGGAATTTAACGAAGCTTCGAGGCAGAGTTTTTTTGTTTTTGTAATGGTTTCAGCCTTCAACTATGTAGCTGCTTGATACGAAGGAAAACTCCCACACTTCTCATTTTCATGACATATCCACTATTAGTGATTAACGACCTCCAGGCACCAGTTTCATGATAAACTCTACATACTTCTATTCTGAGTGGGCGGAGCCTCTCCCCAGCAGATTCTTTCCCCACAAACCGACTATGTCAGGTGGTCTTGGAAAGAGAGAGTATAACAAAATGTGGCTTCTCCATGTAGACTATTTATTTATTGAACTACCAGATATATCAGGTGATATATATCAAATGCATTGTGATTTACGATTTTAACCTCGTTGCCCCACTTTCAGATTCGGATCACTGCTACACCATAAATAAACTTGTGAATTTATGTATTGTGTCTCTAAGAGCATTTTCTTATTTGGAAACAGATCCTGGAACATAAACGATACTGGAGCTGCACACACACACACACACACACACACACACACACACACACACACACACACAGTTCTGGCAGTTTGTAACGGGAGGCATGTCTTGTCTGATAATAACAGGCCTCCACGACTCAGAAATGTGCAGCCAACTTAAATTATCCACATTTTCTTTGAGATAAAAGCCACAGCCAGTGTGTATGTGTGTTATGTGTGTGTGTGTGTGTGTGTGTGTGTGTGTGTGTGTGCTGGTGTCACACACCACAGCTGAGTGGGCTTTGAAGAGCCGTGTAATGGCCTGTAATTACCGTTTGCGGACCTCCCCTACTACTAAAAATGGCCGCCACTGGCCACAGTAATAACCGTCCATGAAAAACGCCTGCAGCTCAGACTCAGTGAAACCAGGACATCAGGAAAACTACACCTCAGATACTCAAGGAACAAGGGAATTAAATAATAAGACACAAGGGTGGAAGGCGTAGCAACACCACAAAGGAAAACACGTCTTTTCAGAGGTTTTAATTGTTGATGCATTTAAAAGTTTGAAATGAAATCCCCCTTAAAAAATAAAAAGTTTTTTCCAATTTGTATTATTTTACTCTGGGCAGATTTTCTCTTTGTTCTAGTAAAAATGTGATATTTATCCTCGGAAACTGTGTTGTTTTTACCAACGTTGGGATTTTCAGAATGTGATTCGATAAATATTTAACCAATGGGTTTTGTTTTCAACATTTGCGGGTAGCTAAAGTTATAAATAAGTAAATGTCAGAGATTCAGTGGAGTTGTAAACAGTATGAGTTCTCAGGAGGAAGAATTTGAATGTATTTTATGTTTGTTTGTATCTTTCTTTTTTTGTTCCTGCATTATTAATTGAATGGACCAAACCAAATCAGGGAAAAAGTGAACAAAGATGAAAAATACAAACAGCAACGTTGGAGATGAAGCTTCAGAGCATTCATACGCAAAATGATGAAAGGAGAAGGAAAAAACCAAAGGTCAACAGATGTTCTGTTCATTTTTAACACATTTTAGCAATTTAAAATCATTGAAAAATGACACATGAACCCAGTGTAGGAGGAGATAAGCATGTATCTGGAATAGGATTTTGATGTGAACTCCCTGAAAATGATGAAGTGTTCATTGAAGGACCAGACCAGTACACAACATCAGCCACCGAGCTAACATAAACCGCTACTATGTTCACCAAAGTCGCTTATTTTTTAGATAGTTTTGTCCATATTCTATAAAAGTTACAGAATGTAAAGTATCAGCTCGATGTCCAGTTGATAAATCAGTTCTTGTACAGAACTATTTTTCCAGGCGTAATAACATTCATCATGCATTCAACATGTTACACCTCAAACTGATAGGACTCAACCACTGGGACTTTTGGCCAATGCGACAGCCAAGGGAACATGTGTTCCTTATACTGAGAGAGTGATGTGGTATCAGTACAGAATGTCAGTGACCGGAGGTTAAAGCAGGGAGGCTGAGCTCTACTAAAGTAAACGGATGCACACAGCATGTGTTGTGTTGAGGAACCTCTGCTCATGGAGAGAAGTTACAATTAGACTGGAAGGGATATTTAATCTGCCACTTTGTGGGGTTGACATAATAATAAATAATGATCAGCAATGTGGATACGATGACTGAAGTGAAGGCAAATAATAGAACGGCTCAGATCACTTTAAAATGCATATATTTTACAATATGATATCCAGAATCTAAGAGGATATTTAGTCACGATAACTACATATTATCAAGATACAGGCATTAATTCATACATTTGAAGCCGCTCTTCTTCATATTGATAGAGTGTGACAGCTGGACCCTCAAAGGGCTCCAAATCCTAAAATAATCCTCAACACTTGTTTGTGAGTTGGGTCATGCTTCACAACATGAATAACTTTATTTAAATTGCAACTTTAAAAACAGAGTTTTCAACAGTGAGGCCAAACAAAAGCAAGTCAAAACTATGTGTTTTTGGCCAACACCATCTTGTTTCTTTACAACCAAGCAAGTGACACCAAAGAGTGTTGCCAAGTACAACCGAACACTGGATAAGACCTTTTTAGGTGAAAACAAACCGAAAGAGTTGTAGCGACCTGTCAATCACAAGGTAGCCCCGCCCTAAAGCTTTAGGTTTAATTGTATGGTCTTTTTGACTCTAAATGGACTTTCATTTACTAAACACAACACACCAGTTGTTATCTATGCATGTGATGGGAGAGTCTAGAGTCCGAGCCGGCCCGCTGCTGCAGGACCTTCATGGCTAATTTAGTCCAACTAGCAGCCACATCCATCAGCAGCTCCGAGGCTGGAGGCCCGCAAACACCGCTGAGCAACTCAGTGTGTGTGTGTGTGTGTGTGTGTGTGTGTTTGTGTGTATGTGCCATTTCCTGTTCGGTCTCAGAAAGTCACATTTTGGGGATTATGCTCCAACAATAATGAAAGCAAACGAAAGCCTCTCTGCTGCGTTCGGACCAGAGGAAACGGGGAAATGAGTTATCTGGCTCGGCTGATTTGTTCGACGCCGGCCATGTTGTGTTCAGGTTCCTCGTCCTCATACATTTTACAACAGAAACAGGGATTTGAAAATGCACATAATTCCCTCTTTTGGATCGGAGCAGAACTAAAGAAGCTGACGGAGCGTGGCAGCAGTCGCCGCCCGGAGGAACATCCACCTCCTAAATCCCCCGAGCCCGGTCGTCGTCATGGCCACCCACCCCGGCTCGTTATCTAACCCCACCCCCCAGGAAAGGCAGACGTCAATACCGTATCTTCTGTCTGCTGCTCTGAGCCCCTGTGTTCTCCACATCCTTTAACCCTTTCACTCCTGCAGTTTCTGTTTCAAAAGGTGTCATCTGCTGCTTCCACTGCAGTGATACAACACATCAATTCATCATCAAAGTTACTGAGCAAACAAGCTCTGTTACAGATCAACAATAACATCTGTTGAAGTTTGAAGACAGCCTTCCAAGACTCCAAACTATGACATGTTGGTTGCCTCGGCTACCAATTATATTAATCATCAATCTATCGATTATTTCTTCAAAGCCAGATGGATGTGATGCTTAAAAGATAATCAGCAAATACTCAGATGGCAGATGATGGAATCACTTTCTAACCTCACTCTTTGATTTGAACATAACTTTATCACCAGTCTTCTGAAAAAGCATCTATTTGCAGCTGATAGACATTACCTGCACAGCTGTGAACTGAACACACCTGTCTTGTGTGAAAGTCTTTTGTCTTGTATTTGTAAAGTATAAAAAACAGCACATGCATATCACACAAATCAAGCTTCAGAGTGATAGCTGAATTACTTTTTGATGATTGATTGAAAGAATATATAAATATGACTACATGGTGTGTTGCTTGATGGAAATATTTGCTTACATTGAATGTTGCTGGGTGCGGTTCACTTCCAGTCGGTGTTGAGTGTTTGAGCCCTCTAGACTTGTGGGTAGGGATGTGCGGACTGATCAGCTGCTGATATCCAGTGAAAATATGCGATCGGAGTGTCTAATATTATGAGGCTCTAATCAGTAACAAATACTATTGGCTGAAAATGATAACATCATCATGATGTGTTCAAGTGTACGTAGATATTAATACATGGATATAAACAGGATAGATAGATGAAATAGTCATTGGCCAGCAAAGTGATGAAGGTAGGACTGAGCCCTGGTCCACTTAAAGAGGACTAGATTTGAAAATGACCTAAATGATGTGCAGGTCCCTTTGGTGTCCACCTGACGCTGCTTCAGATCAACAGCAGCATACAGGACACCAGTCTGAACCAGTACTTAACCTTTACAAGCCTTTGATCTCTGCAAAGGTCCTTCCTACTGTTTGAGTTGTTGCATAGAAGAACCTTTGTCCTTGAGATGGGTTGAAAGTAATGAAGATTCCTAGAGCCTGGCTAAGATCTTGTTGTCCTTAGTGAAGCGGTACAATAAGTGTGGATTCTGTCCCTGAAATGGCTGTTGGAAACAGGTTCTTGTTGCCAAATGTTTTATTATCCCCCCAATGCTATCACATAGTAGCCTGAACCAGATGGTTTATTATGCAGGACCATCTGAGAAGAAGAAGTCAGTGGAAACACTCTGAAAAAGTACTATTCAGGTGACTGGATGAAGCATCCGTCAGGGAATAGACAAGACATCGCTTCCATGGAGAAAAGCCTTCAGTGACATTCTAAACTCTTACATCGCCGGCTCATAGAACTGCATTCAAGCAAACTTCTTCTTCATTGTTATTTAGAAACATAAGACTGTATGTGAGAAGTGGACAAAGTCAGTTTTGCAAGAAAGGAAGTGGACAGTGGAGGAGCGGCACAAAGGTCGAACCGAGCAGTCTCCGAAATTACAAGGTCTGGTATTTAGACAATTTGGTACTGCCTCCCACGCTTTACCTCCTGTTGCCTAGCAACTTAATGTGGTGTACAAGAAAGAGCATCAAAAGAGGTAACGAATGTTATTTGATTAAAATGGAGCCAGAGATCGCATTATATTCTTGTGATTATATATGATGGAGGATAATGCTTCATGATATATTTCAGGTTTAGAGAAATTAATCTGCCGGAGCTCCCGCTGCTGATCCGCTCGAAGACGCCATGTTGATTAAAATCTAATCACCTCTGCAATGAATCCTGTGATAAGGTGGCCCTTGAAGGGTCCATCAGTTGGATCCTCTGAATTAGGTAAAGAGGGTCACATTTCTGGGCCTTCTGAGTCTTTGAGATGGGACGGCCTCGTCTCCGCCGCTCTTCAAATGCAGCCTTCGAAGGACGGATGCTGAATACTGGATACGTATGGTGATGAAGGTGCAGTGGTCTTGTGGGTCAGCCATCTTGTAAATTCCATCACATGAAACATGTTGAGATTCCCCTTCTGAGCTAGTTTACAACTTTCATTTGAAGATCAGACGCAGACATCAACTCTTTGCTCGGGAAAATTATCCCCGCTGTCAAAGCAGAGAAAAAAACACGAGGCAGAAGCTTTCATGTAACACACGCCGATCTCCAGAGTGAGGTTTTCATTTCACGGAGAAGCAAAACCTTCTCAAGGACTGCTGTGGCGTATCGATCCGGTTTTCTAAAAGTGTTGAATTTATCCTCTGCAGAGACGTGAAATAGGAGAGGGAGGCGGCATGACAATCATGTAAAATACCGCCATCAGTGATGCATGATGGGACTTCAAATCCCCCATCACGCTCAAAGACACAAATGTTCCACTCCACTGTGTAATCGGTGGGGGGGGGGACGAGTGAATAAGACAAATAGGAATTTGTGATCGCTTTCTTTGTGGTTTTCAACCCTCATGAATGTTCACTCACACTTCCATCAAGCTTGGAAGCTGCACATCACTATCTTCTTGTTCCAGCTCTCTGTTGAAGTTATGAGAGACGCCATGTTGGACTGCTTCTATAAAAGCTGGGGAAACAGAAGCACATCCTCTTAAAACAAACTAAATCCTCCGCCTGAACATTTTCCTTTTGTCTCACTGTGACTGTGGTTTCCTGCTGCGCTGCCTAATTTCTCCATCCGTGTCTGACTCGACCTGCCAGCACACGGGGCTGTTCACACCTGCTGAACACTCACAGGCCACAGGCGAGCAAATGAAACGCACCCTAACATGCAGGAAAGCAGCATCTCATCGCTATGTTTGCTCCTCTCCCTTCACCCGACTCAATGAGACCACTGGGATGACGAGGGCTGGGTACCGTTCAATGTCACGTGTACCACCACGGAAAAGGATCTAAACTGACTGTCTATCGCCGTGTCTTAGTGCTGAGAGACAACAACTAAACAACCGTGTCCCTGAACATGAAACCAATAGATTGGATTTTGTGACATTTTCACAAACTGTGGGCACTGGGCTGGATACACACACACACACACACACACACACACACACACACACATAGAGGACAGACAGGTGGACAGACAGAGACAGACAGAGACAGACAGGTGGAAAGACAGGTTTCAGTAGTGAAGGACACACTATTGTGGCAACAGATTATCATTCTATCATCAAGTAAAACTGGGTTGATCACAGTCTTATTATTATTATTATTATTATTATTGTCTCTATGATAACAAGGATACATTGTTTAGCTATGGAGGTTTCCTTCATGTTAAATCCTTTCCTGTAACCAGCAGAGAATTGAATTATGTGATGAAGCCTATTCCCAATGGTCCATCCCATCTTATAAAACATCATCCGAGGATAGATCCTCTCTAGTTGATAAATCTCTAATTGACATTATAGATGCTAAATGCAACAATAAACATGTATTCATTCTAGGAAAGAAGAAAAATGACTCTTGGAGGAAAAGCTTTTTGGGATGGTTCTTTTACAGGCATTGACTGGCAGAGGCCACGGCTATATCAGTTCTGGATTAACAACATGCATAAAGAAGTCCACATCAAATTCTACACCATAAAAGGGTCATGTTTGCTTTAAATAAGTGCTGTGTGGTGGATCAAGTTCATGCCAATGTGAAGAGAGACTTATGTGGATATAAAAAGAGACTGATATTAAATATTTGTAAAATCAACATAAATATTGTCTGTAAAATGTTAAATTTGAGAACTGAGTGTGGGGGGGAATGAGTGTTTAATTAATTTATTTTGATGTTGCCAACATGTTTGTTAAAAATGAACTAATCATTTCATGGCTCCATAATAAAAGTAGTTTACATATAATAGAGAAATGAGCTGTAGTCATGTATCTTATTTAAACATAGTGCTCTACTAATTAGGTGATGAGATTTTGATTCACACAAAATATCGTCGTGGCAACGGTATCGATACCCTGCCTGAGTAAAGACAAAACAAAAGCAGCATCAGGATCCGATGCCATCGTCTTCTTCATGAAATGATGCTTTAGCACTAAAAATATATCCTGGAATATGAAGTTACTTTTAAATGATGGGATCTGTGCAATATTATTAGCGTTTCTTTAAAACCTAAATATGCGTGGTAAAGACATCTGAACGTGAGAGTTAGTGGGGGTGAGGGCGTTGCAGACCTCAGGGATAAGCCATTTAAAAAATATAAACTGTCTCCGACTACATCGCCATGGACAAAGTGTTTCTTTAACATCTTTCTGTCTGAAGAGATGACAGTGTTCAACTCATCGTGGAATATAACTCTTTAAATGCAGGAAATCACACAGGAGTCTGGATTAAAGTCTCCACTCAACAATGGGGGGCTCTTTTGTTCCGGTGGGCTCCCAGTGCTGATCTGCAAGGCTTCCAGAGTTTGGTGGGTTTCAGACATGTTGAAACGTGATGATGTATGTTCAGCCTAATGAAGACTAAACGCGGTGAGCTGCTCAGCTCCCGTTTGTTCCTCGATTCTATTTTAAACCTCCAGACAGCAGCAGCTGGATGAGTTCCTGTGTGAAGAGCTTTTCTCTGTTCTGCTCTGCTGTTTGAATAAAACATGCATCCCTGACCGCCTCCTGCTCCTCCCCACAGACCACGCAGGCACCCTGACGTCCATGAATATTTTGCTTTTTTTTTTAAATTTAGTTTGGGTTTTTACTTTCTTTATCCACAGCCTTCAGTAAGTTTACTTGATATTTTATGAAGAGAAAACTACAGTACAGAGGGAAGTAATTTTCAGTAGAGTGTTGAGATGAATCTTCAGGGATCCAGAAAAGTAGCACAAATATCTGCAGGAAACATCATAAAGGCCAGAATTCACCCTCATTTTTCTCACTTATTCCCTTCTGATTCAACATTTTTACATAAATATTTGTGATATTTGGTAGGAGTGGGGGCGATAAAAATGATTGAAGAGAGATGAGCCGAGGGTAAAATTAGTCTTATTATGTAAAACCCATGTTGACGAACTGCATTATTTGTTGTTATAAAAATATCTATTATGGCAGAGCTCAGCATATCACAAACTGTTTAAAAGCCCAATAAGATGATCATTTTGCTTCATGGGTTCATATGTGATGCCCACCCCCATTGTGAAATACATGCTAAATACTTAAATAATACTAAATACTCCCAAACTGGTTGCAGAAACTGACAGTTCTGTTGCAGAATTATCAATTATCAATGTGGTGAGTTTCTTGAGCCATACTCCCCCTACAGATCCAACTGTAAAGTTCCAGTGGACAGACATATGCTTTATCTGGTGGAAAACCCAGATGTTAAAATCTCAAGATCTCAAATCTCTTGAAGCTTAATATGTTGTACTTTGCGATCATGTCCACGGCACTCAAATGATTTTTGTGTTATGGCCCAACGTACTGACAATGTCCTTGTCATTGTAACACCAACGATTTTATGAACGCTGACTTCCGTGCAATCAGACTGTTTTTTGCAACTAGTGGAGTCTCCCCCTGATGGCCATCAGAGAGAATGCAAGTTTAAGGCACTTCAGCTTTGGCTTCACTTTTCAGAACCGGTGGTTGCTGTCTGGACCCAAAGTTTAGCTAAGTTTGTGCTCCTTCAAAGTGTAAATATCATATCACATATAAAATATTACCAAAGGCCTTATTCATTTCTTATAACATTTGCTTGCTAAACTGTCAAAGAGCAACGTGGTTTGTGTATGCTACTTCTGCTAACATGCTAATGTTGCTAAGGTGGATCAGTGGGATTTACATTATTAAATATTCCACTGAGAATGTTGCATCTATTTTTGCATTCCTATGCCGACATCCTATGGCACAACAAATTTTGATCTCTGATGATTTCATCTGTTCCAAATTGTTGCAAGATCATTTATGTGCCAGGGCACAAAACAATGTAAACAAAGAAATACCAGCAGGAAGGAAGATTTGTTTGTTTGTTTCTTTCTTTCTTTCTTTTTTTTGCCAATTGTCCTTACTTCCCTCCCTTATATAATCCTAATTAAATAAATTGAATAGAGGGAACTAAACTTCTTGCAAACAGCCTGCTTAAGCTGAAATTATTCTGTCAGGATCTTTCGTGTTGTTTGGTATGAAAACAGCAACAGTAAATATAACCTTCAACCATCAGTGACACTGAGCAGATGCTGCAGAAGGACCTGCTGTCTAATTACTGCCCTGCCCTGCCTCCTCCTCTTCTATAACTGGGACTAATTTATCCAGTTTTGTAAATATTTCGTCCTCGACGGCAGAGGGAGCGTCTGACAGCGAGCTGCCCGGAGGCCCCCCAGCAGACACTCGGCTCGTTTGGCTTCATCAGCTGTTGCAGGCTAATCGTCACCTGGGAAGCAGAGAGTGCAGCGTGAAGATAACAGCATTGATGTTTTATTCATGGGGAGTAGATCAGAGGGACAGAAAGACTCCTTCCAGGTTCATTGTGCAGTCTAATGCAGAGACAGAAGAGGAAGTAATTGACCTCCAGGGAAGTCTCTCAAAGACGCGTCGGGTTACTTGGGCCCGTTGGAGCTTTGGTTTGTTACTAACAAGACAATTAGGCCTCATATCTGCTGCAATGGAGCTTTAAGTTATGACAATCGTATTATCACAGAGTTCCCACTCATCCTGGAAAATCCTGGACTTCTTAAGCGTTCAGGACAAGTCCTTTAAAATAACCTGGAACACCTGGACCTGGAACAAAAGGTCTGTTTATAATTTATCAACATTTTATTTACCCGCAAAGTTGTTGATTTGATGCATGAATGAACACCCAAGCAATCTTGTTATCCTGCACAAGAACATTGTCTTTGACAATGAAAGTTGAACGTTTAGTTGTTGTTCTCATTCATACAAAGGCTAACCCAGTAACAGTCGAAGAAATGCTAACCCAGTAGCACAAAGACTAACCCAGTAACATGAAGGTTAACCTAGTACCACAAAGACTAACCCAGTAACATGAAGGGAAACCTAGTAGCACAAAGACTAACCCAGTAACATGAAGGTTAACCTAGTACCACAAAGACTAACCCAGTAACATGAAGGTTAACCTAGTACCACAAAGACTAACCCAGTAACATGAAGGGAAACCTAGTAGCACAAAGACTAACCCAGTAACATGAAGGTTAACCTAGTAGCACAAAGACTAACCCAGTAACATGAAGGTTAACCCAGTAGCACAAAGACTAACCCAGTAACATGAAGGGAAACCTAGTACCACAAAGACTAACCCAGTAACATGAAGGGAAACCTAGTACCACAAAGACTAACCCAGTAACATGAAGGGAAACCTAGTAGCACAAAGACTAACCCAGTAACATGAAGGGAAACCTAGTAGCACAAAGACTAACCCAGTAACATGAAGGGAAACCTAGTAGCACAAAGACTAACCCAGTAACATGAAGGTTAACCTAGTACCACAAAGACTAACCCAGTAACATGAAGGTTGACCCAGTAGCACAAAGACTAACCCAGTAACATGAAGGTTAACCTAGTACCACAAAGACTAACCCAGTAACATGAAGGGAAACCTAGTAGCACAAAGACTAACCCAGTAACATGAAGGTTAACCTAGTACCACAAAGACTAACCCAGTAACATGAAGGGAAACCTAGTACCACAAAGACTAACTCAGTAACATGAAGGGAAACCTAGTAGCACAAAGACTAACCCAGTAACATGAAGGGAAACCTAGTAGCACAAAGACTAACCCAGTAACATGAAGGGAAACCTAGTAGCACAAAGACTAACCCAGTAACATGAAGGGAAACCTAGTAGCACAAAGACTAACCCAGTAACATGAAGGGAAACCTAGTACCACAAAGACTAACCCAGTAACATGAAGGTTAACCTAGTGGCACAAAGTCTAACCCAGTAACATGAAGGTTAACCCAGTAGCACAAAGACTAACCCAGTAACATGAAGGGAAACCTAGTAGCACAAAGACTAACCCAGTAACATGAAGGGAAACCTAGTAGCACAAAGACTAACCCAGTAACATGAAGGTTAACCTAGTACCACAAAGACTAACCCAGTAACATGAAGGGGAACCTAGTAGCACAAAGACTAACCCAGTAACATGAAGGTTAACCTAGTAGCACAAGGACTAACCCAGTAACATGAAGGGAAACCTAGTAGCACAAAGACTAACCCAGTAACACGAAGGTTAACCCAGTAGCACAAAGACTAACCCAGTAACATGAAGGGAAACCTAGTAGCACAAAGACTAAACCAGTAACATGAAGGTTAACCTAGTAGCACAAAGACTAACCCAGTAACATGAAGGTTAACCCAGTAGCACAAAGACTAACCCAGTAACATGAAGGTTAACCCAGTAGCACAATGGCTAACTCAGTAACATGAAGGTTAACCCAGTAGCACAATGGCTAACTCAGTAACAGTCGAACAAAGGCTAACCCAGTAACACAAAAACGAACCCAGTGACACAAACATTAACCCTGTAACACCAGGGCTAACCCAGTAGCACAATGGCTAACCCAGTAACACAAAGGCTAACCTAGTAGCACAATAGCTAACCCAGTAACAGTCGAACAAAGGCTAACCCAGTAACACAAACGCTAACCCTGTAACACAAAGGCTAACCAAGTTACACAAGGGCTAACCCAGTAGCACAAAGACTAACCCAGTAACATGAAGGCTTACCCTGTAGCACAATGGCTAACTCAGTAACAGTCGAACAAAGGCTAACTTCGTAGCACAAAGGCTAACCCAGTAGCACAATGGCTAACCCCATAGCACAAAAGCTTACCGAGTAACATTAGTTAGGCTAACATATTTACACAAATGTTAACCCAGTAGCACAATGGCTAACCCAGTAATGTCAGCACAATGGCTAACCCAGTAATGTCAGCACAAAGCCTAACCCAGTAACACAAATGATAACCCAGTAGCACAAAAGCTTAGCCAATAGTACAAAGAATGTACAGTATTTAGTTTGAAAAACTCCTGTACTTTTTCCACATACACTGTAATAAGAAAAACATTGCAAGGTCAGTTTTGTTGCAGTATCGTGCAGCCTGACTGTGAAACCTCATCAGTCTTGTCCTCGGAGGGAGTCTGAACGTGGCCTCTGGTCTCTCCTCCGTATCTGCAGCAGAGTGAAGCACCCACCGAGGTGTGACAGACGTCAGACTGAGGCGTTAAACGAGCCCGCCGGGCCGACTCATTACGCACCTCAGTGCCTTCATGAAATAAAACTAAATGAAATGTACTTTGTTGATTTTACAGCCCACAGCTGACAGAGCTGAGCCTCCTGTCACCTCCACCTGATGATTCTTTAATTGGGTTTCTGCTAAAATCCTTATCTGTGAGAGCTGTTCCATTTGCTGCATTTGTCAGTGGAGCGATACTAAGCAATGTTTTCTTAATCACAGAAATGACAACGCCGCTTCTAGCTCAGTGGATTTGATAATAAATAAGTGGAGTCAAAAGTTCGGCAGATACTTCCTATAAAAACAGCCTGGGCACATAGAGGATTAATCAAATGGCTCTTACATTCAATAGTTGTATTTACGGCATTTTCCAAAAGCCATTTAATACTTTCACAGCTTTATTTCGAAATGGTACACTTATAAAAAATAGCTGGGGAGATCAAGTGCGATCTCCTCAAGGCAACGAAATGCTGTCGATGTTCTTTGACGATTGACCGCTCTCAATATTTCGGTTGTTACTGTTAATGGAAAAGCTATTTGCGGATGTAAAGCACTTCAAACTATAAATCTGGCTCTATTTTATTTGCAGGTAGCATTCTATCTCTCCTGCCTCACGCTGCCTCTATACAGGCTCATATTATGTGCAGTAAATGCAGCAGGATGGGGAGTATTTTTCAGCCAATTTGATTTCACCCATCAGAGCGACGAACAGGACCTGCATGCAGGAAACAGATGAGGATCAGGTTCAGATTTGGCTTAAAAACAAGGATTTTGAAGCTATTTTTCTGGGCCTGTGTGAACCCTCTGAGTATATATGTGTTTTGGTAACCATCACTTTGACCACAGCAGATGATTCATTTCAACATGATTCTGTTTTTGTAATGGCGTCGTCACTTTAACAAAGCAAAAGTGCTTTCTAAGGAAAGCACACCATTTTCTTTGGTTGTGTTTTGTCTCTGCATCCAGTGCAGACAGGTCCAGGACCTGTTTAGCCTAGCTAAGCATGGAGTCTGGAAGCAGGGGGAAACTGCTAGCTCAAGAGCTGAGTTCATTTCTCAATGATTTCCTTTTGTCATGACTGTGGGTTTTGTTGTTTTGGTTTCCTGTTTTATTTTGTAGTCCTTCTGTCTTGTGTTGTCATGTCCTTTGCTTCCTGTCTTGGTTTCCCTCCTTTTTTGCCTCACAGCTGTGTCTCATTGTCTCGTCAGTCTTTACATTTACATTTACATTAAGGTCATTTAGCAGACACTTTTGTCCAAAGCGACTTACAATAAGTACATTTGTCAAAAGAAGGAAACAAAGAAACCACAACATATCACTGTTGATAAAGTAATAGCTAAAAATAGAACAAGTGTTAGATCCTCATCTGAGTAATGTAGTACCTTAAGAGCAACAGTGCTATGATCAGAGTGCTATAGGTAAGGATTTTTTTTTTCTTGCCTCTTGTTCTCCCCAATCACCATAGCCTGCCCTTGTGTCTCCACACCTGAAATAACCAATTCATAAATTTGACATTTGTTGTGTTGCAAAGCAAGAATTTCAAGCAAAAGTATTTCAATTGGAAGTATCTTTTGTGACTGCATGTTTTTTCTGCTAAGAGTGATTCGCTATAACAATAACCCCCATGTTTGAGTTTAAAATAACTAAGTACAGTTACCGTTAACTAACAAAACGAATTAGGTTTTGGCAACAAAACCACTTAGGTTAATGAAAACCACAACATGGCTTCTGAATGCAACATTGAGACTGAGAGTCCAAAATTATGAGCGTAGCGACTCCTGACGTGTTTACGCATGTTTTTCTTTAGCTCACCTTTTTCGTTGGCTTCAAATCCAAAATGTTGCCATATTGGTACAGTTTTAGTGTTCTTTGAGTCTAACTGCCATGTATAATCTCGTCAAAAAGAGACTTTCTGTGTGCAAACATGTGCAATAGGCACCAAATTAAGGCAAATACAAGTTCATCAAGTCGCATAATTAAAACAATTACAGGTCCATCGCGGCACAAAAAATATAGACACTTATGAGTCGAGCAAGGCACCAAATCAAGACAGTTGCAAGTTTAACAAAGCACGTGACCAAGACGTTAAAGTGGTCGGAGACTGTGATCTTCTTCATGTTGACGTCCTCATCTCATGACATGTCAGACAACATGGCACCATGTGTCAAACACAATATTGGTTTATTCACGATGTCATAGTTCTTATTGCTAATGCACTAATGACGCTGTCGGCACAGGTTCTGAGGTTTTGCGGTTTACTTTTTACCTTCAAAAAGTATCATAATGAAAGTTCAGCCGGTTTACATGAAAATCAAAACGGTTTGGGCTTGTACAGCTGACAAACCGTAAACCGACCCAACTCAGCAGAAATACAGGGTTCCTGTTACAAAACACATTGAGCAGGATGATGCCAAGGAGAGGAAGACGTGAGGTTCTGAAAGATTTTTAAGTGCTGAGGCTGAGTGGCCTTAGACATCTGTCTGCAAGACACATACAGTGTGTGTGTGTGTGTGTGTGTGTGTGTGTGGACCACCAGATATAGACATAGAGCGAATCATGACTTGACTATTGACACCTATTATCAACTGTAAACAGAGGCCTTGATGAGAAGGCTTTGACGCAGGCCGAAGATAGTGACAGGTTGTGTGTGGGTGAGTGTTGGTTGCACACACAGGTTCCATCTGTATAAAAAAGGTCAATACTTTGCTTAGGAAGTTACAAGAAAATCCACCAGACGGGGTCACGTGAGCGCAGCAAACAAGATGGCAGCTGAAAGTTTTCAGCCAAGCCATGTATGAGTACATAAGTCGACAAGCACTGTCCCGAAGCAAAGATACTGAGCGAGGTGAAGGAGGTGGGTGCATGAAGGTGATCTGAAAACAGGGAGTTAGTTAGTCATTCAACTGCTGCTTTCAGCAATTGAATCTGCAGCAGAGAATGAGACAGTGCTCATGGTGAAGAAGCTGCTAACACCTTCTTCATTTAGCCAGAAACAAAACAGCTGAACCTTCATCAGGCAAGGCAGACAAGAGATTATCTCCATCCCGATGACAGGATGCAGGTGCAGCAACGGTAGGTGACGGTGAGGGGACGTAGGTTAGAGGATGTAGGTGATGCTGACGGGAGGTAGGTAAGAGGATGTAGTTGAGAGGATGTAGGTGATGGTGACGGGACGTAGGTTAGGTTCAGACTTCACCTTGACTCTACATAGCATGACCCACTAGCACCCTCCCTCGACACCCCCCCCCCCCCCAAAAAAAAAAAAAAAAAAACAACCTTACCTATAGCACTCTGATCATAGCACTGTTGCTCTTGAAGTACTACTTTACTCAGATGAGGACCTAACACTTAGCTCTATTTTTAGCTCTTACTTTATCGGCAATGATACGTCGTGGTTTCTTTGTTTCCTTCTTTTGACAAATGTACTTATTGTAAGTCGCTTTGGACAAAAGCGTCTGCTAAATGACCTAAATGTAAATGTAAATGTAGAGGATGTAGGTGAGAGGATGTAGGTGAGAGGATGTAGGTGAGAGGACGTAGGTTAGAGGACGTAGGTGAGAGGATGTAGGTGAGAGGACGTAGGTGAGAGGATGTAGGTCAGAGGATGTAGGTGAGAGGACGTAGGTGAGAGGATGTAGGTCAGAGGACGTAGGTGAGAGGATGTAGGTGAGAGGACGTAGGTGAGAGGATGTAGGTGAGAGGACGTAGGTGAGAGGATGTAGGTCAGAGGACGTAGGTGAGAGGATGTAGGTGAGAGGACGTAGGTTAGAGGACGTAGGTGAGAGGATGTAGGTGAGAGGACGTAGGTGAGAGGACGTAGGTGAGAGGATGTAGGTCAGAGGATGTAGGTGAGAGGATGTAGGTGAGAGGACGTAGGTGAGAGGATGTAGGTGAACGGACATCGGTGAGAGGACGTAGGTGAGAGGATGTAGGTGAAAGGACATCGGTGAGAGGACGTAGGTGAGAGGACGTAGGTGAGAGGATGTAGGTGAACGGACATCGGTGAGAGGACGTAGGTGAGAGGATGTAGGTGAACGGACATCGGTGAGAGGACGTAGGTGAGAGGATGTAGGTGAGAGGATGTAGGTGAACGGACATCGGTGAGAGGACGTAGGTGAGAGGATGTAGGTGAGAGGACGTAGGTGAGAGGACGTAGGTGAGAGGACGTAGGTGAGAGGATGTAGGTGAGAGGACGTAGGTGAGAGGATGTAGGTGAAAGGACATCGGTGAGAGGACGTAGGTGAGAGGACGTAGGTGAGAGGATGTAGGTGAGAGGACGTAGGTTAGAGGACGTAGGTGAGAGGATGTAGGTGAGAGGATGTAGGTGAGAGGATGTAGGTGAAAGGACATCGGTGAGAGGACGTAGGTGAGAGGATGTAGGTGAGAGGACATCGGTGAGAGGATATATAGTATTCCAGCTGTCATTGCAGTTTTTAACAAACAAATTGGAGGAAATGGTGCATTTAATGGGGACTATTTTCACCAGCGGATGAATCACTTTCAGTCAAACTAAACCACAGTGATGAACATGGAGCTAATCGGTGAGTTTCAGTGGAGCTCTATGAAACTTCCGGCTGTGATACAAACAATACATCCACTGTTGGTCCGAGTATGAAAAGAGACGTTATGTCTGCACATCCAGATGTTTCCAGCCTGTATCTGCAGTGAGCACTCAGAGGCAGTAACATCTTCATCATCGTCCTCTTCCTCACCGCTGGCTGTGAATCAGCCTCTTCAGCTCCCTGCACCCCCGCTGACCACCGCATTATTTGCATAATTACATCCCCGCAACTTTATACAGTATAATTTATCTAAATCTGGTGATGGGGGTGAAGTAACACTGCAGTGCGTGCAGCTTACGGACTGTTTCTGTCTCTCTCAGCTCTCATGTTTTATTCTTGACACAACTACTCCTGTTGTTATTCATGTCACATCTGATTGTGTGATGATCCTGGCCAAAAAGGTTGAGATTCATGGTATTATCCTGACCAACATCCAAAAATATTTTTTTTTGAGAAGATTGGAAATACAATCTCAAAAAAATAGCAGCCTTGTGCGAGTTTGTTCTTTTCAAATTTATGACTTTATAATGTCAGAAAATGCATCATCAAGCGCTTATCCTGTATTCAGGGGGGGCTGGAGCCGATCGCAGCTGACACTGGGCGAAGGCAGGGTTCACCTGGACAGGTAACCAGTCTATCACAGGGCTGACATGTAGAGACAGACAGGTAACCAGTCTATCACAGGGCTGCCATGTAGAGACAGACAGGTAACCAGTCTATCACAGGGCTGACATGTAGAGACAGACAGGTAACCAGTCTATCACAGGGCTGACATGTAGAGACAGACAGGTAACCAGTCTATCACAGGGCTGACATGTAGAGACAGACAGGTAACCAGTCTATCACAGGGCTGACATGTAGAGACAGACAGGTAACCAGTCTATCACAGGGAGACATGTAGAGACAGACAGGTAACCAGTCTATCACAGGGAGACATGTAGAGACAGACAGGTAACCAGTCTATCACAGGGCTGACATGTAGAGACAGACAGGTAACCAGTCTATCCAGGGAGACATGTAGAGACAGACAGGTAACCAGTCTATCCAGGAGACATGTAGAGACAGACAGGTAACCAGTCTATCACAGGGAGACATGTAGAGACAGACAGGTAACCAGTCTATCACAGGCTGACATGTAGAGACAGACAGGTACATCAGTCTATCACAGGGCTGACATGTAGAGACAGACAGGTAACCAGTCTATTACAGGGCTGACATGTAGAGACAGACAGGTAACCAGTCTATCACAGGGCTGACATGTAGAGACAGACAGGTCACCAGTCAACGACTCTCTTGGCTCTGTTGTGATTGACAGCTCAGAGGGCGAACCAAAGTATAAAGGAAGTCAACAATTGTCTGAAAGTTTGACATCGTACCGATCCGGCTCAACAGCCCTAAATAATGATTTCAAGCTTCTCCCGTTATCCTCTTATTCATACTGGGAGTGTTGGGAAGTTGTTCTCTGACCAGTATCTTCTTCCCTACATTGAATTGCGGCTCTTAAACCAACGTTGAGCGGCATCTCATACAAGCTTGTTTATCTTGCTGCTTCCTGGTTACACAGTCCAATCAGAACCAGCCAGAGAACTTTTGGCCAATGGGATGCAGCCAAGGGAACGTGTGTTCCTTGTACTGAGAGAGTGCTTGTTATTGAGGTTTGGCATATGCTGAAATGAGACTCTCTTGAACGTTATATCACCGGCTAGCTCCACCCGGGCCACTTACGTAAACTGGAAGCAGCTGGACATGAACGCACCCAGAACCTGCTTCTGACTTCGGACTCAGACCTGATGTGATAGCAGCATATTTTAATGGCTTTTATTAGAACAACACAGTCATTACAGATCAAATAAACAACGCTGTGATTCACACAAGGTTGAATTACATAAGCCTGTCTCCCCGAGTGGTTTACACCCCATTTCAACATGAATGAATGAAAGAAAGTAAACACTGATGCACACAAGATGAGTTGGAGACGGGAGGGACCTCTGCTAAGGGCTAGAAGTCAGAAATCAACTGGTATGGTCCTTTACGGCTGGTGGATGAGGCCCGTGGACACTCAACACACACATACACCAGCTATTGTCTTCCACATTACATTCCTATATGCACATATATTTCCATGCTGATGCACTAGAGATTATAGTTATTTCCTGTGCAGGAAAGCCCGACTCCAGCAGAAACAATGCTAACGACTACACAGAGAGCAAATCACTGGATGTAAATTCATTTAATGGTTATTGCTGTAAAAACGCTGGTCGGTAATGGTATAAAAGTGGGGTTTGATAGAATCCAAATCTTCTCCTATGTTTCCCTTGTTAATTATTACTTTGACTTCTCCAAAGGGTTCGAGTCTCCCCGGCTGCGGGCTGTGTGCTGATCTTGTCCGTCGGAGTGATTTGCCTGCAATAAATCTGTGATGTTTTCGCGGTGAAGTGCTGCTTTTTACTGTGGAAAGCTCTTCCGAGAGTCTGCACACGGAGCCAAACGGAGACTGAGAGGGGCTTTTGTCCTCCTCAAGGCATTTCTCACAGACTGTTTACGGCCTCTCTGCATGTTGGGACTGTTTATGAGCCTTGTGGATGCCGCTGTCAGGATGCCACGGGCACGCAACCCCCCCCAAAACGATCACAACCTCCCACTGTTCGGAAACACAGAGAGTCATTCAGCTGCACGGCAGGAACAATACATTTAGAAGCCTAAATTATGAAACCGATGCATTTCCTTTAACCTGGCCAACCAGAGGATCTCACGTTTTCATGTTCAATCTCTCACTCCGAGGTTCTTTTGGTTCTCCGGCCTTTCCTTTTTAACGGTCCGTCCCGTCTTTGACCGAACGCAAGCGATCACATAAATCTCACCACCGCCGGCGGCGCAGCAAAGACGGAAAGCTCCTCACCCTTTTATTGATTGCGAAGCGGCATCTCAAGACCCCAATGCATACAGCATGAAATACATTTTACAGCTTGGGTTTGATGCGAGACAGAGGCGTCTCCTCGGGAAGACAATAGAGAGATTTTAGCTCTGAGATGCCGGATGATCCAAACTCCTGCTGCTGCTGGACGGACAAAACCTCGGTGAAGAAGCTGACTTACAGTGATAAACATGCGGCGAGACGCAAACCACAAATGGGGGGTAAATCTGGGGATAGAAAGCCGAGACAGCGGAGTGTTGGAGATGAGACAAGTCTGCCTTCGCTCATCTCCCACAAATCATCCGACACAGTGGTTAGCTAGCTTAGCATACAACAACACACCTTCACATGAATCTATAATAAGGAAATATAAACCGTCCTGTTGGTTTAATATGTTGTGAAATCGTGATGTAGAAATGCCAATATAGAATTAAAATATTAATCTGTCAACAATTGTTATTTTAATGGCTTAGCATTGTAGACATCGTTACAAAGTACTGTTATACATGGCACTATAGGCAGCACTACACATTAGTATTGGCACTGTTTAATAACAATTTGATATGAAACGTTGAAGACCTCTGACCTCCACTGCTTTAGTACCAGCACAGTACTGCAGTGGCAGTTTTTAGGCACCTAAAACAATCAATATGAGTTTGAGTGGATGCTATATTTAGAATGCTTCTGCTTACTGTCAGACGGCCCTTTGTGATGGGAACTGAAACCGTTATCTATGCTCTCTTCCAAGCCACAAGACTCCATTGACAAAAACAGTCATTTTCTCTCTCAGGTTGCCCGTTATGTTATCGTATGAACCAGGGTTAAACCAGCAACCATTCCTTTGGTATCAAGCAGCAACGTAGTTGTGGCGTGATGTGTTTGACCTGATTTGGAGACTTCACATGTCGTGTACTGTTACTATTGTGCGTGCACACATGTGAAGCGATAGATGGTCCAGCTAGACCGGCCTACTAGATTAAGAAAGACAAACGATGGAGAACACTTAAACCCTTTAAACACATATTTCATTATCATTATAATGTGATTATTGCACATTGCAATATTACTATTGTATCTATTGTAGGTCAACAACTATCATTTGGTCATTGAGCTGCTGGTTTTACAAATCAACCCTTCAAGTATTCATCCGGAGGCTTCAGGATTCATGGATCAATTGATTAATTGATCCATGAATCCATCTTTAAATTATGAAGGGATCTCATTATATGGAAACCAACGGCAACCTGGGGGATCATGTGAAACACTCTTCAAGTCCTTGACATGACTTCAACCTCAAACCTGATCATCTTGATCGTCTGCATCTCAAACACTGAGCTGAACACTCAGATTCATAGAGGAGGAACTCACAGCACCTCCTCCCCCATTGAATGGATTCACCCCGAAGACTATGATGCGAGACTAATCGGGTCCCATTCCAATTCTGGGCACAGCAGAGGACATCAGACCCCCCCCCCCCCCCCCCCCCCCTCTCAGCAGGTGATTTGCACTTGATGCATTTCAATTGTTGCACAAAGAGATGTGGCTGTGTGTGTTTGCAGCTCCTGCAGTATCGAGGTAACGGGAGCCTTCAGACTGCACAGGAGTCGACCCCGGCCCGGCTCAAGGCTCTTTGTCCGCACACAATCAATGGGAGGGGAAGCTAACCCTGAGCGCCGCGGCGGCGGCTAATGGCTCACAACAGCCCGCAGAGAATATGAGCTCCCGAGGCTGACAGTGACAAAGGCTGAGCAGAATAAAGGGAAGCTGCACACAAGCATACAAACAGACCACAGTAAGGATGATGTATGGCGGTGGCAGAATTAAAACGCAGTAGCACTGAATTATGAATCATCTCGTGGCATGAAAATATTGGTTCAATCAATTCCTGCAGAATAAATGAATGTATGCCTCGGCCTCGGCGGGTTGTTTTGTCATGAAGAATGCATCACCATCAGGAAGGAGCTATTCTTGATCCCGAGGCTAATAAGAAAGAGTGACGGGACATAAAGACAGCATTCAGTCTTCAGGACAGCCTATAGGCGCTTAGTTACAGTCAGAGTATATGTTCATCAGGGAACAGACATGTTCACTGTTCTACTGAGGTCCTATTTTACGGAGACCCGGTCATATTTTAATGCATCTCAACATAATTCTGCCTTTACTCAACTGTGTTTGTCTGTAAACTCCTGTTATTTGGGGTTGGGAGAGTTCAAACATTAAGGTTGTGAGCCTTCGTGCTAACCCTGTAGCCATACCAGACAAAATGGCCTAAATAAGCTCCTTCTGTTGAGTTTTAAATCAAAACATATGTATGTTTTATATCCATAAAGCCATGTTACAAACATCATAGATTTACCAAAATATTGAAATGAATAAACACAATGAATATTCATCAGTATTCATATAACTGAAGATCTCCATGCTATACATTCAGATAAATAGAAAATGCAAAGGCCCATGCAGCAGAAACAGATTATTTAAAGTACAGTTTTTCAGAATTTCTTAACAGAAAACTTTCTCTTTTCATCATTAATGGCATTTTTCAAAACATTA
This sequence comes from Chelidonichthys spinosus, assembly GCA_029853015.1. Lineage (NCBI taxonomy): Eukaryota > Metazoa > Chordata > Actinopteri > Perciformes > Triglidae > Chelidonichthys > Chelidonichthys spinosus. The sequence goes on along the minus strand of CM056827.1, from coordinate 6,215,880 downwards.
AAGCCATGCCTGAATATGAACCTTAATTAAAAAATGAAAGCCTGTTAAAAAAATTAAATCCACTTAAATACCCCAGTAGAATATTTGACAGTGAACAATAACGAAGCCATCTGTCTTTGGAGAGATAACCCTTTTTGTTTTCTTTCATTTTGTGTTATCAGTTATTTGTCAAGATAAGATTCCTCATATGTTCGACATCTCAGTTTTCTAATATTTAGTCAGCTGACATCAACAGGCCGCCATAGTACAACGCTGGTTCACTTTGGGTTTGGGTTTTTGTCAGACTTGAGCCTCGAGACGTGTGTGTGGAAACAAAAAGCCCCTTTCACAGCCTTATTTGGGAGGTGAGGCTTTACAACCAAAAGGAAATGTGTTCCACTGTGGTGGAGGCGGCGTGGCTAACAGATAGAGAATGTGGCTATCTGGATGTGTGGTCATTGCTTTGTGACCGGAAGGCTGGAAAACAAAGACGAGGACTCTGAAACACAGACTGCGGGTGGAAACCCTAACCCTAACAAATGGTGGTGTTGCATTTGCATTTAAAGCTGCACTGACCTCTACTGTTATATCAACACTCTACAGAGCTTTTTAGCCTGTTTGTCTGAACCCACCCGACCCGTCAGGAAACACTGAGCCCGTCTCGTTAACCTGATTTGTGGATGATTCGTATCTTTGCAACCAGTGACTTTATCAATACATTTTACTAGAGCACAAGATCCTTTATAGATCTAGACTCTTAATTGATGCATATAATTTAAAGTGGTAGTCCATAACATTTTCATCTATTTAATTATCTTTTAAGTTCCTATCTTTCAAAGAGTGAGTTAAAACAATGGTGGTTGACCATGTGACCACTAATGAAAGTGCTTGTACTTGCTGCTTTGCCCAGAAATAGGATCTCTGTCTCTGTGGCGACATTCCAGCGCAAAATTCTAAATGAAAGATGCTTTTTCCGTCAGTCAGCAGCGGTTGGTCTGCTCAGGTGGAGCTACTCACCGAAGTATGCTGCCTTTACTTGTAATGGGAAATCAGTAACTTCCAACTGCTGAGTCAGGCTCCCTCTAGTCTAAAGTGTTTGACCAGGTACATTTCATAACTGCTGACTCACAATGGAGGATCAACAGAGAAAGAAGACCATTCAACTTCCAGTCCAAGAAAAAGAAACAACAAACTAATGGAAGTGAAGAAGGAAAGTCATCAAGAAGCAAAGTGACCTCCAACGAGGGAAAACCACGGACCTCCTTTCAGTGTGGAGCATTTGAAGGCACCATGAAACTTACAGACAGTCACACTGTTGGGTGAGGGAGATGAGTCCCAGAGGCTCGCCTGCAGTTCCATCTACCACCAGAGAGGCCGCTAGAAGCAACGCATCTCAAATCTTATGGACAGCCACTTTAACATTTTTCAATATTTCAGGTGAAAAAGCCCGTATTTCTTTTTTTTTTTTTAATCGTAATATATTGCAGAAAAATAATATTGCAGTGAGTTTTGTTCCAATATCGTGCAAAACGAGAACATCGTGGACTAAAGAGAGAACAAAAACAAAGCTGAGAGATAATATTGGTTGAAGCTCGGCCACTGGATCAACACTAGTTTTAATATTGATTATCTACAGCATCTCTTTCTCGGTTGATATCTACTGCTCATATGCTGCTCCTCATATATTTCCAATGAAAACTTGACACAAATATAAACCTCCTGAGGTGAACCATTTCATTTGCTGTTTGAATTTAAAAACAACGCTTCTCTCCTCCGACACCAGCTGAGCCCAGAAATACTGCAGAAGGCTGATCCAACACCGTTCATCTGGAGAGTTAGATAAAGCAGAAAACTCGTCAAAAGTCAAAAAGTTGGAGAAGCATACCATCGGAATAAATATCCGCCGGCGAATGGCAAACGGAGAGAATTCTCATATATGAAGACCACCTAATGTGAACAGACGCAGATGCCCTTCTGCAGTAAATACAGTCGGAGCTGAAAAAGTCCTGCAGGCAGTAAACACATCATCTGAAGCCAAACACTCCCCAAGTTTCTCACATGCTTCTAACAGGATCCGGACGTCCTGCTGTGACCTTTGACCACCATTTATCATGACACACGTATTCAGCTTGGTCAAAAGACACTGTTGTACTCATGATGGACGGTCATTGAAATAAAAATGATTCAAATTAGAACCAGGGAAATTGTTTTATTATAACTGATGTTTATCATGCTGTGTACATTTACTTATCTACAGTTTCCAACGTAAAACGCCTCTTTCGAAATATTTTCAACTCAAGGGAAATATCATATTGTGACTACGAATAAACTTAATCGACGGAGTCGGATTATCTGGCAAGTTCAAATCTGTGTTTCTGTTACTTGATTAGCCGACGTACGTACTATGAACTAGTTAGCATTAGCATAAGTTAGCCCAACCAACAGCTAAGTTAGCCCAACCAACAGCTTATCGACACATACCTGTCGGCGAAGTCAAAGCTTCATGGGATATGTAGTGCGATGTTTCTATCCGGTCCCACAGCAGGTCGTAAAAAGAGTATAAAACAGGAACACGGAAACCCGGGAACACATTCACTCTCATCTCACATCCCAGACGAGTTGGTCGACGCCGCTTCCTGCAGCTGCTCCGGCGCAGCAAACCTCTGCAAGGCGCGTTCACAGAACCCATGTAAACAACAGCAGGACGGTTTATTTATGTTTCCTCCTCGCTGGACGAGCTCAGCGGGAGAGGAAGAATCACAAACATTAAAGGAGCTGGAAGGGGTTTTTTCGGAGAAGAACGCTGAACACGGCGTCAAACATCTGCCCGTCATGTTCTTCGTCTGTGTTTCCAGAGCGAGGCCAGCTGCAACCTGAGAGTTCATGAGGCCTTTTTTTACACGAACGATTCCGCCGTAATCACAGAAAGGACAGTCAAAATAATGCAGCGATTGCACCGTTTATAAAGCCGTCTCTGTCGCAGCCCCTTTCCATCCCGGTAGACGGGGCGAAAGAAAAAGGAGGGATACTCCCGAAACAAAAACGCAGCATAATCCAACGTTATCTCTGTCATCAGCATCTCTGATTACGTAATAGAGAGTTAGATATTAGAGTGATCTTTAATTGACTAACATGGGAAATGGACTGAATGAGTCTTACTTCTATTCAGGGTGGGACTTCGAGACGCAGTGTGCTGACTCACGGATCTCAGGGTCGAACACCAAACTGATCCGGGTTACATGAATCACTTGAGTCAGTGCCACCCAGATTATAGAAATCCTATCTGTAAAACAGGATACATAAATATGTATACTATAATAAACTGAACAAGCCGTTAATCAGTGGCTTATCTGTGGTTTAAGTTTAGAGGAAGCAGATTCACTCATTCTGTATGAGAGCATGGACTGTGGTTATGGTGGAGCTTTCACTGAGTGATCCATGCAGCGAGTCTGAGTGACGGCGGAGTGATCCACAGTAATGATAATCGAACACACAAAGCCGAGGTTTAACTCCACGGAAGTCATTGAACCACCTTCTCTTGTCCGTGTTAACTCCTAGCAGCCACTTGCTCGGGTAAACTGATGACTAGGTCATGTTAACATGTGATTTTACAGGTTTTAAAGAGAGTAGAGAGTCAAGCATTGATAGATGAAGATTGAAGATACTTAGTCAATTTCTGCTTTTACCTCATTTTCAGTCGGTTCATCTCAGTTTGTCACTTCATCAGGCCACCAATGCTTTAATGTAAAGCAATTTGTAACCCATGTTAAAAAGGGGCTACATAAATAAAGTGTTGTTGTTATGTATCTGGAGTGCTGAGTACACTCCAGATACAAATTGAATCTGCCCCCTCGCAGCTTGGAAACACACACTCAATCTGTCCTGACGTGCAAACCGATGCTAAATCACCACCCTTGTATTTAGCATTTTGATGAGCCCTATTCCCTTGAAATTGAGCCTGAGAAACCGAGCAGCAGCAGCAGCAGCAGAGTGGAGGCCGAGACGCTCTAAATGTGACAAATGACAACTTCCCTGCCTTCGTAAACCTGCCGTTCACGTCTAATCTACGGAGCCATCTGCGGGTGCCGTATTACTCGCCGAGCTGACAACCCGCGGATCCAAACAATGTCACAGGAATTCATTTTCTCTGCAAAGTGGCAGAGATTGGTTCCCCTGGTTTGGGCGGCCAAACACTGAGGAAGATGAAGACGAGTGACGAGGACTGATGTGGACCAAGAACAGTGGTGTAGTGGAGGGTATGCGCAGGTATGCGGGGTATACCCACCTCTTTTTCTGGCAGTTTGCAGTATACCCGCCTATCAGCCAGAAAGCCATTGGACTATATAGGAGAGTATACACACTTCCTCCTCTGTAACCTCCCATCTACCTAGCAGTACACCCACCTCATCGGCTACCACTACACCACTGACCAAGAAGCACCGCGAGGACATGTTTGTGTTTCACCCCCGCAAGTGTGAGGGCTGCTGCCTCGGCAGAACAACACACGCTTTCTTAAATCAATTATTAAATAATAACACTGTGAGGTGCTTCACTGTATATTTTCATTGGCAAGTACTTTCTGACAAATAACTGAACAATATATCCGGTGAGTGCTCCATTGCTACACTTAAAGTGACGGCTCCACAGCCTAGTTGTAGCAAAGTTTGATTTTATTGGGGAAGCCAGCCGTCTTCTCTGCGGGGAAAACAATCCTTCCTGCACATGAACATTGAGGGCTAGATTTACTAAGACTGGCGCAGTTTGTGCTGTGTTATTGCAAGATCGCAAACAGCGCACGCAGTGCTTCCTCATTTTGCATCGTATCAAACCCGACAGCCACGGCGCATACTCCGCCCTCAAGCGCAATTACCATGTCTCTGAAAGCAATGAATGGGCCTGCATGTGTCTAACATGGATCTTGAAACGACAAAAACTAAAGTGCTAAAAAGCTAATGCTAAAAAGCACATAACGAACCAAGGAAACGGTAGCGTACAACAGGGCACAGGCAAGGAGAACCGGTCCACCAGAAATGAATGTCTAGTAATGTGCAGCAAAATGCCACGAAATAATGGGCAGATACAATAACCGGTTTGCGCAATTAATGGAATGGCCAGAGCAGAAACCAAATGATGTCGCCACCAGCAAGAGAGGAACGATCGCTCTGCAGAGGACCTCCAACGTTCCATCCAGACCTGAGAGACCTGAGACATCCAGACCTGAGACATCCAGACCTGAGATCTGCAGACCTGAGACATCCAGACCTGAGAAGTCCAGACCTGCACCATCCAGACCTGAGATGTCCACACCTGACACATGCAGACCTGAGACACTGAGAGATTGAAAGCGCTACTTGCCTCTTTCCGCTCATGTGGCACGCAATCTGCACTTTTACCCAAGTGCCAGGGCTGTACAGTGCGAGCATTTTACTCGCATATGCGCCTCAAAATAGATTGTGCGAGTAGAAAAAATAAAAAGGAAGCACACGTGCGAGTACGGATTTCAACCCTTTCATTTGCATTTTGCTCCTAAAATAAATCCATACAAAGTGGATCAAAGTAGAGTAAATTTTCGCGCATCTGTATACAAATCAACAAGTCATATGCTGTGTTCGAAATGCCAAACTAACGTCCTACTCATACTAAATTGTGACGTGAATTTGAGTACGTAGTTCGTTCACATACAATAGTATGTGGATTTGTGTACGCGAGAAATGCCCGGATGTATACTGCATTGGCAAGAATTTCTGAGTATACAGCGGACCTTGCTAAATCTATTCAACTTGCCCAAAATGCGGCTCGTCTGACTTCTGAAAAGTTTTGGATAATGGCGGACGATTGCGGAGATTCTGGCGACAGCCCGACACAAACCGCGTACACATGTAAGTATACTGTAACGTGATTTGTATGTTTCCAGCTGACTTTTAAATCGTGTTGATAATGAACGTTACTTTATTGTGGTTGGAATTGTACGTTAACGTTACGAATCGAAGGTCATGCCAGCCGGCTAGCCTACTGACGGTTATTTACCATAGAGGTTAGCGAGCGTAACCGAAGCGGCAAATGTGCCGTTTCTACCGACGTTAACTAAGAATATAGTGCTTATGTTAAAACGTGGTTATATATTTACTAACGGCGGTAAATAACGCCGTGCACCGTTGTCCGTTAAAGGGACGGATGCATTCTGTTTAACAGCAAGAAATCATCAATGAGCTGTAACACTTTTCTACGTGCTGTTCTTCATATAGGATGTTTATTGAAGAAGGAAAGTATTGAAAACTATAGCATGAAATAAACCAGATGAAGTTGTATTTCTTATTAATAATCAGGCAAAGTCAGTGCTGGGTAATATCTACAATGTGTTCAAACATCAGAGTCCATTAAGTTGGTCCCATGTGGTACAGTATTACAGTACATATTCTAATATATGACTAGTGGTGAATAGTTGATCTAAACAATGATTATGAGAAGTGTTGTTTGTATGAACTGACGGTGTCAGCACTGAGGGAGGAGAGGTCACTGCTGCACACTGGAAGTGTTTGTTGTCATGGATGAGGTGATGGAGCAAAGACCTGCTGTAACCCACGACACCCCATCTCCTCAGCCATGATGCCAACCACTGCAGCAGGGTCTCTCCTCCAGAGCAGGAGGGAAATAGACCTGCAGGTCTAATAAAATTGTGTTATTTAAGAAATTTCATAGTGCTCCTAAATTTTTTCTGTGCTCCTAAATTTTTTCACCAGGAGCACCTGTGCTCCTAGTGAAAAAGCTAAGCGTACAGCCCTGCCAAGTGCGCCCTGTTTGTAAAAAATCTGTTTGCGAACTGATGTGCTAACGATTCATGACTAATGTTAGACTCACACTGAGCGAGGAGAAAGAACCGGCTGCACCAAGGAAAGGTGTAAGACTCTTTTCAAACTTGACAGAGGCAGCACAGACCAGATCCACTCCTTGCGGTCTTACCTTTCACAATAAAAGCCCTACACATATCAATTTTGCAGGTATCTTGTAAGGTCCCTTCAGTCTGACGTCTGCCATGTTAATATGGAAGTAATACTGTCACGTCGGCAGATCTTCCTGACCTCACTCTGATGCTGCTCCATCGCCGTGACCAATGAGGTGACAGCTGGCTCAAAACCCGCCATCCGTGAGAAAACTTGTGAGCCAAATCATCTAGATATTCATTTAATAACTGATATGTTATGATCCACTAGAGTTAAGACAAACAAATCCCTGTTTTTTTGTTATCTTCGCCACCGTCTCGTATATAAGGGCGCCTGGAGGGACAGCTGAGTGAGATGCAACTCTTCTTGGTCGGGAGGGGGAGACACAGCTGGAGGAAACACTTGAGCATTTAATCATAATGTGGAAATGATCACAGTCCAAGCATTTGGCTGTTGAAGTGCCTTTGAGCAAGGAAGTCTGACTCCTGCGCTGGCAGTGGAGGGGAGAAGAGGAAGTGAGGCATCGCATCGCTACAATGCCCTGAAAACAATCTGAACTAATGAAAGTGAGATCAAAGAGTCGGATCAAACAGACGTTCACGGTGTTAAAATTTAGATTTCTGGAGCGAACTTGATCCGAGGCTTCGGGCCGAGTGAGATTAGCTCCGTTTGAAGCTCAGGTCTCAGTGTTTTTTTGAAGGGACATTGGAGAACAAGGGGGGGTGCACCTGAGGGCCCTGACACATGTGGAGCTGCAGGATCGCCTTACTGAGAGTCGGTGCAGCAGCCGCTCGCTGCTCATCAAACACGTTATTCATACAGATGATGTCACCTTGCTCTTTTCTCCATGACATGACGGATGTTTTTCTCCTCGACTCCTACGCAAGCTGCCAAAATGGTTCCTGCCATTACCAGAATAATAAGACCTATTCTATCTTTAACGGTTCAGAAGTTTTCTATGAACTCTACATCACAACATACAGTTAAAAAGGAAAGAAAAATAATAATAATACTCAGGAATATATATACACTTTAGTTAATGTAGACTGTAACTATGCAGCTTCAGAAACAGCTGCTGTTTTGGAGCTTTTGATCACACCACATGATCTCATATCAGTCGTCATGGGAACATAGGCGTTTAACTGCCCATCATGGATTTGAACATTTATGAGTGAGAGTGAAAATAAAACTTAACTTCGGATTGAATCATTTTTGGAACCGATCTTTTCAGGGAACTTAAATATCCACTGGGGTGAATGTGATGGCAGATAAACTTCAATTAGTCGACGACAGTCAGCAATGGCTTCACCTTGACTAGACGCCGTGTTTCATCCTCCAGGCTTAATTAAACTCCAAGGACCACAGCAGATTTAGAAAGTCCACATCAAACCAGTTGACAAACACCTTTTATGGCCCTCGTGAAAGACAATTAAACGCGTCTGTCACCCTGTAGCGCAGCAGATAATTGGTTTGCCCCAAAACTGATGGCTGGATAATTCCTTCTCCACTGGAGATGACATGGACTGACATCAGTGGGGAACTTTCTAATCTAATCTGTCATACATGCTCCGCCCGGTTTTTTTAGATACGTTTTTGGCAAAAAACACCTCAACATCGACATTGCGATATTCAGAGAACGTGATTTTTAATATGGTGGATATGGTGACCAAACCAAGTGGGTAAAATAATTAAATAGCTACAGTCTTGTCGGAAAATGACATCATTCACTATAATGCAGTAATGTCATGTCAGAATATGATATCCAAAATCATAGATATCTAGTTTCATATCTCATCTCTTAATCAATTAGTTGAATAATCAGTCTTTTAGGTCAACTAATGTTACACCTAAGGGCGGAGCTAATTTTTTTTTTTTTTTGCACGGTATTCGCAAATTATGCAACGTGTATATGCGAAATTCGCATCATTCACATATTCACACGAGTCGAAATGTAGCCGCTATAATGTTAGCATAGCCTAGCACCCATCAATCCAGACTCCATTCAGAAAACCAGCGTTTTAAAAGTTGTTTGCTTGTCGTCTTGCAGACAGACCGAACAAAGCGTGACTTCACTTTTTTTTTTTTTTTACTAATCATCATCATGGAGTTATTTCAGGATCTTTTTCCTCAGGATCTTCTGTTTTGAAGCTTTTTTCCTTATTTGATGCATTGCAGTGAGAAGATTATGTCCCCTACAATGAAACTGCATTGTCAATTACATTTCAAGGAATGTATTTTGCTCCGGATCACGATGGTTTTGATGTAGCACAATCACGTTTCTCATCACATCTGCCAAGGTATGTGTAGCGGGTAGGGCTGTCAACGTGTCAGCTATGTAATCACGTGTTTCAAACATACTGTTGGGGTAAAATATCATATAAATATAATTGAGAATGCAGTGTAGCTGTATAGGAACGTACCTTTTGTACATCTTCCGAAGGAACCAATGGGCTGGGGGCTGAGATGGTACTTGTCTGACTGCATTGGGCCACGTGTAAAGTTTGGTGGAGGGGGATTATGGTGTGGGTTGTTCTTCAGGAGCTGGGCTTGGCCCCTTAGTTCCAGTGAAAGGAACTCTGAATGCTTCAGCAGACCAAGAGATGTTGGACAATTCCATGCTCCCAACTTTGTGGAACAGTTTGGGGACGGCCCCTTCCTGTTCCAACATGACTGAGCACCAGTGCACAAAGCAAGGTCCATAAAGACATGGAGGAGAGAGGTTGGTGTGGATGAACTTGACTGGTCTGCACAGAGTCCTGACCTCAACCCGATAGAACACTTTTGGGATGAATTAGAGTGGAGACTGAGAGCCAGGCCTTCCCTCCAACATCAGTGTGTGACCTCACAAATACACTTCTGGAAGAATGGTCAAAAAGTCCCAGAAACACACTCCTAAACCTTGTGGAAAGCCTTCCAGAAGAGTTGAAGCTGTTATAGCTGCAAAGGGTGGACCGACGTGATATTAAACCCTATGGATTTAGAATGATGTGTCACTTAAGTTCATATGTGAGTCAAGGCAGGTGAGCGAATACTTTTGGCAAAATAGTGTAGTTTCTGTCAAACCCCGACCTGAACCTGAACCATGTTCCGGGCCCCCATTTGATTAAAAACCTAAAAAAAAAAACATATTCAAAAATGTATGAAAGGCTAAAGTCAGATAAAGTCTACTCGCATTCAGCCTGACCGAGCTCAAACCTTACAGATCAGGCTCATTAGGGTGACATGTGATGAGTACAAACTCCAGCCTTCAAATCTTCCTCTCAGGAATTCGTAGCTGACGTCAGAAACACTGTCACCGTCCTCAACGCACGCTATGTTTTACAGTACAGTCACAATACCAGTGAATGATGGTGTGCTGTGAATGCTTGATGCTTCTCCGGGGCTGCATTCTCCCTTCAGACCCCAAACACAGCAGCCGGCTGCTTCCAACAATGTGCCACAAGCTATTTCACTGCAACTCTAAAAGCCTCCCTTTCTTCTGTTTTCTGGGCTGCAACTGTTTTGAAAGCAACACAGTCAACTATCGTAGCAGGACGGCGTGCGGTGCAAGGCGGTCACCGCTGTGGTCATTCGGTTTGCATGGGGATCCGCTCGGGTGTGTCGAGCGTCTGCAGCAGAGATCGGGATCAAAAGGAGGAAGATTCTCCGTTTCGCAATACAAACAAACCATGCAAGCCGCACAAGAAAAGGCAATTCAGAGGCTCATTAATAAAACATGGCTGAGGCGGGTTATTCAGACAGTCCTGAGTGACGGCCAACACTCATTTACATGACTGCTGCTTTTTTTCCCCCTTTTAATATTTAATAAATCTAAAGAGGGAGAACAGGATGATGGATGTATGAATATTAATAGATATTCATGGTAGATGCAAATAGTGTTGACTATAATCCCTGTCAGAATATGTAAGCAGCACACCTATAAAAGATCGCAGTATACTCACTCATTGTTGACATAGAGGTCACTGATTAGATAAATAGAAATAAAGCAGTGTGCATTATATATTTATTTATTTATTGCTGGAGCCCATTTGGTCTGTCTTTTCATTCTGTATAGGATGAAATTAAAATTTCATGTCACAATTATCCTGCCAAAATCATTATGATTCACGATATGAACCCGATAATCAACAAAATATGCTTAAAGGTCCCATATTATACAGATTTTTCTCAATTCCACACAGCTGTCAGAGGTCCAACAACACTGTATTCGATATGCATTGCCACAAACCCATCCGTGGTCCTGAATTTCAGCTGTCTAAAAGTTGCTCAAATGAGCTCTGCTGAGAACAGGCTGTTTCTGTGTCTGCACCTTTAAATGCTAATGAACGTCTGCCATCGCCTACTTGGAGAGAGACGGAGACGATGCTGCTTACGCTAGCGGTAGCATGCACCAATGTTTACGTGGATGTATCGCTATGGCTCGCCTATGTGTCTCAGGTCAAGTTGCTGGTCCCGTATGGTTGGGACAGATCCTTTAACGAGGGTCAGTGTCGAGGCAAAGCCAGCTTTGTTTTGACCCTCGTTACTGAAGAGGTCCAATATGAAGTGGTTAGCATACACATATACAAGCTAACACGGACCATAGCCGTAAAAATGAAACGCAAAGAGACCAGACCCGGACCGTCGTGCACGGCGCTCTGACCGGAGGCAGCAGTGAAGACGCACCTGAGGGCGTGAGACAGAGGGAGGATTGTCTCCAGCTTCACCCGCACCAGGATGTATTCACGGAGCACCAGCCGGAGCACCAGCCGGATCACCGGCGCCATGACGGTAAGTCAGGCTGCACTCCCCCCGCTGTGTTGGGAAACGCCCCCTCTTGGATATCTCCTATCATCAGAGGAGTTCGGTCTATGCAAATGACTCCCTTCGTTACGTAACGACAGGGGCCAAATCTGAACAGCCTGTAGGAGCACCGTTTTACCAGTAGGGGGGGCTGCAGAGACCATGCAGGAGTCGCTTGTTTTCCTCATCCTGGGAGTTGACAGTAGTTTTTTTAAAGTATTTTTTATCCTGAATTTTTCAACTCAGTTTCTATTCTTCACTTCTCTACCATGGGACCGAGCTAGGCAGCTCACTCACAATGATAGTCACGATTATTTATGGAAACGATTGCACTAAAATCCTATATTATTGTCCTCGGTTGTACGGTTGCTTGATGCTGTGGTCAAAATGTAAAACATTGATTTGAGTTGAATAGTGTTGAAAGTGTCTTTCTTAACAAACAGACGGAACCATAAAATATACTGGATTTGAAATATAACATACATCAAATGTTGGAAGAAGCTGGAAGCAGCATCCGTTACTTGATAAAAAAAACTGAACAGTAACAAATCAATTAACAACATTTTTTTAAAAAGGGTCACCGATTATTGAGTAGGTCATCAGTGCTGCTACTGAGACCTTCAGGTTCAATTAAATCCATACAAAGTCCCTTTGGAGGACAATCAGTCTTCAGGAGTACAGATGGGACGATACAGGATTTTATCGCGGATCTCAATAAAAAAACTCTCAAAATTAGTTGGACTTGAAAAAGCTGTCGAGCTCATTTAAAAAAAAGGCTAAATATGTGTATCCTTTTATGCCTGGAAGACCTTATGATTTATACCCATCTTGACCAAATCTGTAGCGCAATGAAAAATATTTCTTTCTTGACAAATATTTAAGCGATTCCAGTTTGTTTTAGCGCCATTTTAAGAGTTTGAAGATTGTCGGGATAATATCGTGAATTGCAATTATTTTTTGGCCCATGCCTAGTTAGAAGACTTTACAGCATGGACACAATATGTAAATATAATACACATAACATATATATGTATATATATACAGAACCATATATATAAATATATATATATATATATATATATATATATATACATCAAAATATAAAAGTATCAGTACTTATATCATAGCCACGCTATTGCTTTTATTCTTGTGAACCTTCAGTCAGCTAGATATTGATGGCCCACAGACAGTCCAATAAGGACATGAGACATTTGATAGCATATTAAAGCCTCTATAATTAGACTCGTGCGGCACCTTATGAGATGCAAAGGTCACTATAAACTCTGAGCACCACACTGGCCACTCAAAGTCACGATAGGAACATTAGAAGAACGTCATGGGAGACGAAATGGCGAAAATGCCCCACAATCCCTGCAGGAATGTATTTAATATGCAATATTATATTTTTAATATGTATAGAAAGGGATTAGTCCCGCAGCATTACAGGGACTGCATACTGATTTGCCAACGTTATGTAAAAGTGTTATTTCAACGGGCGCGTGGTGCACACACCCACAGCAGACGCAGCAGGACGGCAGAGCACGCGCAGCCTGCACGCGGCGGCGGTCTTACCTGTGCAGTCCTTCCCTTTGCCTTTGCACTCTCCGCTCTGCGGGTAATAAGACGCCCGAGCCCCCGGCAGGTAGAGCAGCAGAGACAGCAGACAGGCGGACACCAGGTAGCGCGCGACCCCGCCGGGACACCCCGCAGGGCCTGACACCATGATGCCGATGACGATGATCCGACCTCCGGACACCGACACACAGAGACCCCTCGCTCCTCGGTTCAGGTGAAGATGCGTGCGAACAGTAATCCCCCCGGTGAGGCTGGAGAGAAAACACCCCGGCTTCTTCGCGCTGCGTCCCGCTGAGAGGAGAGCACCCGAAGGCGGGGGGGAGGAGAAGGAAGCAGAGAGAGCGCGCGAGTCGAGTGCGGTGAAGATGGAGGAATGTGCTCCTCGCTCGCGTTCAGGAAGCCTCGGAGGCGGTCCGGCTCGTCCGGGGAGGAAGCAGAGGAGGCAGCGGCAGCATACCCGCCATCCGTCCTTTCCTCCGCACCGCGTCCCCTTTTTTAAATGTGGACTGATCTATGTGTGTACGTAGCGATCCTCCACGTCCCGGTTCCCGGTCGGTCGGTCCGGCTGCGTAACGAAGCGGCTTCAGGGATCCGGTGGTGGCACGTAGAGAGAGAGAGAGAGGGAGAGAGGGAGAGAGAGAGAACAGCAGCTGCAACCACAACAAAGAGATCCGGACTGAGGAGAGGACAGACAGGCTGGTCACGTGAGGGGATGCAACACTCCCCTCCACCTCCACGCCCCTAACGCACGCGCCAACGCACACCTTCGGCTTCAGCACTGAATGCACAGCACAGAGAGCAGAGGCCTGTACTAGGAAGCAGGATTTGGGCTTAGTGAGGTGACTTCAGGGTTAACGACGCTAGTTCACTTCTTACCAGGGTAGATCACCATGGTAACTTATGCTGCAGAGCTAACCTGCCCCAGAGCAGAGGCCTGTACTAAGTGAGTTCAACATACCAGGATATATTTCAGTTACCCAGCTTAAGTTACCTTAACAAAGGCAGTCAGAGATTAGCGGTCACACGACGCTGGTTATCGGTAAGTCAACCCAGGGTTTCCCTTTCCAGCACATGAAAGAGGAGGCGTTTACAGCATTTGACCAATCACAAACATGGATCAGTCTACGGCAGCAGAACTTCATGTTTGATGTACGAGGAGCGAACCATAATCTTACAGAAATACGAAAGTTAAACATAATACAGGGAAAAAGCAACAGTTTCATCTGCCAAATGCAGGAAGGACAGCTGGCAAAACTCACCGACTGTGTGAATGCGTAATTCATATTAATAGTCGTATAATATGCCCATCATATTATCATGTGTTGCAGCTGAAAGAATGAGGCTGATATTGTCATACACCACGCCATAAGAATACATCTCAGCAACACATTCATTTGTTAAAGTTATATTTTTGGCCTTTTATTGCGGGACGACACCGTGAGAGTTAAAGGGATGACATGATTTAAAAGAGATTCAAACCCGGGACCACTGCAGGGAACCTCGGTACATGGGGCAGTAACTCTGAGTAACTCTATCAGCACAATTAAAATGTCGATTTAATCAGTCAGATCTACTAGTTCCCTTATGATGGGGCAGTCATATTATACGACTATTAATACTATTAATACGACTTCCACATTCACACAGTCGGTGAGTTTTTCCAGCTGTCCTTCCTGCATTTGGCAGATGAAACTGTTGCTTTTTGCCTGCATTATATGTTAAACTTCTTCGTATTTCTGTAAGATTATGGTTCGCTCCTTGTACTTGAAATATGCCGCTCCACTGCCATAGATTTATCCATGTTTGTGATTGGTCAAATGCTGCAAACGCCGCCTCTTTCATATGCACGCGCTCATAGCTGGACAGGTAAACCCTGGGTTGACTTAACGAGTTGATAACCAGCTTCGTGTGACCGCTTATCTCTGATTGCCTTTGTTTGGGTTACTTAAACTGGATCTCTGAAAGATACCCTGGGTATGTTGAACTCGCTTCGTAGTACAGGCCCCAGAACGGCCACAGTGAACGAAGTGTTTTTAAATGTGAAGAAAACAAGAAACACCGGCACAGAATTGTGTCAATCCGCCATCATGCAAGACTTAAACCTGTTTTAAAAAATGCTGAAAGCAGGCAGGAGTGAAACTAGTTATTTATAAGAGTAGTTGACATCCCGAAGTGTTTAATCAATCCGATTAAATGTGATGACGCTGAGCCATGATGTTAAACACATGTGTTGCTTTGGACAGAAGAGACAGTCTGTAGAACATACTGGAAATGTCTTCATAAGTGCAGAGAGGTTTCCTTTCAACACGGGGCACATTAAGCTCATGGATGTGACCCATTAGTTCGTAGATAGACGATGTGAAGCCTCAACTTTGACAATTTGGCCACCATCTTGGTTTTTAGTTATCACCATCTTGGTTTTTAGTTATCACCATCTTGGTTTTTGTTATCACCATCTTGGTTTTTAGTTATCACCATCTTGGTTTTTGGTCTTCACCATCTTGGTTTTTGGTTATCACCATCTTGGTTTTTAGTTATCACCATCTTGGTTTTTAGTTATCACCATCTTGGTTTTTGGTTATCACCATCTTGGTTTTTAGTTATCACCATCTTGGTTTTTGGTCTTCACCATCTTGGTTTTTGGTTATCACCATCTTGGTTTTTAGTTATCACCATCTTGGTTTTTGGTCTTCACCATCTTGGTTTTCGGTTGTCGACATCTTGGTTTTGGTCGTCACCATCTTGGTTTTTGGTCTTCGCCATCATGGTTTTCGGTTGTCGACATCTTGGTTTTGGTCGTCACAATATTGAACAAAGGTTTGCAATATGAACCATAATATGATTGTCGTGACTTGAGAGTAGGTTTTTTTGGAAAAAAACACATAGATTTGGACTTTGAACGCATCACCGAAATGAAAAAGTCCCGCCCCCCTTTCGTTCAGACCTCTGTTCAAACCCAGAACACCAAAGGAGTGCTTGAGGTTAGCAGAATGCAGTTAGCATTGTTTTTTTTTTTTTTTTTTTTTGTCAGAGCATTTAATGTATTCATTGAAGGATTTCAAGTACTATAACATAAAGTGTTTCTGAATAGAATCCCCTACTCAACCTATACAGGGTAACTTGTGTTGTCTAAGAATTCTACAGAAAACGTAGCTCAGTTTTATCTGAAAGACTTTCAGTGTCATGACATGAATACATTACTGAAAACTGACAGACCACATCAAGAGAAAGTGTGTGAAGACGAAACATGGTGGGAGGCTTTGAGGGGGAGACTTCCGATTGGTTGGTGGTTTATGGAAAGTCTTCTGCTGTGCTTTGACTGTGTCAGAGTTTCAAACGGAGGATTTCAGCGCGAGGAGCGTTTCCTCATCTGGATGTTTCAACAGGACTCATTAAACGCTCTGTGTTGGCTGGGTTAATATTTGCACAGCTGTGATTGGCTCACAGCTCCATTTCTGAGCAGCACTGGCGTTCCACCAAGATGGACGCGTGGACTCATTTGGCACGCCACCTTTCATCCAGCTGCTGCTAGTTTGTCGTCTTTTCTCTCTCTCATATGGTGGAGGCAGCAGCGGTGCCGCCGAGGCAGCAGCGGCACCGTGGCGGCAGCGGCGGTAGATGCGAGTCCTCTGCGGTGCTGTTGGACACGGTTGGTTCCACGTCGGCGGCCCTAACAGCTCTCGTGGGCGCTATCAACGCCTGGCAGACGGCAGAGTGGAGCGAGCATGCTCTAAATCACTCACAACACTGCTGATTAGCTTCCTGGGCGAGGTTAAAGACCTTCCAGAAGGTGTGGAATGGGAGAGACCACAGCAGAAATAAAGAAGCCTGCCCTGATTTATTTTCGCAATTCCCAATGACGCTGAGCCAAAGATCAGACAGGCACTTTAGAATCCCACGCAGACTGAGAAAATGAATGCCTCACCTCTATATTAGTGGCAGATACTCCTGAGCAAGGCACTGACCCTCATCTGCCTGGTGGTTGGGGAGGCTCCCTCAGAGAACATTAACATTACAAGAATGAAACACTTCACACATGTATGCAAATATATATATATTTTGTCTTTAATTACCTGTTCCTGTCTCACTTCTTTTTAACCACTTGTTTTCGGCTGTTCATTTGTGGAACTTTGCACATTCAGCAGTAACGTGATGATTCATTGTGACTGTCTGTGTCCGAAATCACTCACTGCACACTATAGTGAGTTCTCCATGCTGTAGTAGAGTATTATAAACCATCATGCATTGCTCTGAAGGAAAAATGAGTAGAGAGAGCAGGGTGATTAAGACAAATCCGTGAAAGTAATATATTCAATGTGAGTAAGTACAGTGGTATAAATGCTAGTGACGTCATTACACTTGTATTTTAACAACATTCTTGTATTTACTGCAACACTGTTACGCCTGTTGCAAAATTGTATGTAAGCAAGTCTGCTAGGAGGGGTTATTATTTATTAACAGCAGTTACATTATTATGCTTGTAATAAATCAGCTAACGGCAGGTGTTCATTTAGTTGAGATTTAGTTATGAAATGGTAAATTAAAAATGACATCAGAATCAGAAAGGTTTTATTGCCAAGTACGTTTTCACATGCAAGAAATTTGCCTTTGTGTTCAGTGTGCACTCGAATTACAAAGAGTACAACAATACACAAAGTACTGCAGTCAAGAACTATTTTTTTAAATTAACATAAATTAAGAAAAAAAGGACACTATATATACATTTGTAGACATATATACACCGTTTTATAATAAAAGTTGCAGGAGAATATCTGTGCAAACATGTTGCAGTGTAGTTAATGGTATGTAAAAAAGTGCAATTATTATTGCTGGTTATGATGTAACACTTGTTACGAAACTGCAAGTAAGACATTGTTTATGAATTAATGCTAGGGAAAGTCTGCTCTGATTGGTTATTGAGTTACGATAGTTAGGTTATAGGCTCAGGCTGTTATTTATTCATGCTAGTTATGTTATTTTGTTACAGATGTTATGTCCTTATGGTATTTTAAAACAAACCATGATGACAGAATTAAAACACAGGAACAGAAGTATTTTGTGTCAACTGCAATTTGACATAAAACGACAACAAAAATATATTTAAAATATATATTTTCATGAATGTACAGGAGGTTTAATTATTCAATTATAGATGTTTTATAATCTGCATCAAGGCTCACTACAAAACAACCCATTTCATTTAAAGTGTGCTTTTCCAACAGGTGCACTACAACATAAAGCCAAAACGTGTGCAATAAATTACCGAATAGAAGACAGCAAAATATGATTTGAAATGTGATGTCAATCTGAGTCTCTGGACTTTAACAGAAAAAGTTCATCAACATGTTTTTTAGATTAATTCACACTTATGGACAAAAGTGCAAAAAGCACTTGTCTATAATGGGGCAGCCACTCCAGAGCTCCTCATATGTGCCTCCTTTGTCTGGTTTTCCTTTTTATTTTCATTCTTTCATTTTCATCTTTATAATCTCAAAACTAATTATCTGAATTTGAATCCTTGATAACGATAGTCTTGTTCCACCGGGGGAAAAGCTGATGAAGTGCAGTTTTGTGGTGCTGCAAAAGATTTTGTCTTAATTTCTTGCTAAGCTTCATCTGCTTTGGTCTCCTGTTTGGGATTTTAACTGAAGCTTGCCGGTCGTCCGGCGATGGCTGTCAGATTATTCCTCCCACCATATGTCTGAAGAAGAGAATTTACAGATTACTTGGCCTATCACATATCCCTTAACGGTTTAGTTTACGGGCCTGAAGGACTTCCTGGGAGGTTTTCCCCACGAAAACAATCAAAAACAAAGTCATTTGGCACCAATTAGAGAGAATTGGTACGATTATGGACAAATGTGTACCGCCAAATATGCAAGTGAGCATGTTTGAAGAGTTTCTAATAAATACAAATAATATTTCAGTTTAAAGGGACATTTTCTTTCAAGAAAATTCCTGGTTGCCTGATACTTCAAAACTACATCTCAGAGGTAAATATTGTTCTTTTTTGCATTCGTCAAACAGCTTTAGTTACGTTCCCTCTGGGGGAAATCACATATCTCCAGCTATTTTGATGTTGAATGTTTGTGAAAATGATTTATTGTCATTTGCTGTAGATGCTGGAGGAACTCTGATGTTGTCTGAGAGAGGAAGGAGGGCCACAACTGTGAGGAAAAAATACGTTTGCTTCTTCCTTTCGAGTCTCTGTCGGCTTCTCTCAAATTAGGATTTCCTGGCTCCAGAAGAGTTGTCCTACATGCAGAGGCCCAGCCTGCGCTGGTGGGCTGCCTGTCTGCTGTAATGGAGAGTAAATGGGTGCGATGGAGCGGAGGACTGAGGGGATGTTGCGGGGCCTAAATGGAAAGAGAGGGATGGCGAATCGGCGATACTAATTCAATTATGCTCCATGATAGTTATCTCTAATTGGCTTACTGCTTTTGTTGTGGATTGGCAGACACTGCGAGTCTGTCGTCTCACTGGAAGGAAGTCTGAGATTACATAAGAGCAGGAAACATTCTGGCAAAAGAAAGTGCTGCTTTTAAATGGGCCTCAGAATGACTCAAGTATGAAGCTGTGTTTGTTCCTGTCCAGAGAATGAAAATAAAGAGCAGAACCGTTATGAGAATCCTCCATGTGAGGGGTACACGGCTGGGTCGGGGTTTTAGCTCTGATCCTGATCGTGCAGACTCTAATTTCCTCCACCATCTGTAGCGCGATGGTGGACCTCCTCTGTTGACGGGGGAGGATAATCCATCCTGCAGGGGGGAGGGGGTTAACGCTAATCACCGCCATCACAGCCCATAACCAGCCATTTAATCAGCCCGTCTGAAGCCGTCCTCGGTCCTCGTGCCTCTGTGTCACAGTGCCATGTCCTTCATGTGGGAGGACACCGGGCGGTCCTCATGTGTCCTCGACAGAATCACAGCAAACACATCCATGGGTGGATTCATGAACAGAGACATACGGGGCACAGGGTGTCAGGCCTTCACCTTTAAACTGTCAGTCAAAAAGACAAGAAGAGACATGACATGAATTTACAAAAATACAGAAAATTACCACTAAAGAGACAGCAAACAAGAGATATCACATGACCAGAAAGAAACATAGAGTGACTCCGAAGAGACAGAACACGAAGAAGAAACACAAAATGAGGATAAAGAGACTAAAAATGACTATAAAGAAACACAAAATTACCACAAATAGACTAAAATTGACAACCAAAGAGACAGAAAACAACACAAAATGAATACAAAAAAAACTACAAGGGGACAAAGATTTTTTTATAAACAAATTGTCTGTTTGTCCTTGAATGTGTCCTAATGGTGAAACATTCACAGTCAGGGTTGTGAGTTTGAGTTCCTGTGTAGAGTTCGGTAATGGGAGAACTCCCGTCTTCCTATCTAACTACAATGGAGGAACTTCAGTCCTCTTCCTTTCATAGAATGAATTACTGCAATAACATTTTAATAGGCTGACCCCATCTTCCCCTGAAAGACACAATATAAAGACCATAAACTGTGAGAAAGGACGTGGAAGTTCATGAATTTTGTCAGTGATTAAAATGCCTGAATGACACATTGTTAATCAGTTTTATGAGTTGAGATCAGTTGGAAGTGTCATTTTCCCTGAAATATTAGATAAAAACTATCATATTCATTGGAAATGGGAAGAAACTGAGTCCAGTTCAGTGCTGCAGGTTCTTTAATTAAGTACCCTTTCGTAACTTCTTTTTGCAGCTTTTGTCAGTATATTAAGGGCTGCAATATTTTTGCAATATTTATTGAATTACTGTCTATCAAATGTCAGCAAATCATTGAAACAACAAGCTGAAGACTATTTCAAATGTCTTGTTTTTGAAGTTGGAGATAGAAAAATGATTTGATGTTATTTGAATGTGTTTAATGGTCTGTTTAATGGTCTGTTTAAAAGCAGGTTGGTTTCAGTGACTAAAGCCCACACACCGCCCAGACGTCCAACTGCCTTATCCGACCACTCTCCGCCCACTCTGTTGCCTCTCGTCTGACCCGTTCGGCAGAAAAGTTGCGTTGTACACACCGCTTCGACGTGCTTCCGACAACACAGCAGCGTGTACGTTCTGCGCTTGCGCGAGATGCAATAAGCCTCCTTAACAGCGGGTGGCGCTACTCTCGTGCCAGTACTCCAAAACAGGAAAACAGGAAATGACGGAACGGAGTGCAGATAAAAACAATGCACACACAGTCTTGGTTCAGTATTCGTTCGACTCGAGAAGACCTTTGTGGACTAAATACTTGGCATTTCTGGAAAGATGACTCTGGCTAGGGTGACACTCGCGTTGTGTGCTCTCGGGCTCATTATTTTACGAAGACGTCGTCTCAGTAGGGAACGAGTAATACGGAGAAACCATCGTCACTTCCGCCCCGCCCACACACCGCCATTGGATACTCTGATTCGCTAGCACACCGCCAATCAGAGTATCCAATGGCTCAGACGTCCAACAGCCCACCTCCTCAGACTTCGCATGCTCAGTCTGATCAGACAACGTCCGCGCGGCTCCGAAAGCTTCCGACGCAGCTGTACACACCAAACATATGTGTTCCCGACCTCGTCAGAGCCTCTCCAAACGCTTCAGACGTCCAACGGTTGGGCCGGTGTGTTCCTGCCTTTACAGCTAAGAGTCCAAAACCTGGCAGGAATGCTGTACACTGGAAACTCCAAAGCACCTCAGACAGAAACCTCTCGACAAATCATTACCTCATGAAATGCTGGTGAGAGAGAAGCCCATTTGGCTGTGAACCAGAATGGTATAGTTATGGTCGGACTGGAGTGCTCTATGAAGATCAATCAATGCATCTATTGATGCAGTACAAAGACAGAGATACAAATAGACCTTTCATGTGTTGTTAGTCAAGTTAACGTCAACCACGCTCTTTTCCTAATTCCTCATTCTCCGCCTCACCTACAAAGCACTTCATGGTCATGCAACATCATATCTTAAAGAGCTTGTACTCTTTACCAAACAAGAATCCTGCACTCCCAGACTGCAGGACTACTGGTGGTTCCTATAGGCCCTGCACTTCACTGATTTTTGGTCACTTGTGCATCTAAAATGGTCACTCTGGAGCCCTGGCTTCCTCAAAAACGGTCCATGTGGAACAATGATCCCTTCTGAGCAGGACACGTAATGCAGAGAGAGGAATTTAACAAAGCTTCGAGGCAGAGTTTTTGGAGACATTAAAGGTATTAAGTCAGTTGTTGTTCTTACAAATAATTTTGAGCACATCCTCTGTCTGGTTATCAGAAAGTAGATTTCCGAAGCCGTTCTTCATGGAAATCTAACATTTGTCGTAAGGCTTCAGAGTGCATGAGAGAGGACCTGTGCCATCGCTACTGATGCTCGTATTGAAAAGAATAAAAGCTAGTCAAGACGGTTACAGGTCACAATGTCATGGAAACGGACATTAAAATAAAAATGACACAGAAATAATGCAAACCTGCCTCGTTCTCTTTGGAATCAGAGCCTGCACAGGAAATGACTTTCCCCTCCACCTGTCACCGCGGTGCAGGGCTCGTTGAAAGCCGCAAGCATGAATCTGTTGAAAAGAAGCCATGTTTCTGTCTCCGTGAATCTCATCTCATAAGATGAGGGTCGTAGAGGACGTTCAATAGAGGAGGATCGTTTCTTACACTGCTTTTGATTTCATCCGGAGATTTAATTACAGGATGTGACGATGTAGAAATTAAACTCCTCTGTTACATTCACACTGTAATATTTTATGACTTGTGACAGATCACAGAGAACCAAACAGAAGATGTTGAATAATACAGCGACGTTTATATCCATTCAATTTGACTGAACAGAGTTTGGCTATTGGTTGGGATATCTGTCATCCAAAATTGTTGCACTTTAAAATTAAACATGTCGCATCAATCACGATCACACGCCAACTATGGAAATGTCATCATCATTAAAGTTTACAGGACTGCGTTGATTCCCTGTGGCACGTGTCTGGCATGCCATCCTCTTCTATGCCATGTGTTGTGTTTTATCACATTTTTCAGATGTGTCTCACTGCCCGTCAATAGGCATGTTGGAGATGAGCCAGACCTGTGCAGAATCCATCGCTGCACAATGCATGCTGGGTAGTTTTGTGTCCGACTTGATCCCGACTTGCTCTAACCTCATGAACACGTGGGCAGCGATAATCTCACGAGATCAAGGCGGCCGCAGGTTTTGGAGCCGCAGTTGCTCTCAAACAACTGCAAGCCCCGGGGCATGATGGGAAACGTCTGGCTCTCACCTCATCTAAGAGCTGATTGGCTCTTAGTTTTGATAACAAAAGACACGTTTAGTAGAAAATGCGATTCTAATATTTAATGCTAGATCATTGGCTGTTAGTCTCATGTGCAATAAAAATCTGTTAACAAACGTATTGTTTCTTGTGTGGTTGATAATAATAATAATAATAATAATAATAATGACAATAAAAGACATTATTTATACAGCCCTTACCAAAATGAGCAATAAGCCTACAGCGAGGCTTAAAAGAAAGAACGCAACGCCAAATACACACTTCATAGTATAACTGTCAAACCTTTGCAATAATACTTGTGTGCACTTTATTGATACTACTACCTCAATACTACATAGTACTACTACCTCAAGAGCAGATACACTACTATACCGTATAGAGTTTTTTTATGCATACATTATGTTGAAACACTACACTTCTTAGGTGTTATTCTTTTTATAGTGCCACCGTACATCCAAACGTCATCAAAAAATTGCATCCGATAAACTGCTTCACTTCATCTCCCGACACACGTACCGTTAAAGAGATAAAATGATCATTTACAGACGGAATGTAAGAGGTGAGAGGTGATTGCAGAGTCAGCGTTGATCAAAAAACAAAGATGCTGATGGTGCTCCAGGCAGCTAAACGTTAATTCATGCTGATGGGAATCATTGATTAGCCCCGTGTGGGAATAGCTCTATGCATTACACCAACGCAGTCAAGTCAGTTTAGTCTTGGATTGCAGAACGATTTTTATTGAATGACAGATTTCACATCTGAAATCATGAAGCTGGTTACGTAACAACAGAAGTTTTTTTTGTTAATTAATGAATGTATATTTGTTAATTATTCTGACCTGCTGGTAAGGATTGAGAAAGGAATCCTGTCAAGAATTAAATAAAACTGTAACAAACACTTAAATTTCCTATAAAAAGAAAATTATTTTTATTAAAATTATTATTATTTTACAAAAATACATAACGGATTCAGTGTACAGGAGAGACATATTACACATCCCACATTATAATAATGTTAAGTCTTTAAAGATGTGACAGAATGTCATTACTTTTATTTCTTTTATTATTATTGTTATTATTATATTATAGATTAGAAATATAAAATATATTATATAAAATATCTATATATAGATATTTTACTACAATGATGTAAAGTCTTTAAAGGTATGACCAATGACTGCATTTCTTGCAGTACACTGAATTTATTTTTTTGTCTCTTTTGTTTCTCTTCAAACACACAATGATTCCCATCATGCCTTGCTCTCCCGCCCTCACAGTGGGTGTACTGTACCGGCCGCTTCGCTTCATCGATCACCATTCAGGCTCAGACTTCATCAAGCTGGTGATCGTATAATGAAGTGGGCCGATGCAGATTTCATCTTCAGCACAGAAGGTTATTGATGAAGCTAAAGCTTTCCTTACATCATCACCACCACCTCCCTTCTCCTCGAGCAAGCACCACCACAGCCTCCACCTCCCCTCCCCCCTCCTCCCAGCTCCCCCTGGATCCGCCTCCTGGTTTCAATCGATTTAGCCATGGATCAGAGAGCAAGCTTACCAAAGCAGCTCTTATTGATCTGATCCCCCTCGACATGTTCTGAAGTCAATTCTGTGTTGGCCTATAAGAAACACATCGCCCACATAGTAATCATGGATCAGAGCAGCAGATATTGCCTGGTAATAACGGAGCTGGAGAGGTGCATCAGGAAACACTAAGCGCTGGAGCTCGGTGATTAGGACTCTTCAAAGTGATTTAATTGGCCCTTTGAGATAAATACAGTTTAGTCAATTTCATTTCACTTTAAAAACCAGACACGCCTGGATGAAGTGAACCCTCTCAGATGTTTTATGTATGGAATATTCTTCACATGTACAATCAACCCTCTGCTTCATAGAAAGCCTGAAAACACAACTACGAGTTTGACCCCGGGGTCATGTGTGTTTCACTCTTGCTACGCTTTCCTCCATGTAGACACCAGCAATGTTTCCTCCATCATGGCTGAAATTACCACAATTGGTGCGTTGTTGTGAAGTCCCAGATACACCAGGAAACCAAACGTTGTCCTGTCTGGGCTCAGAACATCAGCCAGAGGTGTATTCAACATGTCCCCTGTTAACCACAGCTGGACGAACACAATGAACAGATACAAGGATGCTGAAATTACTACTGCTTTGTAAGGTCTGTAATACTGCTACCAACACCAAATGCAGATGGAACCCAAGATTCTGGTCTCCTCTCCCTCCAAGGTCTCGGGCAAACAGAGGGGGAGGTCCCTCTCGTCCAGCCCCCTTAGTGGGCAGGCTGGTTGGGATGCGGTCAGTGGAAGTCGGCGATGAGCTGGGAGTCGAGGATGTGGCGAGCAGGGACCCAGGACTCTTTCGGACCGTAACCCTCCTAGTCCACCAGGTACCTCCTTCTTCGGCAGAAAAGCAGGCAGCGAACCGCTATGGTCCCCTATCAATGAGCTGAGGAGGTCTGGTGTGGCTGCTCTGTGTGGATAGGTCTCACTCAGGCTGGCACATCTGGTCACTGCAATTTTACTCCATTCTATTTTGCAAAACTGCTCAAGCTCTGTCAGGTTGCACCGGGATCGGACTTGAACAGCCCTTTTAAAGTCCAGCCACATTATTCTCTATTGGATTGAGGTCTGGGCTTGGACTCACCATTCCGGAACGTTCTTCCTGTTGTCTTTGCTGTAAGCTTCAGGTCGTCCTCTTGCTGGAAAATCCATCTCCTCCCAAGTTTGGTTCTCTTGCAGACTGAATTAGATTGTCCTTCTCTATATTTGGCTGCATTCATTTGACCTCCTACGTTCACACGCCTGTCAGAGCCCGCTGTGTGCTGTGGTGTGTTGGTGGTGATGTGCAGTGTTTGGTGCCAATCATAGCGTCATAGATGAGACAAAAATGGAGCTTTTTGACCATCGGACCAAAGAACCTTCCTCCAGTTGGTCTTGGATTCTCCCACATGCCTTTGGGCAAACTCTAGTCGAGATTTAATGTGAGCTTTCTTTAACAGTAGCTTTCACTGTATCTCCATACAGCTTTGACTTAGAAATGTTTTCAAGAACATTTTCTCTGATTGCTTAGACCAGAGGTCTTCAACGTTTTTAAGGCCCCCGATTACATATCTATAAAATTGTGTTGCTTATTAAACAGGTCAATACTAATGTATTGCAGCTTATAGTGCCATGTATAACAGTACTTTGTAATGATGTATGTATACTAATCCTCATGTTAAGGTGTGTTTTTGGACATACTTGCATTTTTGGCAGAAATAGAACTTCAAATCAAATCATCACCCCCCGTTCTTTGTCTTTATGGTGTATTTGGAGTCAGGAATACTGATTAACCAGCGACCCGACCTTCACACACACACCTGTCTACAATCACTGGAGACACAGTCACTGCACTCAGGTGAATTGTCTAGAGATCTGTTAATTAGGTCAACCACATTAAAGGGGGTAAATATTTGTGCAACCATTTATTTTACAATATATATTTTTAATTGTTTGAGAAAGATTTTTTTTTTGTAAATTCTTGTCAGCAAAGGCCAATTATTCAATTATTCCATTTATAAATTAAAGAGGAAAACATTCAGGGGGGTGAAAACTTTTTATAGGCACTGTGTGTGTGTGTGTGTGTGTGTGTGTGTGTGTGTGTGTGTGTGTGTGTCTTTGTGTGTGTGTATGTGTGTGTGTGTGTGTGTGTGTGTGTGTGTGTGTGTACGTGTGTGTGTGTGTGTGTGTGTGTGTGTCTTTGTGATCATTTTGAGTCTCTTAGTCGTCGTCTTGTGTCTCTTTGTAGTTGTTGTGAGTCTCTTCTTGACATAGACATTTAGTCTCTTTAAGGACACATTCGGTAATCCATCGAAACCAAAGTTGTTAAAACCTTTCTGCTCCTGTTATAATTACGACCACTAGAGGGCGTTGCCACTTAGGCTAAGCTTTTTTTACATATTGAGTGCATTTCTTGAGAACAGGGCAGGAAAATATTCACATTTACATTTAGGTCATTTAGCAGATGCTTTTGTCCAAAGTGACTAACAATCAGTACATTTGTCAAAAGACAGAAACCACAACATATCATTGCCGATAAAGTAAGAGCTAAAAAATAGAACAAGTGTTAGGTCCTCATCTGAGTAAAGTAGTACCTGTTCAGCAAACATACCTTAAGAACAACATGCTATGACCGAAGTGCTACAGGTAAGAATATTTGAGAGACATGTGGGCGATAAACAAGAGCCATGGCGGTGTCTTTAATGCATAGTGACTGCTGCTCCCCTCACAGTCTGGCCATGAGGCTGGCTGAATATCTGAACGATGATGAGTGAATGACACGGCAGCTCACTTCAACATCAGTGGGCAGTGAAATGAGGTCGGGTCTCACCGGCTGAGTGTTAAAGTTAGCTTTTTCATTCTTGAACGCAAATTGTTTCTGTCACAGCTGATTGGTTTGTTCAGCAACAAACAACTATTTTCAGTGCATTTTGGAATATTGCAGAAAAAAGATGTTCAGCGAGATCATCTCCACAAACGAACACCACTTTTAGGATTTTTGAATGAAATCAGCAGAAAAGTGTAATGAAAGGCTGAAGGAACTCCATCACAGTCACATGAATTCGCCACCATTAAATGTTGCAAAAAAAATGCAAATCAGAAAAAGAAACAACTATAAAAATGTTTCCAGTTGTCAAATGAATGAAGAGGAGTACAAACCCATTTTTATAGACTTGCTTTTATGTGATTTTTATTTTTACTTATTTTTATCTTATTTTCTTTTTACTGTCTTTTTAGCTCATCGTTTCTCTTGCTCTTTTGATGTGTGTATATGAATATGATGATCTGCCGCACCTTCAATATTGGAAGTACAACCTGTATATCGAAAGATAATGGGGTGGTAAGGGTAGGGTCTGTATATAACCAATTATCATCATAATTTAGGTGAACTGGCTGTTCAAAATTCTGCTTGAACACAGCAAATAGATACAAACCTGTAGCGACAAATCAGGATCAGACCTGGAATAATAACTAACAACACACTTCTATTGTTGGAAGTAAATTCTTTTAGACAGCTAAACCTCTTTGTTAAAATTGTCACGAACGAGTCACTAAAAGGTTGAGTAGGTCAGAAAACCCAATCGCCAAACCGAGTCCCGCCCCCTTGTTCAGACCTCTGTTCAAAGCCCCGCCCCCAGAACGCCTAACGAGTGCTCGTGATCGGCAGAGTGCAATCAGGAAGTAAGCGTTGACAGACAGGCAGGCATCCAATTATTCTCTCCGGCCCGACGTTTTTGATTGGACGGGGTTTTTACAGTCATGCCACGGCCACAGATGATATTTTTTTAATTTTTATGTCAGAGCATTTAAGGTATTGAATCGGTATGATACAGGGATTTCATGTAATATAATGGAGAGTTTCTGAATAGATTCACCTTCTCCGCCTTAAACAACACTTTGGGTCCCGTGGTGGTTGAAAGTCCTGTGTTGTTGGACCCGTCTACGGCAGGACGTTGCAGAGTCACATGGATGTGTTTAATTTGTGTGTCCACCAAGAAAAAGGATCCCGATTTGCCTTCCATTGTCATTGTTTTTATGCATGTCCTACCTGCTGTCGGCACTACTAATGCTGTAATTAAATCACTTTTGTCTGGTATTGCAAATGTTTGCGACTAACAGAAACAATAAGTGAAATCTAAATAAGACGTTTTCATTTTGAAATCACAAGAAACACAACAACACCATCGAAATGAGCAGGTGAATTTGGAATAAGGGGTAAAAGCACAGCGAGGAGACACGGGTGGGAGGTTAAGCTGAAGAAATCAGATGTGATGATTATCCAGAGAGCTGATCCCCGCTGAGACCGAGGTAGCTGAAACAAATAACAGAAGGTGGATTTCTTCGGGATCTACTTATTGTCCTATAAGCTATTTATTTTCTCCGACAAACAGGAGATCACACTCAGACTCGGGGACATGTCACACTGGATTTCTTGTTTTCTTTTTGTTTCTGCATGAACTGAAAAATGACGAAGCTTCTTGTTTCCTCAAGCTGGGATTGATAGAGTTAATGATCCGTTCTTTGAGCAGAGAGGGGAAATGACTGCACTGGTTGATTGAAAGGTGATTGCATTTGATTGAGAAACACTTGTTTGGCCGGTACATTCCCTCAGAAAGACTTGGACCTGGATGGGTTTAAATCAAACACAAAGACTATTATTAAATGTGTGATTTGATGTGTTCATACTCCACAAGCTGACAAATAATACTCTAACATGCTAATACATGTCTACTTGTAAGGTCAAGAACAGAGTCTACACACAATCATCTTCATTGTTTGTTGTATTTGTATTAAAGATAGATAAATGACTGTCCTGCTAATGGCTTCTCTTTAATACATTTACAGCTTCTCTTCAGGAGAATACTCACTGTGGATAAAAGCAGATCAAATTATTCATGAAAATATAAAAATAGTTCAATAGCAATTCTGCAAGTTTAACATGTAGAAAAGGTACAAAAGTGCTCGGGTCGTTTACTTAAAGGCAGAATGATTCTCCTAAAAAAGACAAACACACAGAGAGTGAATCTGTTTACAAACCAAAACCGACAAATCTGACTCGTTTCACCTTTGAGTAAACGTGACAGTGCTCCAGTGTAAAACTACTCATGTTAAGTCCTCAAATATATACGATATTTACAAAGAATAAACAATACAAAATAAAGCAAAGTACTGCAGTCAAGAACAAAATGAAAAAAACAAACAAAATGAAAACATTTTAAAGATAAAATCACACTCTTTATACATATCAGAGTAATATAATATTTAGAATTTTACAATTAATGAACCAGCACCAACTGCAGTGATGTAAACTGGTCCATGAAGCAGCGTCTCCTCTGCAGTGTTGCCAGGTTGGACTGAAACACAGTGTTGGGCTGTGGATGAAGTCTGGACTGTGGGTCTGACACTATTGTGAGAAATATGTGATTGACAGGAGATGTCTGGTCTTTTAATCTAACTTCTTTTCGACTAACATCGGCGGTGAAAAACAACGTTTAAAATGTTAGTTTCATCACATACATCATATTAAAGGCTTTAAAAAGGGAAGTTGATGAAACTCTCAGACACACTGCTAAACATTCCTCTGTGAAGTAACAACCGCCCACGCAATCGTCTGTATTTTAGACAGGAAGTGGGTCAATCGATGGGAGCGCCGTCATCAAACTGAGCAGCACAGCTTCTCATTTATCTTGCAGCTTGAATAAATTCATCAGAATGTCATTTTCCTTCGTCCTTAATGACGACATGAAAGGTCACAAGAACTGACTTCAGTATGTTATCAACTCAGTCTCCATCGTTTGGCGGCTTTGAGAAAAGAAATCATAATAATCATAATAATAATAATGATAAGATCTTATCAGACAGTCATCAGTTAACACAGTCACCAGTTTAACTGAAACACCTGGTGCTCTGTATTCTGAGAACCAAACATGGCAAGCAGACATTTAGATGCTGCTAACAGTTTGAAGCTTCTCACTCGTCTGGATGACGTTACTAATAATGCCACTACTTCTCTTTAATCTTTGAGGGACTTTGTTTGCACATTGTTGCGTATGTATTAATTATTTATTAATGTAATAATGTTATGGTGGCAGCATCACGTCCAAATGTCCACCAGGCTTTCTCCATCAGTTCTATAGAGGATTTATTGTTAAGGGCTGCCCCCTGGTGGACACTTGAAGTAATCTATATGTATATATTGTACATATACTGTATACTGTATGTGTGTGTGTGTGTGTGTGTACACATTTAAATATATACAAATGAATAATATATATCTAAAAGTATTTAAGTCTATAACTGTGCATCATGCTTTACAAGCTGATCATTTTGATTTGAACTATGAAAATCAGAAAAAGAAACAACTATAAAAGTGTTTCCAGTTGTCAAATGAATGAAGGGGAGTACAAACACATTTTTATAGACTTGCTTCTATGTGATGTTGTCTTTTGGATTTTATTTCTATTTATTTTGACTTATATTCTCTTTCTACTGTCTCTCTAACTCATCGTTTCTCTTGCTCTTTTGATGTGTATGAATATGTTTATGGATTTTGATCTGCTCGGCTTTGCTCTGTCAAATCACTTTGTAAGCTTCTGTTTTTAAAAGTGCTATATAAATACAATTATTATTTTTATAACTAGTAATCATCACAAAAAATCATAGATTCTTACCACTGTTGAAATCTGATTTCAAGGTTCTAAAATATTCATATTTTGAGGATTTAAAAGGACTACATCTTCCTCACATCCACTATGGTGTGAAGTTTCGAACTGTTCTGAAACTGTAATACAGCTGTTTCACAGCAGCCACTGCTGCATCCAAAACCAATATTGTCCTTGTGGGATGGGTGAAAGCAGCTCTCGGGGTCTGTTGAACATTGGAGGGGCAGATGAGGAGCTCCCCAGGAAGCCTTTGATCTGCATGTTGACCCCTCTAGTACTGATCCGAGAGTTTTGAGTTTGGGCTTTGAGTGTTTTACTTCTGTAGGTTGATCTGAAAGGATGAAATAATATCGCTGTTTGAGTTATATTCACATCATCTATTTAAGTTGGTATTTTTACACTACATGAGGGTTTAAAGGATACGTCTGAGCTTCTCTCCTCATTATTCTCATTATTTATGATAAATATTATTATTATTGTATACTTCTAAGCTTCTCTCATCATTTATTATTATTATTATTATTATTATTATTATTATTATAGCATACTTCTAAGCTTCTCTCCTCATGATTCTCATTATCTATAGGATACGGCTCCTCATAATGGTATGAATTGAATGTTATTTACGATGTACTCATATAATAGTATATCAATCCATCCATCCATTGTTTACCACTTATCCTGTATTCAGGGTCGTGGGGGGGCTGGAGCCGATCCCTGCTGTCATTGGGCGAAGGCAGGGTTCACCTGGACAGGGAGACATGTAGAGACAGACAGGTAACCAGTCTATCACAGGGAGACATGTAGAGACAGACAGGTAACCAGTCTATCACAGGGAGACATGTAGAGACAGACAGGTAACCAGTCTATCACAGGGAGACATGTAGAGACAGACAGGTAACCAGTCTATCACAGGGAGACATGTAGAGACAGACAGGTAACCAGTCTATCACAGGGAGACATGTAGAGACAGACAGGTAACCAGTCTATCACAGGGCTGACATGTAGAGACAGACAGGTAACCAGTCTGTCACAGGGAGACGTGTAGAGACAGACAGGTAACCAGTCTATCACAGGGCTGACATGTAGAGACAGACAGGTAACCAGTCTATCACAGGGAGACATGTAGAGACAGACAGGTAACCAGTCTATCACAGGGCTGACAGGTAGAGACAGACAGGTAACCAGTCTATCACAGGGCTGACATGTAGAGACAGACAGGTAACCAGTCTATCACAGGGCTGACATGTAGAGACAGACAGGTAACCAGTCTATCACAGGGAGACATGTAGAAAAGGTACAAAAGTGCTCGGGTCGTTTACTTAAAGGCAGAATGATTCTCCTAAAAAAGACAAACACACAGAGAGTGAATCTGTTTACAAACCAAAACCGACAAATCTGACTCGTTTCACCTTTGAGTAAACGTGACAGTGCTCCAGTGTAAAACTACTCATGTTAAGTCCTCAAATATATACGATATTTACAAAGAATAAACAATTCAAAATAAAGCAAAGTACTGCAGTCAAGAACAAAATGAAAAAAACAAACAAAATGAAAACATTTTAAAGATAAAATCACACTCTTTATACATAGAATTTTACAATTAATGAACCAGCACCAACTGCAGTGATGTAAACTGGTCCATGAAGCAGCGTCTCCTCTGCAGTGTTGCCAGGTTGGGCTGAAACACAGTGTTGGGCTGTGGATGAAGTCTGGACTGTGGGTCTGACACTATTGTGAGAAATATGTGATTGACAGGAGATGTCTGGTCTTTTAATCTAACTTCTTTTCGACTAACATCGGCGGTGAAAAACAACATTTAAAATGTTAGTTTCATCACATACATCATATTAAAGTCTTCAAAAAGGGAAGTTGATGAAACTCTCAGACACACTGCTAAACATTCCTCTGTGAAGTAACAACCGCCCACGCAATCGTCTGTATTTTAGACAGGAAGTGGGTCAATCGATGGGAGCGCCGTCATCAAACTGAGCAGCACAGCTTCTCATTTATCTTGCAGCTTGAATAAATTCATCAGAATTTTCCTTCGTCCTTAATGACGACATGAAAGGTCACAAGAACTGACTTCAGTATGTTATCAACTCAGTCTCCATCGTTTGGCGGCTTTGAGAAAAGAAATCATAATAATCATAATAATAATAATGATAAGATCTTATCAGACAGTCATCAGTTAACACAGTCACCGGTTTAACTGAAACACCTGGTGCTCTGCAATATGGATTCTGAGAACCAAACATGGCAAGCAGACATTTAGATGCTGCTAACAGTTTGAAGCTTCTCACTCGTCTGGATGACGTTACTAATAATGCCACTACTTCTCTTTAATCTTTGAGGGACTTTGTTTGCACATTGTTGCGTATGTATTAATTATTTATTAATGTAATAATGTTATGGTGGCAGCATCACATCCAAATGTCCACCAGGCTTTCTCCATCAGTTCTATAGAGGATTTATTGTTAAGGGCTGCCCCCTGGTGGACACTTGAAGTAACTATATGTATATATTGTACATATAGTGCATACTGAATGTGTGTGTGTGTGTGTGTGTGTGTACACATTTAAATATATACAAATGATTAATATATATCTAAAAGTATTTAAGTCTATAACTGTGCATCATGCTTTACAAGCTGATCATTTTGATTTGAACTATGAAAATCAGAAAAAGAAACAACTATAAAAGTGTTTCCAGTTGTCAAATGAATGAAGGGGAGTACAAACACATTTTTATAGACTTGCTTCTATGTGATGTTGTCTTTTGGATTTTATTTCTATTTATTTTGATTTATATTCTCTTTCTACTGTCTCTCTAACTCATCGTTTCTCTTGCTCTTTTGATGTGTATGAATATGTTTATGGATTTTGATCTGCTCGGCTTTGCTCTGTCAAATCACTTTGTAAGCTTCTGTTTTTAAAAGTGCTATATAAATACAATTATTATTTTTATAACTAGTAATCATCACAAAAAATCATAGATTCTTACCACTGTTGAAATCTGATTTCAAGGTTCTAAAATATTCATATTTTGAGGATTTAAAAGGACTACATCTTCCTCACATCCACTATGGTGTGAAGTTTCGAACTGTTCTGAAACTGTAATACAGCTGTTTCACAGCAGCCACTGCTGCATCCAAAACCAATATTGTCCTTGTGGGATGGGTGAAAGCAGCTCTCGGGGTCTGTTGAACATTGGAGGGGCAGATGAGGAGCTCCCCAGGAAGCCTTTGATCTGCATGTTGACCCCTCTAGTACTGATCCGAGAGTTTTGAGTTTGGGCTTTGAGTGTTTTACTTCTGTAGGTTGATCTGAAAGGATGAAATAATATCGCTGTTTGAGTTATATTCACATCATCTATTTAAGTTGGTATTTTTACACTACATGAGGGTTTAAAGGATACGTCTGAGCTTCTCTCCTCATTATTCTCATTATTTATGATAAATATTATTATTATTGTATACTTCTAAGCTTCTCTCATTCTATTTATTATATTATTATTATTATTATTATTATTATTATTATATTGCATACTTCTAAGCTTCTCTCCTCATGATTCTCATTATCTATAGGATACGGCTCCTCATAATGGTATGAATTGAATGTTATTTACGATGTACTCATATAATAGTATATCAATCCATCCATCCATTGTTTACCACTTATCCTGTATTCAGGGTCGTGGGGGGGCTGGAGCCGATCCCTGCTGTCATTGGGCGAGCAGGTACGACAGGGTCTCATCTGGACAGGGCTGACATGTAGAGACAGACAGGTAACCAGTCTATCACAGGGAGACATGTAGAGACAGACAGGTAACCAGTCTATCACAGGGAGACATGTAGAGACAGACAGGTAACCAGTCTATCACAGGGCTGACATGTAGAGACAGACAGGTAACCAGTCTATCACAGGGAGACATGTAGAGACAGACAGGTAACCAGTCTATCACAGGGAGACATGTAGAGACAGACAGGTAACCAGTCTATCACAGGGCTGACATGTAGAGACAGACAGGTAACCAGTCTGTCACAGGGAGACGTGTAGAGACAGACAGGTAACCAGTCTATCACAGGGCTGACATGTAGAGACAGACAGGTAACCAGTCTATCACAGGGAGACATGTAGAGACAGACAGGTAACCAGTCTATCACAGGGCTGACAGGTAGAGACAGACAGGTAACCAGTCTATCACAGGGCTGACATGTAGAGACAGACAGGTAACCAGTCTATCACAGGGCTGACATGTAGAGACAGACAGGTAACCAGTCTATCACAGGGAGACATGTAGAGACAGACAGGTAACCAGTCTATCACAGGGAGACATGTAGAGACAGACAGGTAACCAGTCTATCACAGGGAGACATGTAGAGACAGACAGGTAACCAGTCTATCACAGGGAGACATGTAGAGACAGACAGGTCCATCCTGCATGTCTTTGGACTGCGGGAGGAAGCCGGAGAACCCTGTAGAGAACCCATGCTGACACGGGGAGAACATGCAAACTCCACACAGAAGGAACCTGAACCCAGCCGGGAATCAAACCCGGGACCCTCTCGCTGTAAGGCGATAGTGTTACCCACTACACCACCGTGCAGCCCTATAGTATATCTAACTTTGTATAAATGTAGTTTTTGATGAAGGTAATATTCTTCTGTTATCATAATATCATTATGTTTGTATTGTTATTATAATAACTACATTGCTGTTACATCAGTATTTCCTCCTGAAGCTTTATTCATACTAAACACAAAAGGAATTGGCAATGCGAAGACGCAAACAAAGCAAATTTTACATATCGACCTTGTTCACAGATTTGTGTCGTTGTTAACTCAGTGCGAAGGTTCTCCTCCGTCGTTGCTGAATCACAAATAGAGGAAAATCAATCAACGATAAAACCTCATTTGAGACAATGTATGTTGAGAGACCATCATATTTGTGTCTATTTATGACCTTATTTGGAGTGCTGATGGAGCAGCTATGATGTAATCATAGCCAAACCCCATCAACCAGACTCCATTCAGAAAACAAGCATTTTAAAGTTGTTTAACAGACAGACCCAACAAAGCACGACTTCAGACTTTTAAAAAATCTGCATCAATTTTTATCCGTTTATTGCAATTAGATCCCAGCTAGTTCATTGTCAGTTCATTCAGCTGTAGTAAACCAGCCGATGTGAGTCTTATACAGTGAATCCAGCTCAGTGAAATTCACAAAGCACAATCGTGGTTATTTCAGCCACGATTGATGAAACATTGTGGGGGGTTTAGCTCAGGAAGGTAGAGCAGATGGCTGGCGAGATTGCCGGTTCGATCCCCGGCTCTGAGTGCCTGGTGTCCCTGAGCAAGACACCTCACCCTAATTGCTCCTGACGAGCTGGCTGTCGCCCTGCGTGGTGGACTCCGCCGTCGGTGTGTGAATGTGTGAGTGAATGTCAGTTACATTGCTGTAAAGCGCTTTGGAGAAAAGCACTATATTAATGAGACCATTTACTGTTTACATTGTTGGGGTCTACATGGAGTAAAGCAAGAGTGACGCAAAAAGCAAAAAGGATAAAACTTGTGCGACTAACGCAAGCCAGAACATTGGCTTCATCGTGATATTTCACCAATGACTAAAAAGAAACTTAGTTTGCTCACATTGTTTACTGACAGAACATGTTGCTGGTTTTGGTGTGAACTGTTTAAAACAGCCGACTGATCCTTTAACTCTTCCTGCAGAACTCATGTCCACACCTCGTTAGTACTGGTGTCACCAAGCCCACGTTGGATATGTATACTGATCTGGTAAATATTAGCTGAGTCTACAACTAATCAAGGAAAAACACACAAAACCTGGAACTACTTTTAACCCCAGAAGACACGCTGAGAGGTGGCTGAACTTAAAGACAAAACAAACATTACCTTGTTTGCTTTGGAGGCGGGTTTGAGAACAGAATTGTGAGATTGGCGCCACACGGGCTCAGTTTTCAGCTGGTTTGTGTTTTATCTCTGCTGTGTATGAGGCTACAAGCTGATACAGGAGTTATAGTACATGTACTGTCTCATGCACTGTACATGTAGAATGAAATCTAGAACAGAAGTGTTGGGAATAAACTACAATCTTTTTTTTTTTACAGTTTACAATTAAAGTACTAATGCCACATAATAAATATACTTGATTTTAGAAAAAGTACTACGACTATACAGTAAAAATAATGTGTTCCAGTCAGATGTTTTTTCAGTATCACGTCACATGTTAAAGTATTAAACTGTTACTGTGTTACTATTATATATTAGATTATTATGACTCAGCATTAATGTGAGTGCAGGATTTGACTTTTGTACTTGTTGAGCTGGAGCTCATTTAACTCGTGATTGTTCTCATGATTCAGTCATCACCGATCTATTGTTTACTGTTACCTTTAGAATGTCCAAACCTCAACGTTATTCCTCATACATGAACATTATTCACATTATTACATCTGCAGCCAGAAAGTGGTTTTAGCCTCCAGGGGAAAATTGACTTCAACCAGCCAATGATCTGAAAGGATGAAATAATATCGCTGTTTGAGTTATATTCACATCATCTATTTAAGTTGGTATTTTTACACTACATGAGGGTTTAAAGGATACGTCTGAGCTTCTCTCCTCATTATTCTCATTATTTATGATAAATATTATTATTATTGTATACTTCTAAGCTTCTCTCATCATTTATTATTATTATTATTATTATTATTATTATTATTATTATTATTATTATTATTATTATTATTATAGCATACTTCTAAGCTTCTCTCCTCATGATTCTCATTATCTATAGGATACGGCTCCTCATAATGGTATGAATTGAATGTTATTTACGATGTACTCATATAATAGTATATCAATCCATCCATCCATTGTTTACCACTTATCCTGTATTCAGGGTCGTGGGGGGGCTGGAGCCGATCCCTGCTGTCATTGGGCGAAGGCAGTGTTCACCTGGACAGTCTATCACAGGGCTGACATGTAGAGACAGACAGGTAACCAGTCTATCACAGGGAGACATGTAGAGACAGACAGGTAACCAGTCTATCACAGGGAGACATGTAGAGACAGACAGGTAACCAGTCTATCACAGGGCTGACATGTAGAGACAGACAGGTAACCAGTCTATCACAGGGAGACATGTAGAGACAGACAGGTAACCAGTCTATCACAGGGAGACATGTAGAGACAGACAGGTAACCAGTCTATCACAGGGCTGACATGTAGAGACAGACAGGTAACCAGTCTATCACAGGGAGACATGTAGAGACAGACAGGTAACCAGTCTATCACAGGGCTGACATGTAGAGACAGACAGGTAACCAGTCTATCACAGGGCTGACATGTAGAGACAGACAGGTAACCAGTCTATCACAGGGCTGACATGTAGAGACAGACAGGTAACCAGTCTATCACAGGGAGACATGTAGAGACAGACAGGTAACCAGTCTATCACAGGGCTGACATGTAGAGACAGACAGGTAACCAGTCTATCACAGGGCTGACATGTAGAGACAGACAGGTAACCAGTCTATCACAGGGCTGACATGTAGAGACAGACAGGTAACCAGTCTATCACAGGGCTGACATGTAGAGACAGACAGGTAACCAGTCTATCACAGGGCCGACATGTAGAGACAGAGAGGTAACCAGTCTATCACAGGAAGACATGTAGAGACAGACAGGTAACCAGTCTATCACAGGGAGACATGTAGAGACAGACAGGTAACCAGTCTATCACAGGGAGACATGTAGAGACAGACAGGTAACCAGTCTATCACAGGGAGACATGTAGAGACAGACAGGTAACCAGTCTATCACAGGGAGACATGTAGAGACAGACAGGTAACCAGTCTATCACAGGGCTGACATGTAGAGACAGACAGGTAACCAGTCTATCACAGGGAGACATGTAGAGACAGACAGGTAACCAGTCTATCACAGGGAGACATGTAGAGACAGACAGGTAACCAGTCTATCACAGGGCTGACATGTAGAGACAGACAGGTCCATCCTGCATGTCTTTGGACTGCGGGAGGAAGCCGGAGAACCCTGTAGAGAACCCATGCTGACACGGGGAGAACATGCAAACTCCACACAGAAGGAACCTGAACCCAGCCGGGAATCAAACCCGGGACCCTCTCGCTGTAAGGCGATAGTGTTACCCACTACACCACCGTGCAGCCCTATAGTATATCTAACTTTGTATAAATGTAGTTTTTGATGAAGGTAATATTCTTCTGTTATCATAATATCATTATGTTTGTATTGTTATTATAATAACTACATTGCTGTTACATCAGTATTTCCTCCTGAAGCTTTATTCATACTAAACACAAAAGGAATTGGCAATGCGAAGACGCAAACAAAGCAAATTTTACATATCGACCTTGTTCACAGATTTGTGTCGTTGTTAACTCAGTGCGAAGGTTCTCCTCCGTCGTTGCTGAATCACAAATAGAGGAAAATCAATCAACGATAAAACCTCATTTGAGACAATGTATGTTGAGAGACCATCATATTTGTGTCTATTTATGACCTTATTTGGAGTGCTGATGGAGCAGCTATGATGTAATCATAGCCAAACCCCATCAACCAGACTCCATTCAGAAAACAAGCATTTTAAAGTTGTTTAACAGACAGACCCAACAAAGCACGACTTCAGACTTTTAAAAAATCTGCATCAATTTTTATCCGTTTATTGCAATTAGATCCCAGCTAGTTCATTGTCAGTTCATTCAGCTGTAGTAAACCAGCCGATGTGAGTCTTATACAGTGAATCCAGCTCAGTGAAATTCACAAAGCACAATCGTGGTTATTTCAGCCACGATTGATGAAACATTGTGGGGGGTTTAGCTCAGGAAGGTAGAGCAGATGGCTGGCGAGATTGCCGGTTCGATCCCCGGCTCTGAGTGCCTGGTGTCCCTGAGCAAGACACCTCACCCTAATTGCTCCTGACGAGCTGGCTGTCGCCCTGCGTGGTGGACTCCGCCGTCGGTGTGTGAATGTGTGAGTGAATGTCAGTTACATTGCTGTAAAGCGCTTTGGAGAAAAGCACTATATTAATGAGACCATTTACTGTTTACATTGTTGGGGTCTACATGGAGTAAAGCAAGAGTGACGCAAAAAGCAAAAAGGATAAAACTTGTGCGACTAACGCAAGCCAGAACATTGGCTTCATCGTGATATTTCACCAATGACTAAAAAGAAACTTAGTTTGCTCACATTGTTTACTGACAGAACATGTTGCTGGTTTTGGTGTGAACTGTTTAAAACAGCCGACTGATCCTTTAACTCTTCCTGCAGAACTCATGTCCACACCTCGTTAGTACTGGTGTCACCAAGCCCACGTTGGATATGTATACTGATCTGGTAAATATTAGCTGAGTCTACAACTAATCAAGGAAAAACACACAAAACCTGGAACTACTTTTAACCCCAGAAGACACGCTGAGAGGTGGCTGAACTTAAAGACAAAACAAACATTACCTTGTTTGCTTTGGAGGCGGGTTTGAGAACAGAATTGTGAGATTGGCGCCACACGGGCTCAGTTTTCAGCTGGTTTGTGTTTTATCTCTGCTGTGTATGAGGCTACAAGCTGATACAGGAGTTATAGTACATGTACTGTCTCATGCACTGTACATGTAGAATGAAATCTAGAACAGAAGTGTTGGGAATAAACTACAATCTTTTTTTTTTTACAGTTTACAATTAAAGTACTAATGCCACATAATAAATATACTTGATTTTAGAAAAAGTACTACGACTATACAGTAAAAATAATGTGTTCCAGTCAGATGTTTTTTCAGTATCACGTCACATGTTAAAGTATTAAACTGTTACTGTGTTACTATTATATATTAGATTATTATGACTCAGCATTAATGTGAGTGCAGGATTTGACTTTTGTACTTGTTGAGCTGGAGCTCATTTAACTCGTGATTGTTCTCATGATTCAGTCATCACCGATCTATTGTTTACTGTTACCTTTAGAATGTCCAAACCTCAACGTTATTCCTCATACATGAACATTATTCACATTATTACATCTGCAGCCAGAAAGTGGTTTTAGCCTCCAGGGGAAAATTGACTTCAACCAGCCAAAATAGTTTCATATTCATTTTCTCTCAGCCGACTCATTGGTTCCCCTCCTGCATAAACTGTTGGGAAGTTTAATTTATAACAAAACCTATTTTTCTTCATATGTTCTGTGCTGTGAGACAGATGCATTGAAGTAAAGAGTACAATATTTGCCTTTGAGATGTAGATGGAGTTGAAAAGACGAGACTCATTGAAGTATGTACACATAGTTCCTAACTAATCCCCTTCCCCTCTTCTTTCTCACGGTATGGTCACTGGCGACGCTATCACATGCTACCAAAGCCCAGTCACATGTTCCGCACCGCTATCCTCCTTCTCAGCATCTGCTGCTTCAAGGACAAGTCCTTCCGTGTTGCCTTCAGGTCATCCTCGGAAAATAAGGCCTCAGTTTCTCTGGTTGTTGCGTTCAGATACTTGCGCGCGAGACAACACGCACACACTACATACATACCGTAGTCCCATACAACTGCAGATAACCGCAAAAAATAAAGATGAAGAAGTAAAGATGACTTGGGATCTCACAGGAGAGGGAAGCTACACACATGATGATCTTAAAAAAGATAATGCATTGCTGCAGGTTAAACTAGTTAAAAACATGCAGCATGCAGATTATTGCAGCAGTATGTATCATTAAACATCAGGTATAATTGTAAAACATTTTACTGCACCATCAATACAACTAATTGAACTAGCTACATTTAGCTGACCATACTTTTACTTCGTAAGCAGGATTTTTACTCCTGTATATTCACAGTGTGGTATAAGTATTTTAACTGCAGTAAATGTCCTGAATACTTCTCCCAGCGCTGCTAAAACAGGCAGCTCATTCGTGTTTTAGGTGAAACGTACTTAATGAGGTGGGTTTCTTTTCCATATTATGCAAATGATGGCTCTGCGTTTGCCCCTTCTCCACTCTTTGGTTTGTAACTCAGATATCCGGCAGCACCTGAAGGCGGCAGCAACCACATCCACGAGCCTTCATTCCCTGGACCGGAAAGCACCGAGCGGCACCGCGAAGCGATCACACATCAGCCGGAGTGTATAAAACGCAGCACTTTCATTCACTGTAAGTAATTTACAAACATCTAAAGGGTTGTTTTGGGACTTTCTGATTGTGTGGCTGAGTGGATGCTAAGCATGTCCGCCCCGCGCGGCAGCGGATGGCTTCAGTTTCCGGGTTGGCCGTCTTTGTGCACACGGCACCGGGCTGGTGCAGAGCGCATAAACCCAACGTGTTACTGTTTACCTCCGGTCTCTGTGTGTGTGTGTTTCACGTCAAACACAGACACGCGTCGCCGTTTAGAGGAGGGTTTTTATGTTTTTATGGCTTGATAATATCTGTAAACTCGGTGGAGTCTCGGCGGCAGCGCGAGGCCCGAACCCGGGCCGCACCACCGGGCAGATGCCATCTTTCCACATCCTCCGAGACATTAACAAAATAGCCGCGGCTAGCAGGGGGGGCTAACCCAGCTAAATCACTGTTACAGACGGGAACGGCGAGAAAGCGTCGGCTGTGTCGACATCACTATACTACAAACATTTACAGTGTTATTAATCACGACAAGCTGATTGTTCGTTTGTAAGAACAGGAAACACAAAAGTCTAACATCTCCTCTGAGGCCTGAAGCCGGTACTAGGTAGCAGGATTTGGGCTTAGCGAGGTAACTTCGGCGTTATCCCTGGGTTTTCCGTCCTACGACGCTGGTTTCCTTCTACACCGGGGTACATCACCATGGTAACTTACGCTGCAGACCTAACCTGCTCCGGAGCAGGTTATGTTCCTGATAAGAGATCAACGTGGAGAAAAGTGTGTGTGTGTGTGTGTCTCTCTCTCTCTCTCTCTCTCTCTCTCTCTCTCTCTCTCTCTCTCTCTCTCTCTCTCTCTCTCTCTCTCTCTTATATATATATATATATATATATATATATATATATATATATATATATATATATATTTTTTTTTTAAATATATATATATATATATATATATATATATATATATATTTACATTTACATTTACATTTAGGTCATTTAGCAGACGCTTTTGTCCAAAGCGACTTACAATAAGTACATTTGTCAAAAGAAGGAAAC
The DNA here is from genome assembly GCA_029853015.1 of Chelidonichthys spinosus. Lineage (NCBI taxonomy): Eukaryota > Metazoa > Chordata > Actinopteri > Perciformes > Triglidae > Chelidonichthys > Chelidonichthys spinosus. The sequence continues at coordinate 6,171,877 of CM056827.1, read as the reverse complement.
AAAGAAACCACGACGTATCATTGCCGATAAAGTAAGAGCTAAAAATAGAACAAGTGTTAGGTCCTCATCTGAGTAAAGTAGTACTTCAAGAGCAACAGTGCTAAGATCAGAGTGCTATAGGTAAGGTTTTTTTTTTTTTTTTTTTTTTTTTTTTTTGGGGGGGGGGGGGGGGTGTCGAGGGAGGGTGCTAGTGGGTCATGCTATGTAGAGTCGAGGTGAAGTCTGAACAGGTGAGTCTTGAGCCTTTTTCGAAAGATGGCAAATGACTCTGCTGTCCTGACATTGGTCGGGAGTTCGTTCCACCACTGAGGCGCCAGAACAGAGAAGAGTCTGGACTTTGCTGAGCGACATTTGCTTGATTTCAGCGATGGTGGTACCAGCCGGCCAGCTGAAGTACCCTGCGTGGTGGACTCCGCCGTCGGTGTGTGAATGTGTGAGTGAATGTCAGTTACATTGCTGTAAAGCGCTTTGGAGAAAAGCACTATATTAATGAGACCATTTACTGTTTACATTGTTGGGGTCTACATGGAGTAAAGCAAGAGTGACGCAAAAAGCAAAAAGGATAAAACTTGTGCGACTAACGCAAGCCAGAACATTGGCTTCATCGTGATATTTCACCAATGACTAAAAAGAAACTTAGTTTGCTCACATTGTTTACTGACAGAACATGTTGCTGGTTTTGGTGTGAACTGTTTAAAACAGCCGACTGATCCTTTAACTCTTCCTGCAGAACTCATGTCCATACCTCGTTAGTACTGGTGTCACCAAGCCCACGTTGGATATGTATACTGATCTGGTAAATATTAGCTGAGTCTACAACTAATCAAGGAAAAACACACAAAACCTGGAACTACTTTTAACCCCAGAAGACACGCTGAGAGGTGGCTGAACTTAAAGACAAAACAAACATTACCTTGTTTGCTTTGGAGGCGGGTTTGAGAACAGAATTGTGAGATTGGCGCCACACGGGCTCAGTTTTCAGCTGGTTTGTGTTTTATCTCTGCTGTGTATGAGGCTACAAGCTGATACAGGAGTTATAGTACATGTACTGTCTCATGCACTGTACATGTAGAATGAAATCTAGAACAGAAGTGTTGGGAATAAACTCCAATCTTTTTTTTTTTTACAGTTTACAATTAAAGTACTAATGCCACATAATAAATATACTTGATTTTAGAAAAAGTACTACGACTATACAGTAAAAATAATGTGTTCCAGTCAGATGTTTTTTCAGTATCACGTCACATGTTAAATAAAGTATTAAACTGTTACTGTGTTACTATTATATATTAGATTATTATGACTCAGCATTAATGTGAGTGCAGGATTTGACTTTTGTACTTGTTGAGCTGGAGCTCATTTAACTCGTGATTGTCCTCATGATTCAGTCATCACCGATCTATTGTTTACTGTTACCTTTAGAATGTCCAAACCTCAACGTTATTCCTCATACATGAACATTATTCACATTATTACATCTGCAGCCAGAAAGTGGTTTTAGCCTCCAGGGGAAAATTGACTTCAACCAGCCAAAATAGTTTCATATTCATTTTCTCTCAGCCGACTCATTGGTTCCCCTCCTGCATAAACTGTTGGGAAGTTTAATTTATAATAAAACATATTTTTCTTCATATGTTCTGTGCTGTGAGACAGATGCATTGAAGTAAAGAGTACAATATTTGCCTTTGAGATGTAGATGGAGTTGAAAAGACGAGACTCATTGAAGTATGTACACATAGTTCCTAACTAATCCCCTTCCCCTCTTCTTTCTCACGGTATGGTCACTGGCGACGCTATCACATGCTACCAAAGCCCAGTCACATGTTCCGCACCGCTATCCTCCTTCTCAGCATCTGCTGCTTCAAGGACAAGTCCTTCCGTGTTGCCTTCAGGTCATCCTCGGAAAATAAGGCCTCAGTTTCTCTGGTTGTTGCGTTCAGATACTTGCGCGCGAGACAACACGCACACACTACATACATACCGTAGTCCCATACAACTGCAGATAACCGCAAAAAATAAAGATGAAGAAGTAAAGATGACTTGGGATCTCACAGGAGAGGGAAGCTACACACATGATGATCTTAAAAAAGATAATGCATTGCTGCAGGTTAAACTAGTTAAAAACATGCAGCATGCAGATTATTGCAGCAGTATGTATCATTAAACATCAGGTATAATTGTAAAACATTTTACTGCACCATCAATACAACTAATTGAACTAGCTACATTTAGCTGACCATACTTTTACTTCGTAAGCAGGATTTTTACTCCTGTATATTCACAGTGTGGTATAAGTATTTTAACTGCAGTAAATGTCCTGAATACTTCTCCCAGCGCTGCTAAAACAGGCAGCTCATTCGTGTTTTAGGTGAAACGTACTTAATGAGGTGGGTTTCTTTTCCATATTATGCAAATGATGGCTCTGCGTTTGCCCCTTCTCCACTCTTTGGTTTGTAACTCAGATATCCGGCAGCACCTGAAGGCGGCAGCAACCACATCCACGAGCCTTCATTCCCTGGACCGGAAAGCACCGAGCGGCACCGCGAAGCGATCACACATCAGCCGGAGTGTATAAAACGCAGCACTTTCATTCACTGTAAGTAATTTACAAACATCTAAAGGGTTGTTTTGGGACTTTCTGATTGTGTGGCTGAGTGGATGCTAAGCATGTCCGCCCCGCGCGGCAGCGGATGGCTTCAGTTTCCGGTTGGCCGTCTTTGTGCACACGGCAACCGGGCTGGTGCAGAGCGCATAAACCCAACGTGTTACTGTTTACCTCCGGTCTCTGTGTGTGTGTGTTTCACGTCAAACACAGACACGCGTCGCCGTTTAGAGGAGGGTTTTTATGTTTTTATGGCTTGATAATATCTGTAAACTCGTGGAGTCTCGGCGGCAGCGCGAGGCCCGAACCGGGCCGCACCACGGGCAGATGCCATCTTTCCACATCCTCCAGAGACATTAACAAAATAGCCGCGGCTAGCAGGGGGGGCTAACCCAGCTAAATCACTGTTACAGACGGGAACGGCGAGAAAGCGTCGGCTGTGTCGACATCACTATATTACAAACATTTACAGTGTTATTAATCACGACAAGCTGATTGTTCGTTTGTAAGAACAGGAAACACAAAAGTCTAACATCTCCTCTGAGGCCTGAAGCCGGTACTAGGTAGCAGGATTTGGGCTTAGCGAGGTAACTTCGGCGTTATCCCTGGGTTTTCCGTCCTACGACGCTGGTTTCCTTCTACACCGGGTACTATCACCATGGTAACTTACGCTGCAGACCTAACCTGCTCCGGAGCAGGTTATGTTCCTGATAAGAGATCAACGTGGAGAAAAGTGGTGTGTGTGTGGTGTGTGTGTGATCTCTCTCTCTCTCTCTCTCTACTCCGTCATCTCTCTCAGTCTCTCTCCGCTCTCTCTCTACTCTCTCTCTCTCTCTCTATATATATATAATATATATATTCTATATATATATATTATATATTATATAGATATAGTATATATATATATATATATATTATATATATATATATATATATATATATTGCTATATATATATATTCTCTCTCTCTCTATATAGATATAATATATATATATATATATATATTCTGATATATATATATATAACCACTGTAAATAAAAATGCACCTTCTCTTTTTATCTTGCACCATATAAATCCACCAACTTCCATTTTGCTCAGTATTTAATATTATTTAACATTGTCCCGGATCTATCTTATTGTATATTGTGTAGTGTTTTTAAATTGTGTATTGTCCAGTGTTTTTTAATACCAATAATTGCCCTCACCTCGTGTTTGTATTTTTGTATTCTGATGGTATTGTACCGCTGCTACGATGACCTAATCTATCTATCTATCTATCTATCTATCTATCTATCTATCTATCTATCTATCTAGCTATCTATAGATTTTCATGAATAGGCTGCTGTATAGCTGCTAAATTAGTGTTGAGCCCTGTTTTTGTAAAAAAAAAAGTGTTTAAAATAAAATGTCTAACTTCCTCAACAGAGATGATGTTGATACTGCTCATCGCTGTGAGTTTGTCCGGCGGCGGGCAGGCCGCCTCAGACTGCAGCCCGCCAACCACGGAGGCGGCACGTTTACTATCGTCTGTGGTGGATTGGCAGAGAGCCGAGCAGAGCCAGAGACAACACCTGGAGGCTCTGTTCAACAGGTGAGCTCCAGACAACCAACCAGACAAACTGGTTTGGGTTGTTTTTTTTTTAACAGTAATGGGTTTTTAATTTTCACACAAACTTTTTCCTTCAAGTTAAATGTCCTTTTTGGAAAAATGTTGTGGTGCATGTCCACTTCGGAAATAGCAGTCATGCATAAGTAAACATGTTTGTGTTAAAAGTGAACCCACTTTATCCAGTGAAATCTAAATCATTTACAAAGCAAAACAATATAGTTATGACCCCTGATGGTAAATTGTCTTGGACTCGAGGACATCAGACATAAATGCCTTGACGGTTGCAATAAAATGTCAACAGTCATGACCATAAACTGCACACAATAAAAACATAGCCCACACCCCACAGTTTAAACTCCATGATACAACTGCACATTCTCCATAGCCTCCAGCAGCATCGTTCAGAAGGTGGATCGAGGTAGGAACAACTGTGTCCTCAGAAAATGTCTGAACAAAGTTCCTGGGTGGCTAATCGAACATTTGTTTGTGTATAATGTAAAAAGAATTGGGGAGCGGACACAACCCTTGATTGATCCACATTGTGAAAGGGTGTTATTGACCCTTACATGCTGACTTTGATCGGTTAAAAAGGAAATCTGCTTCATTTTTTAAATGAGCAGATTAAAAGCTGAGCTAAATCAACAAATAAACTCAGTGCACAGGCATTGTGGTCATTGTGGGTGATGCTGTTGATGGTGTCATCAGTGCCCATCCCTTGCCTGTAAGCAAATTGGAATGGGTCACCTCTGCCTTGAGCACAGAACCAATGTTTTCAAAGCTTTTCATAACAAACAGAGCCACGGTCTAAACATGTTTTTCAAACCTGAGAAAAAAGTAGTTCTGTTCTTATTAGGGATCGACCAATATGGATTTTTCAGGGCCGATACCGATTATTTATAACCAAGCGAAGCCGATATGTAGAACCGATATTTATTTGCAGTAAAAATGAAAATTTTGGTGTCAAAATTTAGAGAAACACACCTGGGATTAGAATGAATACAGTATACTGTTTGTTTACACTGAAAAATGGCCTTAACTTTTTGTAAAATAACGTGAACACATAATTAACGTAATAACATGAGGTATTGCACTGCCTTTCCTGGGGTTGGCTGTGTGAGATACTGCCATACTGTACTTTTCACCCGCTTCTTTGATCCATCCATCTGTAATGAGGATTTAGAGAAAGAGAGACAAAAAGAGAGTGAGAAATAAAAAAAGAGAAAATATATATTCATTTATTAGAGCAAAGCTAACCTTCCACTCCACTACATAATATTCTTATGATAGCCTACATGAATAACATTTGATTAATGATGTCTTATGTTCTCTCCCTCTTAGCTACATCTGATCCAGCCTGATTAAACCAATAAAAAGGGTGGCCGGAACCTTGGCTCACTACATTTTTTTTTATAGATTTAAATACTTACTTTTCAGATTACAATTTTACATAAAACCGCATAATGAGTAAATAAAGACACAACTTTCAGTGCTTACCAGAGTTTTTCACTTATAGTTCCTTATTTATTATTATATTTATTTATATATTTAGAGACATTAAGTCATATTCGGAATCTCAGAACATTAAATGTACACTCTTGTGCTTAGAACTGTCATATTACATAAATAAGAATAAGGCACTTGGCAATTGTAAATGCAAACAATAAAGGCTACTTTCCACACGTGAGTTGTCGACGCGACGGTAAATGTATTGATTGAAAAAAACTGGACGTGTGCTCTCTGCCCGACTCATTGAAACGGCCCATCATTTCCCTGGACTTTACGAGGGACTGGCAAAAAGACGAATATTCAACATCTATTCTGTGTGATCATAGTGTGGTGAGAGCATGAGCGCCGAGGGAGAGGCGATTGAAAACGAACAAGGACACGTTAGCGTGTGGTGTTAAACTTAGAGGCTATAATCACCTCGGGTGTTGTTTCTTGATAAACCGGGAGCCGCCCCACGGGGTGAGACACGTTAGGAGATGAATTATTCCCACAAAGTAATGATAACCGTATTATTATTGTGCGTCTGGGCCCAGCGCTAAAGCGGTTTATAGCGGCAATTATAATGTAGCGGTGGGCCATGATTAAATAGCCCACCCCGTGTTGAAGTTGTGTTTAATCGTTGTGGTATTTTATAAAACTTCATCCTAGAGGGCTTTGAAACTTCGACCTTACCTTTTCTGCTGGCTCACCGGAGCAGTCCTCTCCTCCGTGTCTGCGTGTAGCTTCAGTGTTGATTGATTGGCTGTCACTTTGTGCCAAGTAACCAATCAATGAGAGATGTGGGCGGGGCATTGTTAAACAGCCAAGAGAGCGGTGACTTCAGGCAGAGACGCTGCATCAGAGCCAAAGGAGCGCGTTTTAAAATACATGAATTAATTATATCGGTTATCGGTGAAAAAAACGGCCGATGCCGATGATCGCAAAAATGCTGAATATCGGCCGATATTATCGGCCAGGCCGATAATTGGTCGATCCCTAGTTCTTATGCTTTGACCAGATCCTCATCAGTAATGATGCGCTCTTACCGCCTTCAGAGTCCCACAGCCTGTTAGAGTCCACTGACAAACGTCTCTGGACTGTTAGCTGCCAGGAGGAGATCCTGGGGAAGAAATATGACTTGTTTTCTTTGCCGTTATTTTGTACAAAGACTGAATGATCATTAATTCAAACTTAACAGATATGGAGAAAACGGGACCATCTCTCTGGTCGGTTTAAAGCGTCTCCTACAGAACGTGGGCTTGGATCGCATCAGGACTGTTATGGTGCAACATCACGAGCAACCAGGTCACCACCACAACCATCACCACCACCACCACCACCAACAGGAAGACAAAACCCAGCACTACCATCACCACCATCTCCAGGAGGACTCGCATCACCTGAAACACGTTGAACCTTCGCAGCCCAGAAAGTTTCCAAAGACCTCTGAAGTGTCCAAAGATCAGGACAGCCACCACAACATGCACTACAAGAAGACGGCAGTGCCGGCGGCGGCTCAGGAGGTCGGCACCACAGAGGAGTACGCCGCCCAGCTGATGGTGAAACCAGATGAAGGTAATGGCAGCCAAGACACTAGCCTGGACCAACCCAGTCCTGCAGGGGAGGAACCCACTAGGACTGCCAGACAGGTGCCCGAAAGTCAGATGCATGCAGCTGGAGTCAGTCGGGGGGACCACGACCACAATCACGACCACAATCACGATCACGACCATGATCACGATCATGACCACGACCATGACCACGATCACAATTACATTGTGGGTAACCAGGATCTTCCCCGCAACCAAAGCACGGACAGTGGAGAGGTACGTCATTAGCTTGTCATTTACAGCTGGCCATTGTTAAAATGTTTGACGTGTCATGCAGACGCCACGCAAACCGATGTTGAAAAGAACGGTGAAGAAGAATTTGTCTTTTATCTTGTCTGTCAGATATAAGTCCTGGATGGCCTGAAACCTTCTCCATCTAGAAGAAAATTAAGTCAGAAATTGTTTGTCGTGTTTTACCTCTAGTGTCTGAACGCTTCCAGCATCCTCTCCTCACACGGGATGTCTCAGGAAGTGGGCGTGACCCTAGCTGACTTCAGCTTCCTCTGCCCCGCCCTCCTCAACCAGGCAGATGGCGGAGCGTGTATCCTGCACAGAGGCTCGGCAGAGAGAGGTAGGAGTCCATCAGCACGGCAAACCGCAGACACGTCAATAAAGAAGGAAATAAAGACAGAAAGGAATCTGCACCGTGTTCTGATGATAAACCCTCAAACGTCTGAGTCTGTTACTAAAACTGGACTTCCTGGTCTAACCTGGATCCACGTTGTCCAACCAGCCTCTGTTTTAGATCCAGGATCCAAAGGGGATCATCATATAGGATAAAAGTAATCCTGTCTTTTATCCTTATCATTTAGGAGGTTTTAAAGGATTCATTACTATTCTTTCCCTTTTTTTGTTTTCTCTGATCTTTGAGCATCTTTGTCATATTTCTGAGGATTCTCATTGACTCCTGCTCAGCAGTGGACTGAGGACATCTACGTTCGTTGCTATAGTGACAGCATGATATTTTGATCCAGAAAAGATTAGAAATGTTTTATTTTAGACATGAGGATGATGCGTTTCTCATCATCTTAAATATTAACCCTTTTAGATTGGTAACAACCTCACAGACTGTCCAGTGTGACCCATGCTTGTGTTTTACTACTTTTCTTTTTACTGAAGTTTTGTAGTTTGGATTTATTTAATTTCTCCCTTCATTTCTAGACCATTTACATGGTCACAGTCACCATGGTTACCACAACAACTCGGACCACAGCAACAGGGAGCAGCCTGGTGGAGAAAGTGGCAAAAACATCGCAATCGGTAAGATCCTAGCAATGTTCCCAAATAGAAACGATCACGTCTGTTCACTTTTATATTTGTAGCTTTCTCTATTGAATTCTCCGCGTGTTGTATTTCTGGAGAAGTCTCCGTGACTCAGCGTTTGAACCGTGTGTTGCAGCGTGGATTGGAGGGTTCGTCTCCATCACGGTCATCAGCCTGCTGTCCCTGCTCGGCGTCGTCCTCATCCCGCTAATGAACAGGGTGTTCTTCAAGTTCCTCCTGAGCTTCTTGGTGGCGCTGGCCGTGGGCACGCTGAGCGGCGACGCCTTCCTCCACCTCATCCCCCACGTGAGTCGGCACGCCGTCAGGTTGCTCTGTACCAAAGGACGTACCATTCGTTTAATATGTCAGTCAATAACGAATGACTAAAGAACAAATAAATGAAATACTTGAAACAAAATGGATAAAAAGGAAATGATACATTAAATGTGATGACTCAAAAACTGATTAGCGCCTGCTCTATTTCAGAGAAAAAGTGTAATTCCAATTGTGGAAATATTAGCTGTAAATTATAAATAAAAATACGGATTCTGGTCAGAGAATAAGTAAACAAGACCACTGAGAAGGTTTGGTTCTCGATACACACTGTGATACAGACACTCTGTGATACAGACACTCTGTGATACAGACACTCTGTACCGGTCCCTTTGTCCACCTCCAGGTTAAAAAATAGAACTCATACCACCATGTTGAGGCCAACAGGTTGACTCACCAACCTGGAGGAGAGAGACCAGACCATACTAGGTTTAGTTTTGAATGACGGTCGTCAAACGTTAACTTTTGTGTCATCGCTCTGTTTCGCTGTTCATATCTTCGGGTGCTTCAGTCCCAGGGAGGCCACAACCACCACCACCACCACCAGGAGGATTCTGGGATAATTATGGGAGGACATCACCTCCACGATGAGCAAGAGGAGAACCTGGACGCCGTGTGGAAGGGCCTGACGGCGCTGAGTGGGGTCTACATCATGTTTCTAATCGAGCACTTCCTGACACTGGGAAAGATGTACAAGGACAAGAAACAAAAGGTCAGAGAGAGCAATACTTCACTTCTTGTGTTTCATTTGGTTCGTACAATGTGACGCATCCAGTCAGTGATGAAGACGTCACCACTACTGTACACCGCTCTTTACCAGTGAGTTATGTTGAATGCGTCAGATAGGAGGAAAAGAGAAGAGGAACAGAGAATGAAGTGACGAAAAGCCCTTGCAGCTCACACAAGCACCGGGCAGCCCAGTAGAGAAACGGAGAGAAGAGGAGGACAGAGAGGTTTAGCATGTTTCTGTATGGAATTACATTAGTGGTTCCTCGAGAGGTAACATTACTAAACAGACCTGCTCTCACCTTGTTTTCTGTATGGGGACACAGTTGGTTGATCTTTTTTTTGTGGGCCCGCTGAAATGGTTTGTGCTGTTTTATTTTGATTCAATAAACACTATAACTACAATAGTTATATTGATTCTTCTTCAACATCACTTTAATAACAGAATTGGATGTAGTGACTGAGTGAAGGCATGAGAGAGCGCTCAGTGATGTCCTTGGTAGTCTCATGGTCACACATTCAACAATAACCACAATATCATCATAACCATAACCAAGCATTTTGACACTGATGACACCGGTCTGGTATGGTACAAAATACAGACCTACACCGCGCGGTATATCAGGTCTGCCTTACTGCATGGTGGTCCATCTGATCACAGAATTCAGAGTTGACCCACCTCTGATTTGACCACTACAGCCCTGATTACATGTTGTTATAAGTGTGCTTGGAGTGTAACGGGACACTGAAGTCACCGCTCATGTCTGCTTTGGATCTTCATAATACAAATAAGGAACAAACACTGGATATTATGCATTTAACAGGCTGTGTCTATATCACATTTGTCACATTTTGGTGCACGGTTGTACCGCTCTTTTTAAAATGCAGATATGTGAAATCACCATGGCAACAATGAGGTTAAATACCGCGCCTCGCCGTGGTTGTTTCGTACTGCAATATGAAATAAGAACAAGGTGTTTCTGCCGCCCGAACAGATCCAGAAGAAGTGGGATCAGAACGACAAACTAGATCCGGAGAAGCAGCCTGCTCTGGAGGAGAACGACCTGAAGCAGTCGGAAGGTGAGACACAGCATGAAACCCTCCTTCTGAAGGAACAAACCCACAAAACCATACGATCGTTGAAAATGTCTGTTAGAATTCAGGGCAAGCCGAGACTAAATGCAGGTAAAGTTGATTAAAGTTGAGCCAGGTTTTGTTATTTCAGCAGTGAGAACTTGTTGGTTTTTGGTCTACATATCTTGGTTATTGAACATTGCATCTTGTTCTTTTCCAATATTAAAATTAACTTTGAAGAAGTGAAAACAAACTGTCATGGAGAACTCCCAGAGCGGACAAATTCATCTCCATTTCAGCAGTCAAAATAATTGCGCGGTTGACAGTCGGTGATTTCTGTGTCTCCCGTCTTCCTCCAGATGTGGAGACGAATGGTGCCGGTATATTTGCCGGCCACTCGGGCACCCTGCACGGCGGCAGCGTGGCCGAGGAGGAGCAGGTGATGTTGGCGCCGCAGGTGTCCGTTGTCTCGCCGCAGGGGTACGGCGGTGGGGCGTCGGGGGCCGCTGCCTACACCGCGGAGGACTGCGAGAACAAATGCCACTCCCACTTCCACGATACGGTGGGCCAGGCCGACAGCATGCACCACCACCACCACGACTACCACCACATCCTTCACCACCACCACTCCCAGAACCACCACCCTCACAGCCACTCCCACTCCTACTCGGAGGAGCACTTCCAGCAGGCCGGGGTCGCCACGCTCGCCTGGATGGTCATCATGGGGGACGGACTGCACAACTTCAGTGACGGCCTGGCGATTGGTGAGTGGGTGTTACCCTCCGGCTGCAAATCACCATCTCATGTTGGATAAATAAATAAATAAAATAGCAACCTGAAACAGCTGGTGGATTGCTCCGACAGAAGCATCACAAACTGCATTGATATAAAGTGTAGAAAGTGTAGTTTATAGTACCTAGTGTTTAAATATTATATTATAAATGTTAGGGGTGGGACGATACGGGTAACTCACGATTTGATACTGTGGCGATATTTGGCCCACGATAACGATAATATCACGATACACGATATTTGCGATATTCGATATATTGCAAGTTTTATGTAAACTTGGGCCCGTTTTAGTTTAACAATAGCTTAACAAGATAAGAATAACATCAGAATTAAATGAAATATTGGGCACATTTCAGTATTCAACCAATTATGTGCAGAGTTATGGTCACCCATCCAGTACCTGGGAAGTCGGGCCTCATACCCTCAGAGCTGGGTGAAAACCGCTTCGAGCTCACAGCAACACCGGGCAGCACACGGCTCCGCGGATCCACACATGCGGACCCTCCGGCGGACGGTAAACACGCACCGCCCGGAATCCTGCCCGTAAATAGGCAATCAAGCCCGGCCGAAAAGTGGGTCCTCATGCCCTCAAGGCTGTGTGAAACCCGCTTGGAGCTCAGACCGACCCCCGGGCAGCGGGCGGATCCGCTCCGGAGAACCGTAAACTCTTAGACGCACCGACGGGAGTCTAAAAAAACCCGTAGACCCAAAATATCGATATTTGCCATCAGTGTATCGATTTATTTATTGCAACAGAGAGCACAACAATATATTGCAATATCTATTTTTTTTCCCACCCCTAATAAATGTATATACAATTTGGTATTGCTCTGCAGGAGCGGCCTTCACTGAAGGTCTGTCCAGCGGTCTCAGCACATCTGTGGCCGTTTTCTGTCACGAGCTGCCTCACGAGTTAGGTAAGCCCTTCATCTATAAGCCGTTTTTCAACAATAAAATTCTTATCTTTATTTATATGAGACATGGTCTTCAATGAATTCAGTGAAGTGTTTTGTATTGTATGTATCCATGAAAGTATTCTGTTGTCCAGGTGACTTTGCGGTGCTCCTGAAGGCCGGTATGACGGTGCGTCAGGCCATTCTCTATAACGTGTTGTCAGCCATGACGGCCTACCTGGGCGTGGTCATCGGTATCTTGATCGGACACTACGCAGACAACATCTCCATGTGGATATTCGCCCTCACAGCCGGGCTCTTCATGTACGTGGCTCTGGTGGACATGGTGAGTAAATGTTACCTCTCTTAAACTTGAACGCACCGCAAAACCGATCACGAAACATGATCATGTATTTTCTGCCGGTACGTAGGAGCTAAACCAGGTGTAATGGGGGGGGGGGGGGGGCACTGTACAGTGCAGGTTCATTCTTAATATAAAAGCTGTGAAAAATCCCAAAAGGTGCTATCTGTTTAACACCAACTTTAAAAAGAACACGCAAAAGCAATTTAAGGAAACGAACATTAAAAACTTTTAAGGTGTTAAATCTGTTCTCAACAAAATAAAATAAATATTCTTGAAGTGGTACAGAACTTAGTCATTTGTCACTTTACGTGGAACAGAATGATAGAAGAGAAACTCCCTGACCTCATCCAGTCAGCAGCATCTGTTCTGGCCACTCAACAGGTCTTGACTGGATGTCTGACTCTCAGCCGGTCAGAGAGCAGCAGCCTTCAGGACCAGATGGCCTGGTCCACACACACACACACACACACACACACACACACACACACACACACACACACACACACACACACACACACAGCAAAACACATACCAGGTTTCTAAAACCAAAACACAATAAGGGTGACTTGTCACAATCCGCTGCTGCCTGGAAAACGAAATAAAAACCCAGTATCTATATGAAATAAAAACCCAGTATATCCCAGTATCTATACGAAATAAAAACCCAGTATATCCCAGTATCTATATGAAATAAAAACCCAGTATATCCCAGTATCTATATGAAATAAAAACCCAGTATATCCCAGTATCTATACGAAATAAAAACCCAGTATATCCCAGTATCTATACGAAATAAAAACCCAGTATATCCCAGTATCTATACAAAAAAATGTATTTATCAGCAGGGAGATGTTATGCTTTATTAATACATTCTATAATAATGTTAAATAGTTTTTTACTAAAAAGGATGTTCACTATAAAGAAAAGATGCCATTTTTAAGAGTGTTTTGATGATCATCAGGATAATATTGTGAATCACATCCCAGTCCGTCACAATGCGGGACAGAGAGAGAGTCTGATGCTCCCATTGCACCGTAGACATGTATCTCAGGTGTGTCCTATGATCAGATCGCCTGTTGATTGCAGGTGTGGACACGTGAGACGGAGAACTCTAAAGCTGTTGTTGTGCATCGCTGTGACTTCATGCGTGCCGTCTCTCTCTCCCAGGTGCCGGAGATGTTGCACAACGATGCCGGCGACCACGGCTTCAGCCACTGCGGCTTCTTCCTGCTCCAGAACGCCGGCATCCTGCTTGGCTTCTGTATTATGCTGCTAATCGCTGTGTTTGAGCACAAGATCCAGCTGGACCTGGGATACTGAAGGAGTTTCATCCTCCTATACATATATTTGTTACTCTAGACAGTCACCTTGAGTTAGTTTGTATTTGCACACGGTCGGTGTAGAAAGGACCATAGGTTCCAACAGACATAGAATGTCATTTAGGAAGTTGCCATGTTGACCCCACACTCACAGTTGAGCTGCTAACGCCTCGACGTCTTGCACTCCGATTAGGCGAAAAAAAGAAATGGGAATGTTTTTTTTATTATTATTTTTATTTTCTTGGACTGCAGAAATAGTCCACGAAAACAAAAATAAAATTGCTCTTTAGGCTCATTTGATAAAGCCGATGACATTCAAAGGCAACATGAGAAAGCTGCTGTTTTCTGAGCCTCTTTTTCCATCATATTCAGTTTTTTTTTATTTTTTTTATGGCATCTTGTCTGACTTTAACATATTAACTTTATTTATGTGATGTTTTGGAAGTGTTTCTGCTGCTGAGTGGATCCGGATCAGTATTCTAGTCGAGACCCAAAGTGCCATAACAGTCCAACTGTTACTTACATGTTATCTTATCCATTTTATTTATCAATTGTCTGGAAAATAGTCAAATGTCCTTTTTTTCTTCCAGTCAGTTTCGGAAAGAATAATATAATATTTCTCATTAGAAGCAAGAACCAGTAAGCATTTTCTGCTTTAAAAAAGAAAAATCAGTTTTATTGATGGATTTATGGTTTCAGAGTCTCCCCTTTGTGTTCATTGTGACTTTTTGTGACGATTGTCAAAAACATTTGTTCTTTAATTGTTTTTCTTAAGAAAAATAACACTTTGTAAAGGCAGTTGGATTTAAGTTAACATCACTAAAATGTTATCGTGAGGATTTAATTACGTACTGTAAAGTGTAAGACATAAAATGTGCTAATTTGGCAGCAAATTAGAAGTGTTAAAATCAGGCGGCAACCTCCAGTCCTGAAACGTGAAGTCAAAGTGCCTTAAACTTGCATTCCCTCTACTGGGCATCAGGGCGCGACTCCTCTTTGATTCTTTAGAAGTCTGAGAAAATGAGTCTAATTCTCTGTTGATTTATTATCTCAGTTAACATGTTTATGGTCTCAATCTCTAATTTAAAGTGTTCTTCAATCCAGCATTATGTTCAATTAGTACATAGAGTGGCAAAGTCCCGCCTTAATATTTCCGGTACATGGGACCTCAACATGAATTTCCGATGCATGTATTCCTATGGAGAGATCGAAATTATTTTCTGGTCCCGTTTGAATTGTTCACATATCTTGTTTGAGGTTTTTAAAGATAATTTTCCATGCAAAAAAAAACTATGATTTATGTCGAAGTTAGATAATGTAGGTTTTGTGTGAGGCCACTTTGTGAACTACAGCTTGTCGCTGCTCTCGGCATGAATGATATCCGTCAGTTTGAGCCAGCGATTCCTCGTCTTCTTATCGGACTGGAACCGAAAGCATGATCTGCCGTACGTGTTGGAATGGAACATTCAGGAACAAAACACACCGGCGTCTTCGTTTGATCGGCACTGAATCGCTGTGGCCCATTAATGAATCCGAGTTCAGCCCGATGAAGGAAAAGGTGTCATAGACCTTATGTTTGTACATCAGCACTCACTGTTCACCATTATCGTTCTGACTGGCAAAGAGCTCCAGAAACATTACTGAAGACATCTGAAGTTTTGTTGTTTGGCAAAACATTCCTTAATCAAATCAATCTGCTTCTACTGGAAATGTTAAGAAAACACTCAGTGATGTGATGAACTGGATGAGAAGAGATGGAAGCAAAAATCATCACATATTTCTGTCCTCATGTATTCTCGTGAGAACTGAGCATGTAAGGTAGAAAAATCTATTTGAAAGCACCTTTAATTTCCCTCATAAAAGCGCACAGGAGAGGTCTTCGTTTTTAAGAGTCCAGATTGATGAAACACGAGACTGTAACTATGTTTTCCACTGATCCACAAAACAGTATCACCTCGGTGAACCGAGTTGAACTCTATTTAGTGTTTTAGGGAACAGAGGCAGACGAGAGAAACTGACAGATAACTACGGCAACAAAAAGGGGAAACTCAGCAGGTAGACTTTTAATCCTTTTTTTAGATTTGTTTTTAATTAACATGGTAGGAGTTAATGTGGCAGGTCAACACTGATCATATTCAGAGAAACTAATATTTCTTAAAAATAAGTGTCTTTTAGTCTTTTGTTACAATAATACTCCAGGACATTAACACCAGTAATTATGAAGTGAGCACAGTTTTAAAGGTTTCATATATTTCTATGTCACTGGGCTTTTAATTTTGATATTTGGGTCGGCTTCCCTCAAAGATCATGATTTATTTTTCTGGCCTTTAAAAAAAAAAACAAGGAAAAGTAAGTTCAGTCCAGACATGAACTTCACTGTAGATTACATGTCCAATATTATGCTATATGTATACCGTATATTTCTGTAGAGGAATGTGATTTGTTTCAGTTGTGTACTTTGTAGTGTAGCTGTTTCCTGTGCAAAGCAAAACAACCTTCATTCAGAGAAAAACTGCGTGTGGAAAAACCTGCAGGAGGAATCCAAAGAGGAGGAAGTTGTCATTTTTATCTGAGCCAAAATAGTTTGAAGTGAATGTGTTCATGAAGGGAACTAGAGCAGGCGGACTGAAGCGTAGAGATGACACAGATCTGCCATAAATATGACTCAGCATGTTTCATCCTACCAAAGTTTTTGTTGAGTTGCTGATTTGACCATGTTTGTGGTTGTGTTCAACTGAAATCCTATCAGAGGGACCGTCAACTGGAACTCGTCATGGCAACAAGAGGAATGTTCACAGTTTCAGTTAATTCAAGTCGAGTACGTCGCATAGTAAAGTAATCCTGCTACCGTTGTGCTGCGTTCACACCAAACGCAAAGCTAAATTTTTGTGGCGATGCAAAGAAAATGTTTTTTTTTGTGAGTTGCAATATTTAAACTCAAATGAGGAATTGGCATGACACTGCGATGCTAAAGCCTGTTAGCGTTGAGATTCTCCTGTCATCACAGTCGTCCTGTCGTTGAACCAGAAATGGAGGAAACAAATATCGTGTCCTGCATGGTCCCCCAGAGGTCTACGATAGTACCTCACATTAGTCCAGAGACCAGACCAGACTATGTGGAGAAACCACAGACTGTCTGTGGTCCCCTAGAGGTCTACGATAGTACCTCACATTAGTCCAGAGACTAGACCAGACTATGTGGAGACACCAGAGACTGTCTGTGGTCCCAGAGAGGTCCAAATAGTACCTCACATTAGTCCAGAGACCAGACCAGACTGTGGAGAAACCAGGGACTTTCTGTGGTCCCCCAGAGGTCCAGATAGTAGCTCACATTAGTCCAGAGACCAGACCAGACTTTGTGGAGAAACCAGAGACTGTCTGGGGTCCAAACAACAAGCTCTCTGCTGAATTTATATCTAGATGACCTTATTTGGAGTGTTGCTACAATGTTAGCATAGCCAACATCAACCCAGACTCCATTCAGAAAACAAGGCATTTTAAATACCTAACAAGACTTAATACAAATCGTTGCCTGGTGGATCTGGGACTTCACAACATGTGCAAAGCAGCAATAGTGGGGATTTCAGCCGTGATTAATGAAACCTGACTGGTGTCTTTATGAGGAAGTGAGAGTGACGCGTACAACCAATGATCCCGCAGTCAAACTCATGAGTGTTGGGCTTTGTGTTTGGTGTTAACGAGCATTAGGGTGTTTCCTTCATCCTCTTTTCATCGGGAAAATGATCACATTATTTTTAAATTATGGCTTACAGGGAAGCCGTATTTTCTTATTTTCACGACTTCTTCCTGGGACGTGCTGACAACAGCTGGTCACTTTGGTCTTCTACTGTTTTGTTCCCAAAATGCTGAAATACAAAAATTAAATAAATAAATTAAAAGTGAACAAAGTGGTGTTTTGTTTTAAAGGCATAGACACGGTGCTTTCATAAGCAATTTCCCCTTGTTAGCAATTCATAGTTACGATAATCCAATAAGGCATAAATGCATGAAAGCTGCAGTTTTCTTTGGCACTTTTTCAATCCTATTAAATTCATTTTTTTTTTTTTTGCATTGTCTGACTTTGACATATTAACATTATTCATGTGATGTGTATGAAGTGTTTCTGCTGCTGAGTGGATCCAGATCAGTATTCCAGTGGAGACCCAAAGTGCCATAACAGTCCCAACTGTTACTTCAACATGGTACCATGATTAGGGCTGTGACTAATTGTAACATGTTGCATTTATTTATCAGTTGTTTGAAAGGAACATTTGACTCTTTTCCAATATTTTCCAGTCTTGACTTCAACTTGGTCTGCTTTTCAGAAAGACAACAACATACTATTCAGTCACTTGAAGCAAGAACCATTCAAATGTGTGGCATTTTCTGCTTAGAATAACTTAATAAGTCTGTTTTGTTGGTGGATTAATGGTTTCATCTCTATCCATCCATCCATCCATCCATTTTCTACCGCTTATCCTGTATTCAGGGTCACGGGGGGCTGGAGCCGATCCCAGCTGACATTGGGTGATCGCAGGGTACACCCTGGACAGGACACCAGTCTATCACAGGGCCAACATGTAGAGACAGACAACCATTCACGCTCACATTCACACCTACGGGCAATTTAGAGTCACCAATTAACCGGGAGGAAGCCGGAGAACCCGGAGAGAACCCACGCTTACACAGGGAGAACATGCGAACTCCACACAGAAGGAACACGGGCTGACCCCAGGACCCTCTTGCTGTGAGGCGAGACTGCTACCCATTACACCACCGTGCAGCCTCCACGACACTCTGCCTGACTCTATTTATGTTTCATCTGGACAGTTGAAGGTGGATGAATTCATACAAATGTTCTCATCCTCATTAACACAAAAAGGTTCGAGGAGCTTCTACAAGGTGCTCATATGTCCATCTATCATCTACTGCTTATCCTTATCCTGTCACGGAGGGAATATCTGCTTTGTGTTATTCAAATACCAGCAGTAAAGTATTGTCAGCTCCATACAGTAAAAGTACGCTAGCATTGACAGTAAAAGTACATTTTGCAGTGAAATGGAACCAATATGTGATTCTATGTGACATTATGAGATAGTGAACAGTGAATCATCATGTTCACTATCACAGTTGCTGCTACGGGTGTAGCTACTTTAAACTTTAGTCCAGTGGTTCTTAACCCATGTGCCCGGCCCCTCTAAAGGAACACCAGATCAATCTGAACAATGTTCAATTCAATTTTATTTATAGCGTCATATCACAAGTCATCTCAGGACACTTAACACATTGAGCAGGACTAGAATACGCTCAAAATGTCCAGAGTCAATACAATTTCAAAGTCCGAAGTTCCAGGCAAGGCCCATGGCACTAATAGTGTTTGCATTGTTTTCTCACCTAGGAAGTAGATCATTGCCAAGAGAAACTTAAACGTATAGTAACATACGTGTAACCTGATATTACTAACATTACTTGTAATAAACTGAAGCCAATGAAAAATGTATGATTGCATGGAGCTAAACAGAGAAAAATGAGAAAGAACAACACATATCCAACAAAATCTATTTATTATCACACCCAAATCACATGAAATGTAAGTAATTAAGGACTCTTTCCAGGACACCAAGCATCTATACCACCACAACTGGTAATGGCATCAAATGTCAATGTGATTATTTGTGTCTTTTCTAGTATTTCAGGGATAATGAGGCAACAGAAAGCATTAAAGAAAACAAATATGTGTGTGGCAACAACTAATGGCACCAATACTCATATTAGTCAACAATGTGTCCGATAAGAAGCTTGCATTTAATATAATGTA
This sequence comes from Chelidonichthys spinosus, assembly GCA_029853015.1. Classification (NCBI taxonomy): domain Eukaryota; kingdom Metazoa; phylum Chordata; class Actinopteri; order Perciformes; family Triglidae; genus Chelidonichthys; species Chelidonichthys spinosus. The sequence goes on along the minus strand of CM056827.1, from coordinate 6,151,990 downwards.
TTTAAACAATACCGGGTAATGTAGACATGACACAATTTAGTGGTTATATTTGGCCATGTCTAGAGAATCCATACCTAGACCTGTCAGTCTGTTCAAGTACATGGCAGCAAGTTAGTACAAAATGAAACTAATATACAAGATAAAATACAAGGGCACCAAGTACAGACACTGTTATCACAAGTCATTCCTGACTCAGACCTGTCCCCAAGGAAGGGAGGGGTAGGGATGAGACAGCTGTTGGTTTTAACATACTCAAGGATGGGCAAGACACGGATATGTCTAAAATTCAGATAACAATAGAGGCCATATCACAATATATAAAAGAAGGTGGTACCAAGGGCTTACAGTATATAAGCTGGACATTCAGAATACAGTCTACCCTGTATACAATAAACACCACTTGATTCGAAGACCGGCTGGCTCTCCTCTGATTTGTGACTCCACCTGTGAGTTTATCTGATAGATAGCTAGTATATTCAGTATACTAGCTAGCTACAGCTACTAGCTAAAGTAGGTGAATCGTCCACTACAACAACAGCATTCAATTATTATTTTCATCCAAAGAAATACATTTTTTATAACCTAGCGCCACCAGCAGGTCACAAAAATCTAACAAAGCTTGTTTATGACGAGTTAAGTTGGAATTCTGAACAGCATGCTAACAGTGTTAATGCAACCATGTCATGCTAACTTTAGCATGATAACTTACTGTACATATGCTACTATCAGAACAATACAAAATTAAACATTAATTAGTCCCAGTTCATCGGCTGCATCCTCTGGACGCTGAGACAATGTCATCCCATTTCATAGACTTCTTCAAATGCAGCCCAGAAATGCGGCCTTCTTTTCTGGATTCCCCAAGATTCACTGCGTACTGGTGACATGTAATTTAGATCAAAATGGCGTGTGCATTCTGGTGGCTGAATTGGGACTACATTTCCCTAATATCCAAAGAAACTTGTGACTTTCTTGATCCAACCCTTCTTTTCTTGCCTCTCCTGTTTTTCTTTTGACAATTCCTCCTCTGTTTTTGTGAGTTTATCACGTTTAGCTACTTTGGAGATGATTTGTGCTTTGTCCTTCATTGCCTCCAACGACTTAATTCGAGCCAGATAACCCTCTTTGGCCTCTGACCTTTCTCCTTCAATCAGCATGTCAATGTACTCTGGAGTGGTCAGAGGGTTAGGCCTTAGGGAAATCTCTTGCAGACGAGTTATAGATTGAGCTGACTGATCCATGAGGGAGACTATCATGTCTTGGAGGTGAACAATCTCTTCCTCTTGCCTCTCAATCAGTTCCTGAACAGTCATCTTTTCTTGTGTTGCTTTTTTGTACCTGTCTTTTAGCTCTTGCAGTGTCTGCTTCTCTCTTACATTAACATACTCCCATCTGTATTTCTGATTGAAATGCAAGCTCCAGATGCACTTTCCAGGGCAGACAGTGCACATCCCTCTGCCGTCCATTGATGCACAGCCACGTTTTGCATCATCATTTGCTATCGCGCACGGGTAGTGGCATGTTATCGAGCATTTCTGGCAGTTGGTAATGTACTCTCCTTTCTTTGTGAGTTGTACCATGACTGGCTTAATAATATCCACCTCAATCTCAAAGTTTTCATTTGAAGTCATGACTGTTTCATGCTCTTTAATCTTTTCTTTAGTTGACTTGATTTCTTCAAGTTTTGCTAATCCAGCTTTAACCTGCGGCTGCAAACCTTCAACGGCTGTTTCAAGATGCTTCCGTTCTTTTAGAACCTCTTGTGTCATGAGCAAGCTTTTGGTTGTCATTTTATTTAAAGCAGTGAAGAACTTCTCCATACTTTTGGCACCCATGTTCCAAAACATTTCGTCAAAGTTGTCATCCTCATCAGAATCCTCACCACAGGCCCTGTCACTGCCGCTTCTGTTGTCTGCAAACAATGCAGAGTTGTTGAACTTGAAGTGAACTGGAAGCCCTATTTCATTTTTTGGACATGGAACCCCAGAGACGTTTATTGCCTCAAGAACCGGTGGTTGCTTACCGTCTGCAAAAGTCACCAGCATCTCAATGTTCTCAGCCACATCTTTCCCAAAAATGGAGAATACCGAGTCAAACACATATCGTTGTGTTGCTGTTAGTCGTGCAAGAGAGGCCTGAGTAACAAAACACACTGCATCGATCTCACTGACTCCATTACCAGAGGTGAAAAGCCTCCGGATTTGCTCTGTGATCTCCCTGTCTCTTCCCACCCCTCTGGTATCCCCAAACCCTGGTGTGTCCACAACAGTCAACGAGAAAGGGATTTTAAAACCCTCCTGGTGGTTGATTTTATACACAGTGACTTCAGAGGTCTGACTTTCAGCTTGTGATCTAGACTGATCCTCATTGATTAATTTAAATCTGAAAGCATCCTTCCACTCTACACCAATAATGTAGTTGATCATTCCATTGATCAGAGTAGACTTTCCTGACCCGGTCGCTCCAAGAAGCATTATTGTCCGATTTTGCCTCATGCTTTCTTTGCCAAAGTTATATGTCTTGCATCCATCTATGTCCACATCTTCTTCCGTCAGAGGCAGTTTGTAGAGTGAGGGAGATTCAGAATTTATCCTCCTGCTGATATGTTTGAGGAACTCCGGTAGCCGTGCAAATTCACGTTTTGTTGTGCAGACATTGACACTGATGGTTGCTTTGCTTCTGCCGGCTACACCACAATCACATCTGACCCTAAGGACATATTTTTTCTCTGTATGAAGCCCGGAAATGATCACCTTTTCAGCTCCTGCCATTATTTGGCTCCACTGGAGATCCTCCTCTTTTACCTCATTGTCTCTTTTGGCGTACTCCACGATGTAGCTCAAAATGTGGACATCTTTTCCAAGCTCAGCAGGTTTCTCCCAGCTAACTGATATCTCACTTGAGTGTGGTTCAACTTGAGGATTTCCAGGAGGGCTACAAGGTAAGGTTGTAATTGAACCACTGATTTGATTGGCTGGCCCAACACCAGCCGGGGTGACTGCTCTGCATCTGAACATATAGTCTGTGTTAGGACTCAGATTGCTCACTCTGACTTCCTCAGCTTTGGATGCGGTCTGCTGTTTCCATCCATCCTCTCCACTGACACAGTACTCAACTGAGTAGGAGGTGACGTTCTCTGCCCCAAATCTGGGTGGGCAAATCATTACTGTCACACTGTTGTGGTCTATATCAGTCACTGTTACTGTGTCAGGCTTTGAAGGTGGCTCAAAGTTCTCAGTGACAGGAAAAACGTCTTTATATAGGTAGATGCTTGAACCTTTCTGAGTCTCATTTGTTAATCCCACTGTCAAGAACTTAATCATCTTGTTCCCCTGGTTGGCTTCTGCAAAATCACTGAAGAGTTTTGCTTTATTCCTCAATGTATCTGCTACCTTGTTTGAAAGGTACCATTGTTCCTTCTCTACATCTTGAGTGTGTTCATGTTGAGGGTCTTCTGGTGTTTGCCTTAAGTAGTTTGATAGAGTTGAGAGGTACGGCTCAGCACTTCCCAGTGACGTGAAGACAAAACATAAAGCATGCTCTGCACTTAGAAGTTCTTCATGAAGGCCACTTTGAGATGGAACGATCTTGGTGTTTTTCATCATGTTGGTGAAAGACTTTAAAATGCAGACTTCTCTCTCTTTACAGTCCATCCACTCATTGAGGTTTTTGCTGTTGAAAGGAGAAGAATGTCTCTTTTTCAGGATCTCAGCAAGCACAGCCTCCTCTTCTCCTCCTCCTCGGATTGATGGAAGTTTCTTAGCCAAGGTTCTCTGGAATTCCAGTCTGAACTCAGAGCACATCTCTTTAAAAGTTTTAATCTTTTTGCCAATCTGTGGGAACTGCTGTGCCGTTGTGGTTTTGAATGCATCATTGCACCTCATTTCCAGCTCACTGAAGTCCTCCAGGACACTCTGTGATTCTTGAACTAATCTTATGCTTATCTGACGTACAAGTTTAGCAGCAGAAGAATCCAAACTCGTCAGTGGCAACAGCCAGACCTTCATTGGTACGGCGTTTTCTCCGTTGGCTCCCAGTAATTTTGGAAGACTTTGGTAGACTTCTACAGCATCCTGAAAGGACACAGGGTTTTTTTCAAGGGCAAAGTCTCCATGGAATTTGCAAGAGAGTTTCTCAACATTTTCTCTGTCCTTGTCTTCCATTTTCAGTGAACCTTCACCCTCTATTGCAAGGCAGGGAATCTTCTTAATCATGACCTTCAAGTTACCCTGAATGTCTTGATGACCTTCCTTTTCAGACACCTCACGGTCAAAGACAAAGAAGGCTTGAGCCCCATAAAGGACACCTGTGACTACATGTGTAGCTAATCCTTTATCAAAGACATACGGATGCTTCACATTGCCTCTTCCAAGATGATTCATGGACAGTTCCTGGAACTTTGTGGTGGTTTTGTATTTCAGAGTTACTCTGGCCTGATTTTTCGAAGTCTTACAGTCGTTCAGGTATTTGGCCGATCCTTCAACCTCTACTAGTCCACCCAAGAAACTTGCCTTCAGTGATGCTTCAACCTTCAATGCTGAAGATTTATCCTCAATTGATTCAGATGCAACAATCTCAAAGTCACTGCTCGGTTTTTGTCTCTTTCTTGTATCTTTTTCCAGGTCGTTGCAGTCCCACAGCGTCATGCCTGCCAAAAAAGAAGTGAGAAAGTTAAACTGAATGCCAAGCCTTTTTAGCATTTAACCAGTTACTGGTAGTTATTAATGAGTATTTAAAAATTATTTCGACATGTCCAAATGTCATTATGCAGATATAAAATGTTAATTTAAGAAAGGATTTCATGTTGAAATGGTTTAACAGATAATAGATCATTAAATACAATATATCCAGTAATTTTCTTTTCACAAGTTAGAATAACGATTACTTATATCTGAAATTATATTATCACATTTTGAAAAAGTATTGTGAAAATGTGATTTACTATTTCATATATCAACAAGTTCATTTTGGATATGTTGCCCAAATTACAGATATGTAAGGATGCCTAGGATGACGAGTGGAGATATGGCAAGCCATCTTAACATTTGTTAATTAACACATTAACACCACTTTCGACCTAATTACTTTGTGAGTAGTAGTCTGAATATATTAGTGTTGTTGCCTGTCCCATTATAGAGGTAATACGTAATCTGCACTATTACCAAGGCTAAAGGCCTGATTATGCTTCCGCGTAGTGATCACGCAACGGCAACGCAACGGCAACGCAGTTGCTTGGAGACCGTGATGGTTCTGCGTTGGGTTTACGCGTCGAAATGCAATTCAATGCCACACCGGTAAAGGGCGCTATGTTTTTTGTAAAGACTGACCGACCGACCGAGACTCTTGACGTATATCGTCGTTAGCCTCGTTATAGCGTATTTGTTTACTTTCCGGCTTTAAACATCCACTATTTTTCAGAACCTGGTGTTTTATTTCTTTGTGCAAAAGCGACAAGGTGCAAACAATAAAACGAGGTGAAAACAATAAAAGTAGCCTTTTAAAAGTTTAAATGGCGGTGTTTATGAATGGAAACCGGATAGCAGTCTCCAGCGGATGTAGTTAGCGGACCAATCACAGCCGATGCCGATGCCGCTGCGTTGGTGTTGCGTTGGCGTTGCGTCGCCTCGACGCGCGTCGAGGATTTTTGGGAGGCACACGTCAGGCCCTTGCGTTGACGCAAGGGGGGTCCGCAAGGACGTAAGGGGTCCGCAAGCTCCCTTGCGTTGTGTCGACGCGGAAGCATAATCCAGCCTTAATGCTTTGACATGAAGCCCATCTTGTCCTATGGTGTTTAACATTTGTCTCCTGGTCCACTAGCGCCTCTACTGTCTATATCTGGTAGCTCTACATATTGTGAGTCTGACTCAAAACAGTCACACAGGCCCACAGACCATGAGAACTGCACAGTGATACAGCGATGCTCGTAAAATCAACCAATCCCATAAACCACTGTGATTACATAGTTCTATTTTGGCAATTTATGGAGCAAGTGCTGCGGCGAATCCAACGGTAAAATCAGCCAATCCTAAACCATTGCGACTACACAGTTTTTGCCGACCGAGTGCTGCAATCAACTGATCCCATAAGCCATTGCAAGGTTATAGTGCAGTCAATGAATATGACTTTGTAATGCATGAATCAACTTTATTTATATAGCACTTAAAAACAGCAGGACCCAGCCAGCATGTCCATGTGGGGCCCATAAGGTTTAAATTTGGGCTGCAGATAAGGGTCCCAAGTGGGTTTGTCTGCAGTTTCCATGGTGGCCCCACCTGTGTTTGCCCATATAAGGACCCATTTAAGGTCCAGTCTGATCCCTCTTCATGCCCATGTGGGCACAGATATGGGGCCTACCTCCTGTGCAACTCACCAATTTGGGCCCCACCTGAAACCCAGTCAGAACCAACTTGAAACCCATATGGGCAAACACAGGTGGGGCCACCATGCGGACAAACCCACTTGGGACCCTTATCTGCAGCCCAAATTTAAACCTTATGGGCCCCACATGGACATGCTGGCTGGGGAGTTGTACCACAGAGACTTATCAGCTGCTGTGAAGAACTGGACTGTTGGTGGGCAGATGAGATAAGCAGACATTTTTATTCCACATTACTCAATACTCTATTGTCGACCGTATAGGCGAATGAGCCGATCTCATAAGCCATTGCAATGTCTTACTGCACAGTGTAGTTTGTCAATGAAGGTGGTGGATATGAAATTGTAATGCATAGTTAAGTCAAATCAAGTCAACTTAATAAACTGTCCGATACTGAGGGGGACACGCTAATCACCACTAGTTTAAGATTATGGCATTTAACACTTCAAAAACACGTGAGTTCAAGGCTCTGGTAAACAGCAAAGACTCCTCACAATGAGCTGAAACAAAACAAGTGCACATAAATTAGGCAACTAAAATATTTGGCTTCTTTCAGGGAATTACAATATTTATGAATATCGGTTGATTTATCAAAAGTGGAATTTCTTTACTCCGTAATATTGTAATCTGCATCATCCCAAAGAATTCCATATCGGTTGGGCTATAAATGGCATTCTACTTGTGGATGAACAGACTAACGCTGAACATTTATGCTGCATAACTCCACACCCCTTTTCATATCGCTATATTTGCCCATGAGGTTCCCCTAGCTTAGGAAAGAATGCTTGAAAAAGCTGTCAGCCAATTAGAGCGGAGGAACAGCAGGGAGCGAGGACGCGCTTGAGGGGAGAGAGGACACTTTCCGTAGAAAACGTGAGAACGTAACGGTGGTGGCTGCTAACGTGAGTGGAGACATATTGCTGTGTTGAAGCTAGCGAGCTAGCACAGTGAAGAAGTGAAGAGGAGTCAGATGCTTATGTATGCTTTAGATAAGAGGGCAGGTAGGGCAAAAGTGTTTAGTATAGTGTAGCCGTGCCTGCGTCGCTATACGTTTTTGCCCGGTTCATTGTTTTACTGATCGCTACATACCTACTGTGGAAGCCTCAGCCTGTTATCCTGAAGAGAAGATTTCCCGCGCCTTCCAGTTTCAGCTAAGTAAGCTAACCTCTGCTCGGCTGCGGCGCAAGCTGTGCCTGTGGCACTTGACTTAGCGCTAGCTATAGCTGGTATTCTTTCACCGGCTGACTAGAAGTAAGCCATTTACCTGCCAATCAGCCTCTCCACTACTCCACTGAGTGTAAACATTGCAGACTGCTGACTACACTAATCACATACACTGACATATCACTGCACACACTGATGAGAGAGTGTACCGGACAATGTGAATATTGCGAACTGCTTATTGCACTCTCAACTTCAAGTTAAGAACTCAGTGCCTAGCATTGCGCCCTGGCACGCAAACACTGACAACAAACATCGCGGTTGCAATGGACAATGTGAACATTTGCACTCGCGACACGCACACACACACACACTACACCATATACACTTCACAGAATGGTGCGCTCGTCAATTCATTCTGAACTGCTTCCAGCGCCTATTCCTACACATACACCACACTAAACATTCACCTGTGGACGGCCATAGTAATAAGGACATTCTGATCATTACAATATGTTCATGGATATGGTTGTGTATTTCCTGCTCATGCTGTGAAGCTAACCTGTATTAATCTTTAACATTAATGTGTTTACGTTTACTCATTGAAGGGCTGTTTAAAGCTAGTAGTTTAATGAATGTCAGCTGGTGTTAATATCTCACCGGTGGGAATAGGTGTGATGAAGATGGAAAATAGGTCTATATACTAAACCTGAGTACTCACCTGTAATTGTGTTACTGTAAATATTTTCTATGACATACTGCAATTGAATTATGTTGTTGGTATAATAAATTGTAACCAATCGGTTTTACAATTGACAGGTGGGTTAATTTATGAACACTCTCCAGAGTAGGGGCAGTTTCTCCTTAATACTGCTGTGAAATAGGGAAATAGCCTGGTGTAAGCATAGGCCGGAACACACACTAGACCACCCCCTTCAGGTGAACCGTAACAATTAAAACTCTGGAACCGTAACTGCCTCCCTCACAGTTATACACATATCCTAAATGACAATTGCAGGTCACTGTTCAGTTTTGACTACTCCAAATAATAGTTTCCAGACACACATAAGGAACTAAGACAAAAGATTGTGGTGCCGTAGTAAATTTGTATAACAAACTGCTATAATTGTCTCTGACATGACTACAGATATTTGCAATGTAATTTTCATAGTCAAATCAAGACATTTGTAATTACATTTTGATGAGGCAGAAAGAAGATTAATGAGATGAGATATCTCTTTTCACAACTAACAACAACTAGTGCGCTGCCAAAACCTGCAAGTGCAGTAGTCAAAAACAAACAGCTGTTTGGATCACAGGGTTTATCAAAAGGAGGTTGCATACCATCCGAACGACCTGTACTGAAAATGTGTGCTTATCATTTACCGTTGGCTAAAAGAAATTTAATATTTGATTGGCCTATTTTGTGTGCACTCATTTTATCTCAACTCATTGTCAGAAACGGGGTTGATTGCCAATGTTTTCACATACAAGGAATTTGCCTTGTTGTAAAGTGCACACAATAATTAAAAAGAACAAACAATTAACACTAAAGCAAAGTACTACAGTCAAGAACATGCATAGAAAAATAACCATAAAAATGAAAAAGACACTCTAGCAATACTATGATAATAAATGATGTTCAATTGACAGTAAGGATGTGCAAAATGGTTGTCAGACATTTTTTCTCGCAGCATAGACAAAGTCTGATGGTGGCGGGGGAAGCGGGATTGACAATACAGATAGTTGTGTTGTGTTTTGTGTCATGCTAGGTTATGTGACTATTTTAAGTAGTAGTCTACTGCACTCTGCTGACCAAGCTCTGTAATGACACTATTTCTGGATTACTCTCACATCACATTCCATATATATAGATCACAATAAGTCAATGTTTTTAAACTGTGTAAATTGCCCAGCATATGTGCTGATACAATAAAATCAATATGTTTATGATATCTAACTCAGTTGTAACGAGGGAATTAATTCATTAATGAGCTCTGTTATCTCGGTTTTCTGTAAATAATCATAAAGTAAAATACTAATTATTATTATTTTTTATTTATTTGGCTCGGCCTGTATTAGGGCAGCTACCGGTTTGTATGATTTAATTTGCAGTATATATTTTAATGGATCTAACCTGAATGTTTAATATTGTGATGTGAATATGCTGGGGGACACATTCGGTGACGTAATTAGCATCACCTGTGTATCAAGGGAATTGAGTACAGGTGTGTGTGTGTGTGATTGCGGGCGCGAGGTCGTCTGGAAGGTGATAGAGCAGACGGGGCACGGGGAGAGCATCTGACTGCTGCGGTTCGGCACTCTTGGGAGGGAGGGTGTCGTTCGCAGCCGTTTAGGACTGCCGGCGATGAAGATAGTAAGCGAGGGGGTCAGAGGTTCCTGTGTGAGGAGGGGAGGTCTGCTGCCTCCTGTAGGAAGTTAGGGCCGGGCTTTAGAAGAGTGCAGGAGCCGCCACCGCTCTTCATACTCCCTGCTGCCGTGCGCGACACTGACGCCAGCCGAACTGTCTGTGCCGCTCCCCGGGGAGTTGGACGGCATCACAAGCTCAGACCCCGGGGGAGGGTCTCGTCAAGCGGGCGAGTTAAGTTTGACCAATATTGTTGTTAAATGTATTTCTGTATGTGTGTGTGTGTTTATAGGCCGTTGTGTAGTGCAGAGGGGGAGGAGCTATCGTCATAAGCGGGACATCCATACGGGTCACTTTAAACGGTGAGAGTGGATTGCTGTGATTTCTCAAGTTGCTGTGATTGATAAATTGCAGTGCCTCCTGCGTTGAGGGTGTTGTGTGCTGTGATTTGAAATGGTGTGCCTTAAGCTAGAAACTAGCCTGTGTGTGCTGTGTAGTGGTTCTTCACCTAGATGAAACGTGCAGTGATCGTCCTGTGGTGACAGGTGACCTCTAGTCATGTGTAGTCCTCCCTTCCTCTATGCAATAGTTTTATATATTCAACATGTGATCATTCAATAAAGATTGTTTATCTTCCTATATTGTTGTGATTATTTAAAGGCTTTGACACTGGCAGTATTTTCCTGCCAAAGGATAAGACCCATATTTATTACAATATTAAAATAACAAAATCCAACTATTTAAGCAGTTTGATCTTCCTCGTTGAAGCGGATCCTTACCGGGAACCAGTGCATCTTGGCGGCAGTCGTACAGCATCCCGAGGCTGAACGGCCGGCCGAGCGCCGCCACCTCTATTGTTCTGTTGGCATCGGGGTCCATCTCCTAGTCGACGCCAGAGAAAACAGAAATGATGTAAGTTCCTCGGTCAGCTTGTTGCTGGAACAAAGACAAACTCCTCACAAGACCAGCGTCAAATAAAACCTGCTGCTTTGGGGTGAAAACCAGAATGCCAGTATCATTGTTTGTATGTTTTCCAGTTTGAACCTGCAGACTTTTATGAAAGGTGACATTTCAAGACTTGTTTTTTTTTTTTTTTTACTTGAAGACACATAGTTATCTTATGAACAGTGTTCACATTTGAATGGTGTGAATACAACAGAGCTGGATACATAATCTGGTGGTGAATTAGTGTGGACATCATGCAATTAAAAATGAAATGTGGAAGATGTATAAGTTAAGTCATATATAAACAATAATAAACGGAATATTCCTGACGGTTTTGCCAAAATATCGTCACATTCTTTTGAATAAACCATTGATATTATGTTGTAGCAAGTAAAAAAAGAATGTAAACTTCTATAACTTCTTTTGATTAAATACATGATGCGACTCCTATTACACACAGCATTCATCATTGCATTGCTGTTTCCATCAGTTAAACCACAGCTACAGCCCTTTGTTGAACAGAATCAGACAGCAGGACAGTTGCATCCCACACACATGAACACAAACAGCATTGAGTACTTACAGTAGAATGTGAGCGTTCCTCTGAGTCACTGCTGAAGTTTCAGATCTTAAATATGGTGTCTGAAAGAGAAACGCCCTCCACTGATGTATTCATTACCACGAGGCGGCTGATTTCCCAGAAATCACTGGCTGTGATTTTTCACTTTCACTTTCCGTGTTTCTGGGAAATGGCTTTCATTTATTGTCGCGTCATTGAACCCGTTTCTGTGTGCAAAACGCTGCACAAGGAGCTACAGAGTAAACTGTGATGTTTGAGAAAAATCTCATATACATTTACTGGGGATATTGTTTTGAATGGAATGATGCAGTTTGCTTTTTCAGATACTGTATATCAGAATCAGCTTCAATGGGCAAGTAAGTGTGAACACATACAAGGAATTTGACCCCAGCTTTTTGTGAACAAGAGAGAGGGGGGGGGGGGGGGGGGAGCGCATTATGTCAAATTAAAATTGAAATGCATTTATTCTTAATCTAATTGCAATCTCATGCTAAAAGTCTATAAACCAGGTCATTAAACTGCTGAAAGGGAACAGGGTTACTTTTACTTTCGTGTTTGCAGGATGGTTTCTCGGAAATGGTCTCATTTGTTGTAAAAGGTGTGTGTGGTGTGTGGTGTGTGTGTGTGTGTGTGGTGTGTGTGTGGTGTGTGGTGTGTGTGTGTGTGTGTGTGTGTGTGGTGTGTGTGTGTGTGTGTGTGTGTGTGTGTGTGTGCGCGCATATATAAAAGGAGCTACAGATTCCACTTGAACACAACTCTGTCTCCCTTCCCGATGAATGGTAAGTTGCTGATCTGTTAGTCCATACTCTTTATGTTTCAGTATTTATGTGAAAATATTACTTGTAGTGCAAATATATGCACGACTTAATGTAAGCGTTTAGAATGATTTGCATGTGTTTTAATGCTTTTGCAACCAAATATGTACAGTTAATGGCCGCGTTTCCCAGATTCGCGCGCCGTAAAGCGATCGTTTCGGCGTCTGCTCTATTTTTTGCACGTGCCGCGAGCGAACGCGTCAATTCTGGCAGGAAGTCACACAGAGGAACACGAGACAATCCGGGCAATTTTTAAAATAAAAGCAATTTTCAAAATAAAATACCGCGATTGGATGGAAGAAATCGGGCCAGCACGAGGACCTTGCTCGCTACACCTGCTCTCTGACTTCACCTCAGCTGTTTCGGCAGCTAAATCTGCCATCTAGCTGGCAAAGATCATCTCTTCTGCCTCCAACCCCGGGAAACTCTTCTCCGTGTTCTCCTCGCGGTCTCTCTCCTCTCTCTCTCCCCCCCCCCCCCTCCCTCCATTACTCCATAATGGAAAAAATAGCTCTGAATGAACAACAGCTGAGAAAAAGCGCCTGTCGACCGTATCAAGCCAAACAACCTCGTCCCGTGTGTGGTGAGCCTCTTTATGTGGGTCCGGGCATGGCGCAGGGGAATCGATGTCACAGCTGCCACATTGCAGCCAGTGGCGTGCACAGGCAGACACTAGGTGGTGCTAAAGCACCTGCCCCTGCACTCTGGACCAAGCAAGTGGCAGCAGACAGTGCACAGCTGCAGCCCAAACACACCTCCCCTGCCCACCAGCAGGTAACATATAATGAATCAAGTCGAGTGTGTTGTTTGCCCCCTAAGCCTCGGTTTCCAAGCTGTAACTTGCATTCATGTGTCTCTGTTGTGAAGTAGCCGTCTCGACGCCACACAGCTGCGCATAAATTAGCGACTGCTCACCTGCTTAACAAGCTAGACGCTACCCAAAATCAGTAATAGATATGACGTGATGATGACCACCGGTAGAGTTTGTCATTGGTATCCTACAGCATGTGAATCTATCAGTATACTTACTTAAGATGAATATTTAGTAGGCTGTTGTGTAGGTTTACATTAGGCTACATAATTAACACGTGCAGTAATTTATTTGCTTAATGACAAACAGGCAATTCCCAATTGCCTGCAGGAAAAGTAGCCCTGTGCCTTGTTGAAATATAACCAAACAGTCTTATTCATATTGTTGGTCTCTTTTTATTTACCAATTGCAGCTTAATGCCTAGAAAGGAGAGGATAAGAAGGGGAAAAGAAAGGGAGCTACAGCAGGCAGCCCAGGGGAGCAGCTCTGTGGGAAATAAAACAATAGTGATTGACTGATCAGTGCTATAGTGTGAAACTGTACCAGTTCAAAGGTCAAGTAATTTTATTAAGATATTGATAAATAAATATGCAATTACATTCAACATGTGCCTGTAATTATTATTTGTTTTTTAAATCTCACTCAGCTATAAGCCAGCCGTCAGTTCTACATGCCGCATAAAGTGCCCTTATTTTCCACTGAGCACCTGCCCCCCAAAATGTCTGTGCACGCCACTGATTGCAGCCATGGTTTCTCACACGCGTGGACTTTGGCAACACCTTATATAGAGATTGATATCTGTGAAATGCCACAGGGTTGTTGATGTTTTTTTATGTGTAGTATTTGATGTTTTTTTTATGTGTAGTATAAACTCATATATGCAGATGTGTGTGGAAAAAATTAAACGTGTAATTCAATAAAAATTGTTTTTTCTTCTCTAATATCAGCCTACGTTTCTTGAGCCAGTGGTCCGCAGCTATGAGTGCACTTCAACATTGAGCATTGTTTTATTATTTTGAAAAGTGGAGGATAAAAATTTCCCTGACGCGGCTTGATCACTGAGCATTTGGTCGCTAAGAAGGCTGTTAAGAGTGGGTCAGCTCGATCTTACATTTCCTTCTTAGTGAAAGATCTTCTCAAGCTAAGAGCGACTCTGGGAAACACATCCTTCTTTCACAGCGTTCTTAAGGGCGCTCCTAAGAAGAACGAATCTGGGAAATGTGGCCAATATCTCTCTCTCTCTCTCTCTTTCTATATATATATATATATATATATATATATATATATATAGGGCAGTGCCTAAACATGTGATGGCAATAAAGCATTTTGTCATCTTAACTTATCCAATTAGCTACTCAGCTGCAGCACATAGACCGGATGTCAAGGCATTTGGATGCTGTATGGACCTTATCCTTTAACACCATTTCCAACCACATTGTTTCTGAGAAAACACACAGACATTATTTTGACTGTCTTAACGATGACTAAATGGGAATAAAGTTTTAAAATTGAATAACTGGAACTTTCTATCTTTTTATTTCAGGAATTTGGAGAACACGGTGTGAATCCCAAGCAGCATTCTAACAATCAACAGCTGGATCCTGAGCTGGACAACTGGACTGAGAACAGCCAACAGAGGTTTGTTCTTTATTACTTACATCCATTATGTACCCTTCAAACTGATGTAGCAACCAACCTCAATTACATGCTGCACTTAACATGTTGATACCCGTACATACTGCACCACTTCAACAACCAGGGCTGCCAACTTTTCTAAAAACCTTGGAGTTAGATTTGGTGGGGCCAACCAAAATGTATACCGTATGTATTGCAGCATATACAGCAATTTCTTGTTTGGCACATTCAGCATCATTACCATACATACAGCAAAAACATGTTTTAATACCGTTTATCAGTGGTTCTATTAGCCAAACTCGGAGTGTACATATTATTTTTTGACCCAACAGTAAGATACAAGACACAGCATGGCTCACTTTGTGCACGTTTACTTTGGGATTCTGTATAAAAAATAAAGTCATCAAATACTAAACAGATATGCAACATGTTGCAAGAAACAATCCCTTGTCTACTGCTAATCCTGTATTCAGGGTTGCGGGGGAGCTGGAGCTGATCCCAGCTGTTGTTGCAAGAAACATTTCAATAAAATAAAAAAATAAAAAAGCTAGGTTTTATTTTAAAATTTAAAAGATTTCTTGTTTCTAGCTTCTCTTCCCAGCTCAAAGTCCTTAAGAGCTGTGTGCTCTTGATGATTTCTCTCATTCTGAACATAGACAGTAGGTTCCCACCAAAGAGTAGGCTATGTGTGCGTGTGTCTCAGCCCCGCCTCCCACTGAAACAGACAGAGAGGAGAGACACTGAATGAAGCGGTGTGCCCATTAATTACACTAAAACACAGTAGAGACCCTCAGAAATGTGTTGTTTTTTTTCTTTTTGTCACAGTATGGCTCACTACTGGACAATAATAGGAGAACGCATGAGGGGTTGTGGAATAACAATGAATAATTTATTAACGAAAATAGTATAAATGTAAAAAGGCTGTAGATCTACTTAAAGGAAAATAAGCAATAAGACAAAACAACAAAGCAATCAAGAATCCCCAGCCGGCATTTGGCCTGCGGGCCCTTGGTGTAACCAACCAGCAGCTAGCTCTGATATCTCTCCAACTCGGCCTGAAATTCACAGGAACAGAGAGACACCTAGTGTTCTGGTGGAACTCTGCACCCCCATGAGGGAGTAGCAACACGGAAACCCCACTGGGGCCGTGACACCTCCCCCCATAGGAGCAGAGTTCCAACCAAGAAACAACATCTTAATGGGAACAGACCCCCTCTCACAGGGTACGGTTCCCATTAAACAGTTCATTAGCATTAGCATTTAACATGACCACCAACAATGATTTGATGCCACCAACAGACATGTGAAACTACAGATTCCCATAGATCCGCAATACAACATGATACATTCTAATAATCCAAAATGAATCCTGAGCGTCCACCGCAATAATGAACATGAGTGCAGTATTATTTATAATGCTAACAGGTATGTAAGGTAACATGTGTATCAGTATAACATACATGTATGGCATGGGCGTGTGTGTGTGTGTGCGTTAGGGCTGGGTATCGGTACTCGATACCTTATAGGTATCGACCGAAACAACCCAATACCAAGTAGTATCGAAACTGCGCCTGTCAAACGATACCTGCATTCGGTTCTTTTAGTACCCAGATCAAGAAATAATGACTGTTTCTAGGGTTTTGCTCACCGCAAGTGTCCTTCGATTCAATGCGCTGTGTGATTGGTCAATGGTCCACCACCGCAACAACAATAATTGTATGGCGGGAACCCCTCCCATCTGTGCTCCTCCGAGCTCTATCGTTCTCCCTCGCAGCCTCCCATCTCCCTCTTATTATACGAAAATAGTTCAACGTAATGTGTTTCTAAAAACATTTTAGGTGAGAAATAAGCTACGCAGTTGCTGAATCTGTCTTTATTTTAGATCCACAACGCTCAGTGCAGATTTTATAAAGTTTGTGGGCGGCGCCGTCTCTGGAAACTTGCTGTTCCGCGCCGCTATAACAAGGCTTCTTACATAGACAAAATATAGGAACATTACCCTCCGCTATGAACGGCAGAACGTCGTTTACTTTCCCGGTGTGTCTGGGACTTCGACAACATGTATGAAGCAGTAATAGTGTTTATTACGGCCACGAATGATGAACGTGTCATACTTCCTACTAGGAAGGACTTCCTACTAGGATGTATGACACGCTGCTGCTGCTGAGACATAAATCCTTAAAAATGCAAGGTTGGTTTTATTTCAAACATTCTATCAACACAGATATGTACATCGATAGTCTGCCGTTACAATGGATTTGCCTCGGGTGCACTGTGGAGTCGGTGTTGCAGGACTGGTCGGCGGTGAAGTGGATAAGGACAGAGGCAACTTCTTTTCCACAAATAACGTTTTTTTATTTTCCTTTTTTTTTTAAAAAGCTTGTCCTTTCAAAATGGGCAAATATTTACAGCGTCCCAAAATAAGTCAGATGCCGAAAATAGCCAAAACAAAACAAAAAAAAGTTGCAACATGCAAAACAAAATGGCTTCAAGGTTGCCAGGCTAAGTCCCTAGAGTGGACCCTGAACAACACGGAACTACAGCCGACCGTACTTTACAGCGAGACATCCTCCCTCCAACTAACCCGTCTGGAGCATTCTACAGCCTTCTATACCCGCAGCTCCCCCCCCAAAGACGAGCCCAGTTGCAAACAAATCAATTAACTAAATAACAACTTTCCACATGAAAATAAACAACTGAAAATAACAAGCACAAAACACATAAACACCCAAAATAATTTTAAGTACACCAAAACCCCTTCTACACATAATAAACTACATTTCCCCCAAACCTGGTAAAACACCCCCGTCAACATAGTACGCGCCGCCCAGAGCGCGCGCCCCCTGCAATATCGGTACCGTGAGCCAGTCCCTCGGTTTCGCCCGAGAAGAAGGAAGTGATCGGAGTTGCCAGTGAGTCTACAGGAATCAATGTGTTTGTACGTTCGCTTCAACATTAAATTGTAAAAACGACCTTGTGTGTATGAGTGGTTTGCTACTGGTACAATGTTGTGTTAACAGATGAATGCACGTTTTAGAAATATATTGCGTGTTGAAACGCGTGTGACAGTGTCTGTGGTTAGCGTAAGCGTCACGGCTCACTCCGTGACATTTCCCCCCCCTTCTGAAAATGCCCCCTGTGGCATTCTAGACAGGAAATCAGCTGTGCAGTTCATCTTCCCTGGCCTGTACAGAACATCAAAGTCAAAAGGCTGCATGGCCAAGAACCACCTAGTGATCCTGGCATTGGTGTCCCGCATACTCCCCAACCAGGACAACGCTCTGTGGTCAGTTTCAAGTACAAATTTGCGCCCCAACAAATAGTACCTGAAAGAGTCCAGTGCCCATTTTATAGCAAGGCACTCTTTCTCTACAGTTGAATAGTTCTGCTCCCTGGGTAGCAGCTTACGGCTAATGTAAGCCACTGGCCGCAGCTGTCCCTCATCCTCCTGCAAGAGGACTGCACCCAGGCCACGCTCAGACGCATCTGTCTGCACCGTGAACTGGCGCTCGAAGTCTGGACTGAGGAGCACAGGCTCTTGACACAAAGAGTCCTTTAAGTCCCGGAATGCGCTCTCGCACTCCTCGGTCCACTCCACCTTGTTGGGTTGGTTCTTGCGGGTCAGCTCTGTCAGCACAGACGCCTTCTCCGAAAAGTTCGGTATGAAGCGCCTATACCAACCCACAAGACCCAAGAATGACCGCACCTGCTTCTTGGTGGTTGGCCGCCCTGCAGACAGGATCGCTTCCACCTTCCCCACCTGGGGACGGATAACACCTCTGCCAAGCACATAGCCCAGGTAGGAGGTCTCCTCCCTGGCCAAGGCACACTTGTCTGGGTGGATGGTGAGGCCCCGCCTCCTTAACCAAGGAGAGGACCTGCTGCAGATGTTGGAGGTGCTCCTCCCAGGTGGCGCTGTAGATCACTATATCATCAAGATAGGCGGCAGCAAAGCCCGCCGTCCCCCTGAGGATTCTGTCCATCAGGCGCTGGAAACTCGCTGGTGCCCCATGCAGGCCGAAGGGTAGAACGGTGAACTGAAAGTGCCCGAATGGCGTTCTGAAGGCAGTGAGCTCTTTGCTGCCCTCTGCCAGTGGCACCTGCCAATAACCTTTGCACAGGTCCAGCGTGCTGAGGTATCTGGCCTTGCCCAGGCGTTCAACCAGGTCGTCCACCCTTGGCATGGGGTACGGGTCAAACTTTGCTTGTATGTTGACCTTGCGAAAGTCCAAGCAGAATCTCAGGCTGCCATCTTTCTTGGGAACGAGGATAACTGGGCTGCTCCATTCGCTGAAGGATGGCTCGATGACCCCCAGCTGAAGCATCATGTCCAGTTCCTCCTTCAGGACCGGCAGCAGTCGCTCTGGCACCCTGTAGCAAGGCTGCCGCACGGGATTATCGTCCTTGAGCACCACCTGGTGCTCAACCAGCTCCGTCCGCCCAGGTCGATGAGTGAAGAGGCCCCCTGGCAGGATGCTGTAGAGGTCACGCTGGCGTTCCTCTGGCAGATAGCTGATGTCCAGTTGGCTGTCCTCCTCCCGGCCTGGCAGATACTGTTCGCTGTCCTCTTCCTCCTCCTCGACTGCTCGGATGAACAGCACTGACGCCTCCTGCTGCGGCTCTGACTGCAGTTCTGGCTCCGCCCGCTCGTTCCATCGCTTCAGCATGTTGACATGGAAGACTTGATGTTTCTTTCGACGGTCTGGCATGTCGATCTCATAGGTCACTTCTCCCATCTTGCGCGCCACGGTGTAGGGCCCCTGCCATTTCGCCAACAGCTTGTTGTCTGAGCTGGGCAACAACAGCAGGACCCGATCACCAGGCTGGAAGCTGCGTGTGCGGGCAGACCGGTCATACCACGCCTTCTGTCGATCTTGGGACTTGCGGAGGTTGTCCTGAGCCATGGCGGTCACAGCAGTCAGCTTCTCCCTCATCTTCAAGACGTAGGAGATGATGTCAGTCTGCTCCGCTGTCTCTCCTTCCCAGGTCTCCTTCAGTACGTCCAGTGGGCCCCTCACCTGACGTCCGTACAGCAGTTCGAAAGGCGAGAACCCTGTCGACTCTTGGGGGACCTCCCTGTACGCGAACAACAGATAGGGTAGCCACTGGTCCCACTCTTGTCCGCTGTCATCCACAAACCGTCGGAGCATGTTCAACAGGGTCTGATTGAACCGCTCGACAAGTCCATCAGTCTGTGGGTGATAGGGAGTGGTTCTGATGCGCTTTATCCCTAACAGGTCATAAACTTGTTTCAGGGTTCTGCTCATGAAGTTGGGGCCTTGGTCAGTTAGCACCTCACGGGGAATCCCTACTCTGGAAAAGAGTTGGAGTAGGCAAGATGCAACTTGCTTAGCAGTGACAACTTTAAGGGGGAAGGCCTCGGGATACCTGGTAGCGTAATCACAAATTACTAAAATGAAGCGGTTCCCTGACCTACTCTTTTCCAGGGGACCAACTACATCTACCCCTATCCTCTCAAAAGGGGTGTCAACTACAGGGAGTGGCACTAATGGGGCACGTGCAAAACCTTTCCCTCCAACTAGCTGACATCGGGGACATGACCTGCAGTAATTTTTCACCTGCACAAACATTCCAGGCCAGTAAAAGCGTTTGCTAATGCGTTGTAGTGTCTTCATGTGTGCCAGATGACCTGCCCATGGGATTGTGTGTCCTAACTCTAACACTTGCTGTCTGTACTGTTCTGGCACAACAAGCTGCAAACCATCTTCACTCTGTCTGTACAGCATGTTATTTTGCAGGGTAAAAGATTCATTGCCAAGGGCTGGGACAAAGCAAGCACCCTCTTCTGCCTTTTTGAACAGTTTGGCTAGTGTTGGGTCAGCACGCTGCACTGCAGCAACATCACCAGAAAAGCGCACATCATTATCAGACCAGCTAGGGGGATCAACATCTGACACACTCTGTAGGCCTGACTGCTCTACAATGTCTCGCACTGTCTCTCTACGCTTATCACATCGCTCCTCTCTGGTGCAAGCTGGCTCAGCTGGAACCTCCTCACCATAAAAAGGAAACTCTGTCATGTCATCCGGTTTAGCCTTAGCCATAGCTCTAGTCACCACATAGCTTAAAGCAGTTTTCCCTACCAGGTCTGGCAACACAGGGAGGTCCTGGCCTAGCAAAATTGGGTATGGCAGTTCGGGGACCAGCCCCACCTTGAGCAAATACGTCTGGCCAGCTACTCTGACATACACCTCTGCTGTACTGTGTTCACTTTTATCACCATGAACACAACAGATAGTCAGCTTGTCATTTTCATTTCGAAACGCAAGGGGGACCAAATCTGCCTGAACCAATGTCTGTGTGCAGCCTGTGTCAACCAGGGCCGTGGTGGGTTTACCATTTAGCTCTACAGAAATGACGGGATCTCTGCTCTGCTGTTTCTTAATGGGTGGGCTAGGGTTGGGTACATAGCACAAATGGGACTCCTTGGGCTTTCTGAGGGGGCAAGCGGGGCTCTTGTGACCGTCCTCACCACAGTTAAAGCATGAAAAACCTTGGGGCTTAACCCTGCTATGGGGAGGGGGTGGGGTGTTCCTACTGTAGTTAGGGGGCGCACCAGAACCACGTCCACTACCAACACCATCAGACTTACCCCAGGGTTGGCGGTCCAGCACTCCAGCGTAGCGGTACCTCTTGGAGCCTTTGTGTGCGGCGACGAAGTTCTCCACCAGGGTGGCGGCATCTGCTGCTGTTTTCGGGTCACGTTCTTTGACCCAGGTCCTCACCTCTGGGTAGAGAACGCGCAGGTATTGCTCCAGCACCATGGTCTCCATGAGGGCCTCTTTGCTGCAGGTGTCATACTTCACCCATTTACAAAACAGGTCTTTCAGACGTATGTAAAGTTCTTGTGGTGTTTCGTCTTGGTTGGTGTCCATTGCTCTGAATTGTGAGCGGTACGTCTCTGCATTAATTTCATATTTTTTCCTATGGCTTCCTTCAATTTGTCAAAGTCCATGTTGTTTCCAGGGTCCATTGCAATGAAGGCGCCTCTGGCTTTGCCTGTTAGCAGTGGTATGAGGTGGATTGCCCAGTCCTCCTTCGGCCACTCACAGGCTGCTGCCAGCTTCTCAAACGTCGTCAGATAATGGTCGATGTTGTCTGTCTCTTCAAGCTTTGGCATCTTCAGCTTGTATGGCGTCTTACCCCCTCTGGTGGTGGCTGCGGGCGGCTCAGGTGTTAAACTGCGAGAAGAAACAGGCGTGCTCCCTCTCTCTCTCCCCGCCTCCACATCCAGCTGGAGTTGGGTCACCTGGTGGGTAAGGACGGAAAACCGCTGGGCTTGCCGGCTAGACTCTTTCTCCAGCTTTTCATCTCTGGTTCGCTGCACCATCATGAAGGACTCGAACATTCTTGCCAGCCGGTCCAGTGAAGAATCAGCTGCGTTGGCGGCAGCTCTTGCTGCTGCTGCTGTCGCCTCTGCATCGCCCCCAACTGCTGCAGTTGCTGCTGCCACTGCTGCTGCTGGTGGTGGTTTTTCCTTTTTTTTTTAAAAAGCTTGTCCTTTCAAAATGGGCAAATATTTACAGCGTCCCAAAATAAGTCAGATGCCGAAAATAGCCAAAACAAAACAAAAAAAAGTTGCAACATGCAAAACAAAATGGCTTCAAGGTTGCCAGGCGAAGTCCCTAGAGTGGACCCTGAACAACACGGAACTACAGCCGACCGTACTTTACAGCGAGACATCCTCCCTCCAACTAACCCGTCTGGAGCATTCTACAGCCTTCTATACCCGCAGCTCCCCCCCCCCAAAGACGAGCCCAGTTGCAAACAAATCAATTAACTAAATAACAACTTTCCACATGAAAATAAACAACTGAAAATAACAAGCACAAAACACATAAACACCCAAAATAATTTTAAGTACACCAAAACCCCTTCTACACATAATAAACTACATTTCCCCCAAACCTGGTAAAACACCCCCGTCAACATAGTACGCGCCGCCCAGAGCGCGCGCCCCCCGCAATATCGGTACCGTGAACCAGTCCCTCGGTTTCGCCCGAGAAGAAGGAAGTGATCGGAGTTGCCAGTGAGTCTACAGGAATCAATGTGTTTGTACGTTCGCTTCAACATTAAATTGTAAAAACGACCTTGTGTGTATGAGTGGTTTGCTACTGGTACAATGTTGTGTTAACAGATGAATGCACGTTTTAGAAATATATTGCGTGTTGAAACGCGTGTGACAGTGTCTGTGGTTAGCGTAAGCGTCACGGCTCACTCCGTGACAGTCGGTATGACTGTTTTTAATGCCATGCTAACTAGAATGATTGACTTGCGCTAACCATAGCACAAGCGGACTTGGCAACAAGAAGAACTGAATGAAATTTCTTTAAAATGTCTCCAGACGTCTCAAACACATCGGCTGACTTGGAAAATAGGTCTTATGTCCAAAATTCCGAACTATCACTTTAAGGGTACTAGTATCGGTACTGGTGTCGAAAATTTTTAAACGATACCCAGCCCTAGTGTGCGTACATAACATATGTGTGTGTAACCTCACTGAATCAAGGGAGGATATTGCTCTATCGCAGCAACCTTCTCCTGTATCGGACGAACCTGACTGTTGCCAACTTGGAAGTATGTAAAAGTCGCCTTGGCAAACTCACACTTTGCCAAGTTGACTGTCAAGTTCGCTTCACGCAAACGGTCAAAGAGTTGGCGGATCTGAACGACATGGTCTCCCCAGGTGTTACTATGGACTACCACATCTTCCAGATACACGTCACAGCCCTCCACGTCACCTTCATTAACGCTGAAATGTTGCAGGGCGTTTCAGAGTACAAAATTCATCACAAAGTACGAGAACAGACCAAAGGGTGTATGAAAACTAGTGGGAACACTCTAGTGAGGTGCGGCACTGTGACAGTTTGGAGAGAGAATGGGAACAGGCTAACCATGGTCAGATGGTTGGGGAGTTGGAAGGAGGACAAAGGCAGAGAATCCAGTTTGGCCACAAACGGGCATTTATTGATCGTTCTTTTCTTCTATTGATATTTCCGGAATGGGTCATAGTACATGGTGTGTGTGGTTGTGGGTGATTGCGTGTGGTTTTAACGACGCACACGGGTAGAGTTTGCCGGCCAGGAGAGAGGAGACGTGTTGTGCTCTTGGGCAAGGTAAGGTAAGGTTTAAAATTGAATAACTGGAACTTTCTACCTTTTTTTTTTAGGAATTTGGAGAACACGGTGTGAGTCCCAAGCAGCATTTTGACAATCAACAGCTGGATCCTGAGCTGGACAACTGGACTGAGAACAGCCAACAGAGGTTTGTTCTTTATTATTGTCAGGAGACTTCTAACACTTGTTTGCATTGAGATCGTGCATTTTGTTAAGGGGGCCAAAGTAATGATTTGAAAAAATGAGTGGGACTTGTCCCACCCTCATACAATGTGGCCGACGCCCATGCATATAGTTAATAAAGCAGTCTGCCATAAAACGCTGTGAGCATAATCTGGAGCTGATAACAGTAAATGGTTGATATTTAGGACACATTTGTACATCCATTATGTACCCTTCAAACTGATGTAGCAACCAACCTCAATTTCATGCGGCACTTAACATGTTGGTAACTCCATGCACCACTTAGATTTGGTGGGGCCAACCAAAATGTATACCGTATGTATTGCAGCATACACAGCAATTTTTGGTTTCGTGCATTCAGCATCATTACCATACAGCAAAAATATGTTTTAATACCGTTTATGGTTCTCAATAGCTGAACTCAGGGTGTACAAATATTGACCCAACAGTAAGATACAAGGCAAAGCATGGCTCACTTTGTCCACGTTTACTTGGGGATTCTGTGTAAGAAATAAGGTCATCAAATACTAAACAGATATGCAACATGTTGCAAGAAACATTTCAATAAAAATAAAAAAAACAATTTTATTTTATTTTATTTTAAAATTTAAAAGATTTCTTGTTTCTAGCTTCTCTTCCCACCCCTAAGACCTTAAAATCCACATAAGCATTTTCACAAAGATTTAGATATTCACCAAGTTTTCTTCTTTCTGATTTGTTCTTAGTTGGAACAGAATCTACACACAATCAATAGACACTAACAACATTTGAATGCTGCATCTATGGAAAAATAATGGGTTATTGTGTGTTATTAGATTTGCCAATATAGGATTTGAATGGAAACGTTTTTTTTAATTCTTTATAATATTTATATTATTTATATCATTACAAAGGAGACCACTTAATGATCACAGTTATAGTGATCAACTGCTCATGTGGATCAAAAAGCTGGGAGAGAATCACTCCAAATGCTGTTCAAATAACTTACTCATAGTAATCAATTAGTCTGATTACAATTGTTCATTTGGGGGTTTTCATCCATGAAAACATTATTTATTTTTTTAGGGCTGTCAAACGATTAAACATTTGGTCAGATAAATCATAATTAATTACCATTTGTAAATATACCCAAACCATTCCCATTTTCTCTGTATATTTTTGTGGGAACAGAAAGATAAATGTCAGAAGCCGTGTACGCACCAAAATATGAATAGACTAATAGAGACGATAACACTTCTTTTTTAGACCGAGTACAAATCAGTACTTGCTGATACAGAGTACTGATACTAAATAATAATCATACCATCAAAGTTTTAACAATAACTTTGAACTTTGTGTTTTCCTGATACAGACAGGGCAGAGTTTGCAGTAGGGATATTCATAATTAACTGTTTAACCTGCTGTCAGTTACACAGTTAAATAAATATTAAAGATAAAAAAGCTAAGAGACTCAGAGGAGCAGATTGTCACTGAAAGGAGAATAGTGCTGGTCCACCTTAAAGGTCAGCCCACCTTAAGTGTTGCTGAGCCAGAGCAGCCAGTGTTGTTGCTAACTTCAGGGATAACTTCAGTTTAATTATCAGCTGGATGACAACAACACAGAAACATAGCTTGTGTCTAGTTTATTCACTGACAAATAGGCCGACTGCACTGCTGCGTTCACGCTGTAACATTACTGTAGCGGAGACGCCTCTCCTAACAGGCAAAATATAAACGTTGGGCGCCAGACAGGATATAAATCGGACTGTCGAAAAAAGATAACTTAAATGGTTTTAATTATATAGAGTGTAGGAGAGTTAAAGTGTCCCGGCTAATTGTCTCGCCACAAGAACAACCAAAAACAGGATCAATTAAGGGAGTTTTCTATTAGTTAAACAAGTTAAACAAAAATTGTATTAATCTTCAATGATCAGGTAAGTCCACAGTTCCAAACAAATATATCATCCAACAATTAAACTCAAATTCAAGATCAGTTCATACTTAAACTAATATAGTTGTTAAACAAAGGCTGAAGTCAAACACCATGACAGATAAACAGTTCAAAACAGTTCAAAATGTCAATAATTGGTTAAGTATGTAGTGTGAATGGGGGGAAGGGAGCATGTAAGTGTGTGTGTATTCAGGATCAGAGTTCAGTTCTTTCTTCTGAAGGTGTTGAGTGTGTGTGTGTGTGTGCGTGTGTGTGTGTGTGTGTGTGTGTGTGTGTGTGCGTGTGTGTGCGTGTGTGTGTGTGCGTGTGTGTGTGTGTGTGTGCGTGTGTGTGTGTAGAGTCCAGTTCAGTTCATAAGGTTGTATGTGAGTGTGTGAGCATGGATGAATGGAGAATGTAGATCAGGAGGGGAGAGTGTAGGAAGGTGTGAGTGAGTGGGTTGGAATGGGAGAAAGAGCAGGTGAACTGGGCAGCCAGCGGAGAAGCCTGGAGAGTAAGGGGGTGGGGGAGCCAGACTTATCTGAGGGAGTGCGACGTTTGAATCCAGAAAGAGAGTGGGGTTTCGATGACTTCCAAACCAGCCTAAGGCTGTCGGCCTGTTCCCTGGAACTCAGTCCTCTTCTCCTGTTAATCCGATCCTTTTTCAACGAACCATCTCCAGTTTCCTCAGATTATTTTAGTTTTGATTCCCGTCCTGGATTCTTTTCCTTCCGCTTCTTCTCTCACTTCTCTCACTCGGTCTGCTTCACCCTTCTTTGTTCTCCTTTGTTTGACCTTCCTCCTCACTCTCACTCTCACTCTCTCTCTCTCTGTGTCTGTGTGTCACTCTCAGGTGCCTCTGATTTGAAAACTCTCCTCCCCCTCCTTGTGTGGAATGTCACTTCCTGTTCACCTTATGTTCTATGTCCTGCTCCGCTACATTATGTTACCCTTTCTCGTCACATTAATTAAGAAAAAAACATAAAATACAACATATATCCCACACATATGGCCGATGTAAAGAGTGCAAAAATATATATGAAACTTTGGCACAATCAGAATATTTGAATATTTAAAGTGTGACTATTGAACATGCAGCACATCACAATGTTGATGCTGAAACTATATATGGTATACCCCAAATAATGATCTGAGCCTGCTAATAGAATAGTGATGCAACCAAGGGTTGAATTCTGTGTATTTATATTTTGTACATGTCATCTTTTGCAGATTTGGACCTGAGAGCACTTAATTCATTCAAGAGCAGAAGACACACTTTCACCACACAGACGACGAGTCTGGAATGTTTTCAGATTAGAACTAGCTACTACCTTATCAGAAGGCTGGTCCTGGTACCATCTCACTGTAAAGGTATTCATTCAAAAACAAAATGGATTTCATGACTGGATTATTCTCCAAATCCCCCGAACGGCTTCCTGATGCTATTAAAGGAGAAAGTGAGTTGATAAAATCAGAGAAAGGACCTCTCCCTGTTTATAAAATTAACCTGAAAAAAGGAAAACTCGACATAGATGGGTGCAAATATTTCAGTTTCGGAAAGAAATCCAAACAGGTTACTTCTAATCGAACCATAATGGTTCTCGGAGCGACTGGTGCTGGGAAGTCAACTCTCATCAATGGGATGATTAATTACATTCTAGGTGTTGAATGGCAGGATTCATATCGGTTTAAGTTAGTTGATGAGGGTCAGTTGACATCACAAGCTCACAGTCAGACGTCTGAAGTCACCGTGTACAAAATCAACCATCGGGAAGGCTTTAAAATAGATCACTCACTGACCATTATTGACACTCCAGGCTTTGGAGATACAAGAGGCATAGCAAGAGACAGAGAGATCACAGAACAGCTACGTAATCTCTTCTCTGCCGAGCATGGTGTCAGTGAGATTGACGCTGTGTGTTTTGTAGCTCAGGCTTCTTTGGCACGACTCACGCCGTCACAAAAGTATGTGTTTGATTCTGTGCTCTCAATCTTTGGCAAAGATGTGGCAGAAAACATCAGGGTTCTGGTGACATTCGCAGATGGCCAGCAGCCACCAGTTCTAGAGGCGATCAATGCTTCAGAGGTCCCATGTCCTAAAACAAAAAGTGGGCTGCCAGTTCACTTCAAATTCAACAACTCAGCATTGTTTGCAGGCAACATATCATCTACAGCAGACAACAGTGAGGATGAGGATGAAGGAGGCTTTGATAAGATGTTTTGGAGCATGGGGGCAAAAAGCATGACTAGATTCTTTGTTGCTTTGAATGTCATAGAAACCAAAAGCCTGAAAATGACCAAGGAGGTCCTCAGAGAGAGAAAGCAGCTCGAGAATTCGGTTGAAAACCTGCAGAGACAGTTTAAACTTGGGTTAGCTAAACTTGAGGAGATTCACGAAACAGCTGGAATTCTTAAAGAGCATGAGGCAGAGATCCTCAGAAATGAAAACTTTGAGTTTGAAGTCACCATCAAAAAGCCTATTCAAGAAAAGATTTCTGGGAGTGGAATTTACATCACCAATTGTCAGCAGTGTAGTTTCACCTGCCACCGTAATTGCGGCATTGCAAATGATGCAGAAAAGGCAGGCTGTGTTGCAATGGACTCGAGTGGATACTGTCATGAGTGTCCTAATAAATGTTATTGGAACGTACATTTCAATCAGAAGTACAGATGGGAGTACAAGGAAGTTAAAGAAAAACGAACAGTGCAAGAGCTAAAAGAAAAGTACCTGGATGCCTCAAAGGCCAAGACGCCCGTTCAGGCATTGATCCAAAAACTGAAGGCTGAATACAAACGTGTGGAGGAACAGGTGGGGAAATTGATGGAGATGTCTGCCACGTGTCTAAACAGACTTAAAGAGATAGCACTGAAGCCGAATCCTCTCTCCACTCCAGAGTACATCGACATGCTCATTGAGGGAGAGAAATCTGAGGCGAAGTTAGGCTGGAAGCAACGAGTTGACTCCCTGACAGTCATGAGAGAAAATGCAGTGTTGATGGCCAAAGTAAGCAAAGGAGAAAAACTCCTCCAGCGTCAAGAATCTCAACAGTAGGGCAAATATCAAGACCAGGGTCAAATAAACCATGAAGAGACCTAAATGAGTTTGATCAAGACCAAAATGAGACACATTCTGACATGGATAAAACATTTAAAAATGATGTGAGTGGTCAAGGCCCGGACGGAACTAAAACTTCAATAACTACGCTGTTTGAAAAAACTATCTGTAAAATAACAACAACAAAAAAAGGAAGTACTGGCCTCATTACCTGCACCTGTAATTGAAAATTTTTTATTTTTTTTTAAATGGTTTATGTTTAAAATCAAATCTACTGTATCTAACACAAGCTGCTTGGCATGGGCGTACTGACACTTTGGCAGTAACCAGAAGCTCTGAACACTAGCTCTAAACAGCAATGATCTCCAGCTCTCAACATTAGTTTCCATACTTTAAGGTTCCCAGAATAAAAAAAAGTTTGTTTTTCTTTATTCTAAAAAAAAAAAAGGATAGATATGTCAATGTTGTGTTTATTCACTGCTTACATTCCATCTTCCAAACATCGACACGAATGAACGTCATTCCTGCCGAGTCCATCCATGCGTGGTGGCGCTTCACTTGCAATCACCTGAACTCATCATTGAAGGGGGTCGGACCTGAGCGGAGGTCCCCGAGTTCGGTTTCGTAGCGTGTTTGCTTTTTCTGCGTGTCCGATAAGACTATTATACTGATTCCTACGTTATTGTGTCAATATGAAATGTTACTGATGGTATTACATTTTAATAAAGATACACCATTATAACAAATGTATTCTTGTTTTGTTTTTTTTTTACTAAAGTTACGCCATTAAAGCCAAGTATTCAGAGACACTTTATGCAGACACACAATATACTGATGAGGTCTTATATGTCAGGCTTGGAGAAGGAGGGAGAACTCAGGCAGGTTAAAACAGGCTTTTATTCTAAATTAAAAAAAAAACAAGTACAAACAAAAGATATGGCTACAAACAAAAGAACACAAAAATACCAACTTGCAAGGCTATGGACCATGGCTGGAGGATCTTGACATCATGTAAGACAAAAATGCACTGGCACAGGACAAGGGGAGATGCAGACTTAAATACACAGAGGGATAATGGGCAACAGGTGGAAACAATCAGAAATCAAGGAAAGACATGTGAGGGAAATTCCTATTTAATCATGTATTTCTGTGGGCAAATGGCTATCTGTCCTCAATGCATATTGCAGGACCATTTGTCACCAGACAAGCCCATTGATGCAGGAAAAGACAATGACCCTTTAATCAAACACAACATCTGGGGGCACCTGGGGGGACTGTAGGATGTCAGACCTATATGTAAATTCAACTGCATTATAAGTGCCAACAGAAACAGTGACTCTTCAGTCATTCCTGCGTCGCACTGGGGAATGGCTCATGCTGCAGCATTAAAAGATCTTCAGATTCGGATATTATGTCTACTGGTATTTCATTGCCAACTCTCACCTGCACTAGACTAAACTGGTATTTCAGTTGCAACAACGGACATCAGACCAGGGACACATGAAGAAGGGCAAGTGACCTGAAACGAGAGGGGAGTTACTCTTCAAAATAAAACAGGAAGTTCACAAGAACCAAAGATAAGACAAATCTCACCGAGGCGTGACAGTACCCCCACCCCCCTTAAGGGATCCGAATCCAAGACGTCCCAAAAGTCCATGAATAAATGGTCCAGGAGGGCAGGGCCTGGAGGAGGGGCTTGGGAGGCCGGGTAGGAGGGCGAGACCGGGCAGGAGAGCGACCAAGCGGATGGGGCCGCTCGGTTGGCCGGGCAGGAAGGCAACCCAGTGTGCGGAGGCCCTCAGGAAGGCTGCATGGAGCAGGCATCGGATGGTCCCTCGTTGGGACAGGAAGTGGCGACGAGCGAACCCCCAATAGGCTGCCTGGAGCAGGCGTAGGACAGTCCCTCATCAGGACAGAAACAGGACCAGGCAATGAGCGAACCCCCAATAGGCTGCGTGGAGCAGGCATCGAGTGGTCCCTCGTTGGGACAGGAAGTTGCGACTAGCGAACCCCCAATAGGCTGCGTGGAGCAGGCGTAGGACGGTCCCCCGTCGGGACAGGAACCGGCGACGAGCGAACCCCCAATAGGCTGCGTGGAGCAGGCGTAGGACAGTCCCTCGTCAGGACAGAAACCGGAACAGGCAACGAGTGAACCCCCGATAGGCTGCGTGCAGCAGGTGCTGGACGGTCCCCCATCTTGATTGGTGACTGACGATCCTCCACGTGGACTGGTGCCTGACGGGCCTCCGCATGGACTGGTGCCTGACAGGCCTCCGCGTGGACTGGGGATTGAGCTGAGGCATGGGCTGGTAGCATGCCTGTGGCTGAGACATGGTCTGAGGCAGGAGCTGAGGCATGGGCTGGTGGAGCGAGGTGTTCCTGTAAGCCCTGGAGTTGCACTGAAAGATGTCTGAGTCGAGACATCATCGCTGTCTGGAACTCTTCCAGGCAGGACAGGCGAGCTTCTCGGGCCTGGAGGAGTTCCACAAACTGCCTGACATCTGCTGAGTCCATAACGACCAATGCGTAATGTCGGGCTTGGACGAGGAGGGAGGACTCAGATGCAGGGCAGAGGCAGAGGAGGTTAAACAGACTTTTATTCTGAATTTTAAAATAAAGTATAAACAAAAGATTGCTCCACAGGGAGGAAAAAGACGGCTAACGGCTACAAACAGAAACCTACAAACAAAAGAATGCAAAAATACCAACTTGGCAAGACTATGGACTATGGCTGGAGGATCTTGACATCACGTAAGACGAAAAAGCACTGGCACAGGACAAGGGGAGACGCAGACTTAAATGCACAGAGGGATAATGGGCAACAGGTGGAGACAATCAGGAATCAGGAAAGACATGTGAGGGAAATTCCTATTTAATCATGTATTTCTGTGGGCAAATGGCTGTCTGTCCTCAATGCGTATTGCAGGACCATTTGTCACCAGACAAGCCCATTGATGCAGGATATCAGCAGGGACACATGAAGAAGGACAAGTGACCTGAAACGAGAGGGGAGTTACTCTTCAAAATAAAACTGGAAGTTCACAAGACAAAAACCAAGACAAGACAAACCTCACCGCGACGTGACGTTATATTTCTAAGAGCTAAGCTGCTAAACTACCGCTGCGTCGACGCCACTTCTGTGTACCCAGCTGTTTCTGTTACGCGAGTTTCACGCGAAAGTATGAAAAAGTTTCGCTGAATTTGTATAGATGCTTGTATTATCAGGTCAACACTTGTCAATTCTTGTTGACCTGATAATATAAGCATTTATAAAAATTCAGCGAAACTTTTTCATACTCTTGCATGTAACTTGCGTCACGTAAACACCTTGGTAAACATGGAAGTGGCGTCAACGGTAGCGTTAGCAGCCGAGGATAGAAGCTATCAGGCAAGTGTTCTATTAAATAAACTCCTGGTGTACTTACAAACTTTCAAATGTCTCGTTTTGTGAGTACAGACCCTATGTGTACTACTGCAGAAGTTTAGTAACATTCCATGCATTATTAGTGGGGTTATTTACGAGATATACAAGATGTACCATTGCGCCAGTACTAAGCCATTCGGCACACTGGTCTGGCAGTCCCAGTGTCAATTTTATGGGTAACAGCAGAGAGATGGCCAAGGTCTGTATCACTGGTTGCGAAGAGAGATTTGTACTTCAGGAGGAGCTCAATCATTGCTGCCTGCTGTTCTTCACTAAGAGCCTCACTCGATGACATGTACAAAGCTTGCAGATGTGCTGGTGAGTCTATTGCGTTGCCTATCACTCGTCCAACCATTTGCCTGGCATTTTCATTGCTCTCTTCCTCTAATGTACTCCCCAGCTGGTCACTTTCTGAGTCACACATGATAACAGGATTAGGTCTCAATCAGGATACCAACACAAACACCGCGGGGCAGGGATGCTTTGACGTTTGAAAAATTGCAGAGTCTGACAGGGATTCTGGGGTCCATGTAGATGGTGACACTTTCTGATGAGACAGTCTTAGTTATGTCAAGAGGCTCTAGAACTGCTGGAAGAGCAGGTTTTGGGTTTTCAAATTTTCCCCATACGAGGCACTCACTTTCAGGTGGTAGGGTGATGTTGTCTTTCAGGAGCACACGTGCCACAGAGTAGTCTTCTCCATTACCTTCGATAACCCAGGAGGGCATTGGTTTGTTGCCAACTACTTTAGACCACTTATAGATCAAGCTAGGAAGGATACCAATCACTGGTCAACGCTACCATTATCTCTGGCTGGTCGCATTAACTCAGTTAAGATGGTTATTCTACCAAAATTTCTATACTTATTCCAGACAGTCCCCATTTTCTTGCAGAAATCATATTTTAAAGAATTAGATAAATATATTAGCACATTCATTTGGAATAAGACTATACCACGTGTACGCAAATCTGTACTGGAGAAACGCAAAACAAATGGTGGTCTAGCGCTGCCAAACTTCTTATATTATTATTGGGCAGCCAATATTCATAAAGTGACTGTCTGGTACAATACTTTTGTGAAAGGGGAAGGTCCAAACTGGTCTCTCATTGAACAACAAGCATGTTTACCAGTCTCCTTAGCATCTATGTTGTGTGGCCCATTACCATTAGCAGTGGGGGCTCATACAAACAACCCAATTGTGAGAGGCACTCTACGTATATGGACCCAATTTCGTAAACACTTTGGCCTTACGCAAGCTTTGGTGTCAATGCCTTTTATCGCCAATCCCCTTTTTAGACCCTCTTTGTTAGATGCAGCTTTTCAGACATGGTTTGGGAAAGGACTTCATTGTGTAGGGGACCTATTCATTAATGGACTGTTTGGCTCTTTTGACCAGTTTGTTAAAGAGTACAACCTACCGAAGTCCCATTTCTTCAGGTACCTTCAAATACGCAATTTCACTCGTACATATTTTTCATCATTCCCACACAAACCTCCAGCCTGCCTACTTGATGAATGTCTGAAGCTTAAGCCCCACATACCAGGCTGTGTGTCTCAGTTGTACAGTATTTTAAAAGACATGGAAGGTAACTCTCTTCACCATTTGAAAGAGCGGTGGGGTGAAGACTTGAGCATGGAGCTTTCTGAGGAAACCTGGCAAAGAGCTATCAAAAGAGTTCATACATCCTCAATTTGTGTTAGGCACGGATTGGTTCAATTCAAGATACTCAACCGTCTACACCTCTGTAGAGTCAGACTGGCCCAGATATACCCCGGCTCAGATCCAAACTGCATTAGATGCCATCAGGCCCCTGCCACTCTGGGACACATGTTTTGGACATGCTCAAAACTACACACATTCTGGTCAGAGATTTTCAATACATTCTCTTATATTTGTAAAAAAAGAATCGAGCTAGATCCAGTTATCTCAGTATTCGGGGTTACCCCTAGCCACAGCGGGCTATCAAAACATCATTCAGACCACACCTCCATCCCATTCACGTTGGGTCCGTGAGGTGATGGCGTTTCTTAAGCTAGAAAAAATCAGATGCACAATTCAGGGCTCTGTAAAAAGGTTAAAAAAAACTTGGTGCGATTTTTTAGAATACTTTACAAATGAATTTGATGCAACCACCTTAGATCAGTAGCTCTCTACCCCCCCCCCCCCTCTCTTCTCTTCCTGTCTTTTCTCTTGTTGATTTTCTTTTTTCTTTTTTTTTGGTATGTATCTGTACATGGGTTGACTATTGAAAATATAACAAATTGAAGCAAAAGAAAAACTGTCTATGTAGTACGTATGTATGTATATTATAAACGACGCACACTGGAGATGGGATCCATGTATGGTATTCATGCAATTGTGTCTAATAGCTCTCTGTCAGTTTAAACTGTTTTGTTTTGTCTTGTTTTTTCTCACTACAGTTTTTTGAAAACTCAATAAAAAACTATTTGAAAATGGTTTGTTGCCAACAAACACTTTGCGACCAGCCAGGACAGTCATGTCAGCAGCTTTCATAGCATCAAGGCCCAGGAGGAAAGAGTCATGAATGCGGCCAACAAAGACTTTCCAGTTGAACTTTCCGCTGCCAATTCCCAGCTTCACCTCCAATTTTCCCATGGCCAACATTTTGCTTCCAACTCCAGAATTTCGAAGGGAGGTCTCTGTGAGAGGCTTCTGTGTTTCAATCGAGAGCATGTTATACACCTCCTCAGATATCACTATGGCTTTAGTACCAGTGTCGACCATTTACTGTCACTTCGATCTGCAAGCTGGGACCTCTTTTGGTGATGCGTCCTAGTTGCGGGGGAAGGGGTTGGTCCTCAGTGGTTGGAGGGCCCCTGAAATAGTCTGGGTTGCTTTGTAAGGTGAGGCTCTTGTGGCGACTTGGACTTGCTAACCTTGAACAGTCTCTCCTAAACTGTCCCATTTCTCCACAGCGGAAACAAGTCATTCTGCATCATCTCAAACTTTGTGAAGGCAGCTGCTGTGCTGGTCTGCTTCCACGGTCTGGTTGATGTATTTTCTCATCATATGTTGCAGAACGCTCCATGGAACCCATACCCCTACAGTCTCTAACTACAGGCTGCAGTTGCTCAAACTTAAAATGCAGTTGCTCCACTATGTCCATCAGCATTTTAAATTGTTCCTCTGTGACATACTTTGGGCTCTGTAAGCGTCGGGAGACAGGGAAGATTTAATCAGGGCTAGCATCTTCTCCATCTGCCCAGGAGATACGTCTGGCATCTTCGTTTCACGGCCCAGAGTTGCTCTGAAATTGTGTTTGTGGGCCTCAGCTTGCTTCTGTGCCTCAGCCAGTGAATGTGGATCACGGTTCATTACTTCGTAAGCTACCTTTTGGTTTCTCAGTCCTTTTAAAAAGGCATCAGTAGCAAGTTGGTCTTGTAGAAGTAGGTCTGCAGGATAAGCCAGACTCACCAGACATTGCACCTCCTCAGCGAACTCTGCTGCGGACTCTTTTCCTTTAAGCAGCTCTCCCAAGTTCCTGCGAACAGTCGTAGGGGGATCTTTTACTCCAAACCGCTGTGTAAGCTGTTCCTTGATTCCTGCCAGAATTGCACGATCGCTTGCGACGCGCAAAAAATACAGCAGGCGCGGAAACGATCGCTTCACGGCGCGGGGCGGCCGCGCCTATTCGTGGCGATTCCACGGCCGGTGTGAACCAGTCTCTCTCAGCATCAGCAGACGCACCTTTTTTTTGTGCGGGCACTCATGCCGCCCTGGGCGGCTGCCCATACTGCCCATATGAGAAACCGCCACTGTATATGAGCCTGTATTTTGTGACCTCTGTCGAATTACCTTGAATTCTGTGGCAAAAGGTCCATCTGCTTGAGCGCTGGGTTGTCCTTGGGTCACTTGGGATGATGACTGAAGGGGTACTGCACCAGGATACTGGCCTATGTTGCTTGGCCCAGCTCCAGTTGTTGATTTTTTACTCTGCAGCCACAGGATTGGTGTCACAAGCTGCTGGAGTTGCTGAGCCTGGTGGTCCAATATTGTTTTCAGCCAAGCTGGTGGCCCTGGGTCCTGGGCTGCTGCGGTAGCTCCAAGCAATTCCTCACTTTCATCCATTATATCCTTTCTGTAGTTTCCTCCCCTCTCCTTATTTAACTTGTGTTTTTCTTCAGTGTAGTGTCGTTAGGTTTTTCAGTTTGCGCTAATGTCCTTTAATTTACTTTTTTTTTAACAGTGTTGAAATCTTCACTCGACTTTCGTTTTCCAGATGTTTAAATCCTTAACCTTCACTTTTTATAGTGTAGCTTCAGGACGCACTGTACCGTTCCTCAGCAAACTCCAGTGGTTTGTGTTGTAGGCTACTTGCTAGCCACAAGCATGCAGTCCGGCCCTGTTATTATTTATCTTCTCTTGTTTCGTTTAATTCTCTATCTTGGTCTTGTTTCATCCGACGTGGAAAGTCAGTCTCTGCCGATCGTTAACTCCCACCTGGCTGGCTCGTTATCCCACTTCTGACACCAGTTGTTAGCTTCGGCTAACAGGGGATATAAGTGTAGGTGCGGGCTGAAGGATGACTGGAGAGGATTATCTCACTTCACGGACTTTACTGAGAGTTTTAAGAGTTGCCAAACACACGGGTAGGTACTGATACACCGGAATGCTCTAGCTCCGATGTAGACAGACTTTAGTCCACATCGAAGCAGGCGAGCGATCTCTTCATAACAATGTACTACCACCAAAACCTTCCGACCACCACACAGGAAATCTGTCACTAACACACAGTTCCGGCAGAGGTCAAATGCTAAAACACCATCACAAACAATGAACAATATCTGTTCAATAGAATGATAACAACATTAAAGGATTACAGTACATTTGTCGAAAGAAAGAAACCACAACTTTCAAGAACAAGATTTCCTTATTTCTATTCTGAAAAAGAGCCTCCAATGATGCAAATATCGTAATTTCATCGGAGGCTGCTTTGGTTAGAGGGGGTGAGACTATAATACTAGTTCCTCATGCATTCAACCCTCCTATAGGGGGCGGAACCCACTGAGACTACAGTCCTATTACAGACCAGTGATGGGACCCACTGAGACTACAGACCTATTACAGACCAGTGGTGGGACTTCACTTCAGACTCGGGGTGTGAGCAGAACTAGATCGCTCCTTTTAGAATAAAAATGCCGCTCTGCACTCCAAAATCTGCGGGCCACTGCTGGTTGGGGACAGATCAGTGGGATTGGCCTGAGGTGGTGTGCGATACTAGATTTGATATCAATCCGATACCATTTTTGTGATTTTTCCTTTAAATTAAAAAAAAAAGTTAAAACCAAGGAATTGATCAGAAAGTGTATATGTCAATATAAAATACTTTATTATCAAACGTTTTTGTTCAGAACAGAACAGTAATAAACCTGCAATACAAAATTAAATACAATTTCTCTTAAATTAACAAAGTGGGCACTACTCTAAGAGGGTCCTGGGTTCGATCCCCGGGTCGGCCCGGGTTCCTTCTGTGTGGAGTTTGCATGTTCTCCCCGTGTAAGCGTGGGTTCTCTCCGGGTTCTCCGGCTTCCTCCCACAGTCCAAAGACATGCAGGATGGGGATAGGTTAATTGGTGACTCTAAATTGCCCGTAGGTGTGAATGTGAGTGTGAATGGTTGTTTGTCTCTATATGTTGGCCCTGCGATAGACTGGCGTCCTGTCCAGGGTGAACCCTGCCTTCACCCAATGACAGCTGGGATCAGCTCCAGCCCCCCCACAACCCTAAATACAGGATAAGCGGTAGACGATGGATGGATGGATGGATGGATGGGCACTACTCTATTACTCCGTCATGAATGTTATAAAGCATTTAAAACCATGTTTTTCAAGTAGAATGTGCGTTCAGGAGACAAATGCATACAGGTGACAAACTGAAGCCAAACTATCGAACAATGTCAATACCATGTTCGATATTATCGATATTTGGATCTGCCCACCGCTAGTGGCCTGCAGACCTGTGCATTGTGGGAGTTGTTGTCTTCCATCCACTTGCGCCAAAAGGTCACTGTTTGCCTTTTCTCAGTAAAGAAGGCATCAAATTCGAAATGTATTTTACATTTCGACTACATATATGACCGACTATGAATACAGGTTCACGTTTCCACCAGTGAAGTTTTCCTTTAAGTTTTTACATTTTACCCATTTAGTCTGTCTCTCAATTCGGTATAACATTACTACTCCACTGATAGTCGTAACTGCAAAGCCTCACCTCAGTAACTCTGCAACTCGTCATAAGTCAGTTTTCTTTATACAGAAGTGGCACGCAACAGTTAAGGTAAGGGAATGATTGTAGTCAAAGTTAAAAGAAACCAACTTGATCCAAAAATTAAAAAAAAAAGGAATATCAATGTCCCGCGCTGAGTTTTTGGAGGTTTGTTGACAGACGTCATCTTTTATTCCAGGCAGACAAGAATCATAATTCCTACAGTGTTGAGAGGATGCTGTCACTTGATCATCAGCATCATCATTTTTTTGCTGAAAATGACAGATGTAGTCCTTTTTTCTTGGGAAGAAAGTCTCCAAGTTGACTTCCAAAGGTCAGCTTATTATCATCATTACACCAACCAGAGGTGCACAGTCCCTCTGGCTACAAACATGGTCTGCAGGACGGGTGAAACAGTTTGTTTGCTTGTTCTAGTTATTTTCTATTTGCAAGATTTGAATGTGCCACAAACTCCCAAAAGTGTCAAGAGAGCTGAGCTCAACAGGATCTTAGAGAAAAACATTTCGACAAAATCCAAGAGGACAATGGTCTTCTAGATGTGCTGCGACTCTTCAGGGTTTGAGATCCGATCAGCTCGTCAGTGTTAGGGGTCGACACTCACGTGGATCGGCTCACATAGCTCGGCCTTCTCTGGGCTCATCGGGATATGAATGTCCCAATCAGGTTCCTGCAAGAGTGGGAGGATTTTTCTTTAATGCACGTTGAAAAATTCTGTGGGGTCCCACAGGGGTCAGTTCTGGGTCCAAAGCTGTATATATTATACATAAATGATATATGCAAAGTGTGAAATACTAAATTACTAGTATTTAGTTATACTAAATTAATAGTATTCACGGATGACACAA
Organism: Chelidonichthys spinosus; assembly: GCA_029853015.1. Classification (NCBI taxonomy): domain Eukaryota; kingdom Metazoa; phylum Chordata; class Actinopteri; order Perciformes; family Triglidae; genus Chelidonichthys; species Chelidonichthys spinosus. Next base: position 6,112,499 of record CM056827.1, on the reverse strand, counting down.
ATATTTTCTGCTCGGGGAGTGACTTGAACCAACTTGTGGAAACAGTAAATCAGGAAATGGCCAAACTTCAAGTGTGGTTTAATATACGTAAATAACTTGGGAAAACTAAATACATGCTATATGGTAAGAGAGGCTGCAACAACAGTCCCAACATTCACGTAAACGGAGTTAATATTGAGAGGGTCCGTGAGAATAAGGTTCTGGGAGTGATTATCGATGACATGTTAAGTTGGAAGCCACACATAACACAATTAAAAAGGAAGTTGGCCAGGAGTTTGTCCATACTTTGGAAAGTACAAAAAATACTAAATCAAAAAGCACTTCATCTGTTATACTGCGCACTAGTCTCTCCGCACCTGCAATACTGTGCAGAGGTGTGGGGACACACATATAAAGGCTCCACACAGCCCTTGTTAATTCTCCAAAAAAGAGCCTTGAGAATCTTACACTATGCCAACTACAGGGCACACACCAATCACTTATTAATCGAATCGAGAATACTCAAACTATATGACTTAATAAACTATCGCACAGCACAAATGATGTACCAAGCATCAAACAGAACTCTCCCCCAGAACCTGCAAAAATTCTTCATACACAGAGAGAGACACAATCTTAGAGGGGACATGATTTTCAGGCAAAGGAAGGTACGAACTACGTTAAAATCCTTTTCCTTATCGGTCACAGGTGTTAGACAATGGAATGTGTTAGAAGAAGAAGTAAAAAAATCAGCAACACTGAGTGGCTTTAAGAAGAAGTATGTAAATTCAACTGTTGACCGGTACAGATTATTGCATGAGAGTTGATAAAGGTCTGAGGCACGAATCAGCAGACATGGTGTTGTGACGGGATGGGAGCATAACAAATGAACATTCTGTACCCAAACAATAAGTTGAACCTGAGAAACTTGTATGGTCCGATGTCAGTTGTACGTAGCAGCGAGTATCAACAATGTGGAGACACACACGTAATCTGTATGCACTGGACTTCAGCTCTCTGTACCACCTACTGCTGTAACATGTTATGTCAAATGTCACAAGTAAAAGAAAATGTTATGTCAAATGAAAAATGCAAAAGATAAGAAAAGATTATGATGAAGATGTTATCCTGTGGGTAATGGGGGCGGGACTAGATAAGCCTTGGCTTCTCCCACTTTCCCTTTGGGCCATGTGTATTTTACTATTTGAACAAAGATGTGTGATGATGCTGATTTAACGGACATGCCCGAAAAAAAAAAAAAAAAAAAAAGTTTTATCATACATTAATCTTTGTGCTAAGAATATACTCGGGAATGTATTTACTGTTTAGGATATCTGGTTCTGATATATAGTAAAACTTTCATGTCTGTTTGAAAACATTTGAAACGCCTTATTTACACATCAGACTTTTGTCACGATAAAAAAATACAATACAGTAAAAATACATCACGATATTGATTGATGAGAAGTGATGACCAATACCAAAATGTATTTTCCAAAAAAGACACTTGACAATCATAACCGCCTGTATTTATACTCCACTCCTGCATTTGATCCTCCCTGGATTATTCCTTCCACATGTGGTACAGTGCTCTCTGGCTCAGGAACGTATTAGTGACTTCTGTCTTTAACAATTGATTGACACACATGGTTTAAATAGGTTTTTGAACTGACCAAATATAATGGGCCATGACATATGGGTAATATATTTTGCATCTTGAAAAACAGTTTTTAAATGTTCCTGATATTTTGTTAGAAAACTTTAACAACCAGTGAGTGATTCAACCTATAATTTCTATATTTATTTACGTATTAAAATGTTGGTGACTGACCAGTGAGCGCGGCAGGGGCTCTTTATGGAAATACGTTTGACAGGCATTTGAACGGCAGTGAATGGTGGCCCAGAACACAGCGAACAGGAGACCCGCCATGATGATGACTGTCACGGCCACAGTGGTCGGCCTCTTCCAGGCAGTGTCCGGACCTGCAGGTCAATCATGAAGAACGTTTTATTAAAAAATGAAAAGATAAAAAGTCAGATTTATTTTCCCTTCTGTACATTACCATGGGGATATTTTCTTAAAACTCGAACATTTTGGAATAAAAACATTTATTTGAGGATATATTTATGAAATTAGTACACTTTTGTAAAATAAAAAAAAAAGAGAAACTTTTGTGCTCCCGTTCCAAAATGTTTTCAAAATTAGGAAGTTTCTTAAAACTGGGGACATTTTAGAAGACATGACATGTTTAGAATGGAAAAGCGTGGCTTGTGACATTTTTGGAAGGTGAGGACATTTCTTGACATTGGGAATATTGAGGAAAGAATTTCGAGCGAGGACATGGACATGTTCTTTGAAAAGTGGTGTTATTTTAGAAAGTAATGACATTTTGAAAAGTGAGAACATTTGGAAAGTGAGAACACATCTGGGGGTGGGGACAAGTTTGTATAGTAAAAGGCGTCTTTAGAATGTATGAACATTAATGAAAGTGGCAGCATTTTTGTATTGAGGAAAAAATGTTAAAATGAGATTATCTTTTGAAAGTGTTTTGAGTGCCAACATTTTTGGAATTGGGGATACATCTTGGAATTGGGAATGTTTGGAAAGAATATGGAGTGATGGGGTTTTTTGAAAGTAAAGACATTTTAGGAATGTGAGAATATGGAACATGGCAACATTTTTTTGCAAAGTAAACATGGATTGCAAGAATGTTTTCAGAAAGTGATGGATGCTTTCGTTACATTAAATTTGTTTTTGAAACAATAGTGACATTTTTTGGAAGTGAGGATATTTTTGGGAAGTGTGGAGATTTTGGAAAGTAATAACATTTCTTGGATTTGGTTATATGGAGCAGAGGGACATTTAAAAAAATGCTTTGATATTTTAGGGAAATAAGAATATGGAACATGAGGACTTTTCTTTTAGAGTTACAACATTTTAGGGGAAAAAATGTGGAACATGAGGACATATTTTGAAATTGAGATATTTTAGGCAAATAAGAATGGGGAACATAAAGAAAGTTTTTGAAAGGTAGGACATTTAGGAATGTAAGAACATGGTCCATGAGGACATTTTTTTTTAATTAGAACCATGGATTTTAAAATATTTTATGAAGTGAGGGTCATTTTTTAATGTGAAAATTTCAACATTTTGAAAAGTGTGAAAAACATTGTGAATGAGGACATTTCTTGAAATTGGGAATATATATGGAAACAATGTGGAACAATGTGCCATTTTCTGAAAGTTAAAACATTTTAGGAATGTGAGAACACAGAATTTTGTGATGTACAATAAATGAATTTGTACCTGCTGCAATGGAGACACACTGGCTGTCAGTGCTGCTGCTGTGGAGCTGAGCTTCCAGGATGATCTGAGCTCGGACGCAGTACAACGCTCCCTCCTGCAGGCCAGAGATGGTTAACACCTTCTGCTCAGCTGGCATTGTGTACACCGCAGCCTGAATGAAAGAGAAAGGAAACACAGGTACATAGAACACAGGAGTCAACAAAATTAAAGAAATAATCATAAAACGCGGCAGTGCTATATACCTCTCAATGTACATACACAGAAATAAACAACTAAAGAAAAGAACAAAGCTACACATTTCACTTTCTATGTACGTATGTAACACATTTATTAAAAATAACTATAGAGTGGCTTTCAGTGTGCAACATGGGACCTCATTTCTGAAGAAATATGTATGGTAGTCAACGGCAAGACACAAATGATCTTTCTTTTCACAATTTGGGAAATTACAATAATCTCCTCACTACACTTCATGTTCAAAAATGTCCTCACTTTCAGAAAATGTCCTCTTGCTCCGCATTCATTACAAATATTGCCAATTTCAAGAATATCCTTAATTTCAAAATAATACATCTTTTAAAAAATATCGGTGCTTTCTGACAGAACAAAAAAGTGTCCTCACTTCATAAAAATATTCTCACAATCTATGTTTGTATTTCCCCAAAAATCCTCAAATTCCATATTCTTGCTTTACTAAACTGTTCTATCTTGACAAATGTCCTCTTGTTCAATATTCCTGCTCTCCTATCATGTCCCTATTTTCAAAAATTAAATGTCCTCACTTTTCAAAATATCCCCACTTTGCAAAAATGTCCTCACTTTCAAAAAATATTGTTGCCACTTTACAAGAATACTCTTAAACTCGCACACATTTCCAGAAATGTCCTCACTTTCCAAAACTTTTAGTTTTTAGAGTTTTTATTTACAGATATATCCTTATGTTCCATATTTTTATTTTAGTGTCCTAACTTTGAAAGTATGTCCTCAATTTAAATTGGATTAAAAGATTATTTGTCACTTGTCATTGACTACCGTACATATGTTTTTCAACATACAGTAAGGTCCCATGTTAGTCCATGTAAAGCACAATAAATAAAAATAAGTAAGAAATAAAGGGATAAAACAACAGTAAGGGACAAGAAATCAAACAGGAAGGAAGAAAAGCAGCGAAACAGTAGACATGCCGTAACTCTGACCTGCAGCTCGTCGCCTCTCCTCCACAGCGTCACACTGACACCAGCTGTGAATGGAAGCTTGTTGAATAACACCTGAAGGGCATCACCCACTGCCGTCACGGCCATCTCCGGCACCATCAGGACCGCTGCCGGCACAAGATTAACATTCAGTCATTCATTCATTTTTGAAAAAAAATATATACATGTTGTGTTGACAGCAGTGTTTTTTAATGGCAGTCACAAAGGGAATTTTCACCCGGCATTACATTATAATTATGACCACAGGATCATTTGTGTTTATTTGTGGGATCATTTGTGTTTATTCGCATCACCCACGACTTACAATGTTTCATAAATCATGGCTGATATAACCACTATTGCTGCTTTGTTATGGAAATCCCAGACACACCAGGGGCCCGTTTCACAAAGCAGGTTCAACAAACTGAACCTAACCCTGAACTCTGAGTTGACCAACTCTGAGATGGGCAACTCTGAGTTTTCGGTTTGAGAACAGCGGTTTTGAATTAGTTCAGTCAACTCTGAGTATGTAAACTCTGAGTTATGCGCGTGCCTGCCGACTCTATAAAGCCATCATCAATGGAGCTCCGATACTACGATTCACCATGGCAACCGGGAGAGCGTCATTAGATATTACTGAGTGTTTATGTAGAAAACGAGCTCATCCTGAGAAAGCGGAGCAACGTAACTGCAGCAAAGTAGCGATATTTGGCGTGGCAGACATTTACTGCCCGATCTAATGTGTATAACTGAAACAGTCTATTGATCTAAAGGTAATAATTCTTTATTTTTGGCCTTGCAGAGCAACACTGTGGTGTAATGGTTAGCAATGCTGCCCACGGTGCAGGCAACAAGGGTTCAACTCCCGTAGTTCTCAAAGCAGTTCATTGAATAAATTATTATTTTCATTGGGGGTAATCCCCCCAGGCACAGAAAGAAAGTGGCTTCAGTTGAAAGCAGAAGAATATTGTGCAAATACGTAGGCATATGATTTTAATCATATTTCACATATTAAACAGTAAATATAAGCAGGTATTTCAACAAAGAAATGTACTTAAACATTTCATAAATCTCCTGTTTGCAAAAACGCTAGCTCCGCAAAGAATCTGGTTGCGGATTATGTCCGCGATATGAAATGTTGAAAATGTCGGAGAATATTGTTTAGATAATATCTAATGTGATTGGAAGGAATGTTTATCAAAATCCTCTCCCGACGCAAAGCTGCTAGAATCACTTTTATTTCCATATCGATTAGGTTGACGATGAAAGGACGGCACATTTTTTTCAGAATTGGTTCAGATTCCGGAAAAAGGCGGAGACATGTAGGGAGAAACTCAGGGTTTGTTGAAGCAAATCTGCTAGGGAGCAGGTTAAGTTCACGGAGTATGTTACCCGGGTAACTGACTCAGATTTATGCTGAACTGGTTTTGTAAAACCGAAAAACCAGAGTTTCCCTCATCTCAGGGTTAACTAACTCAAGGTTTTTACTAAACCTGCTTTGTGAAACAGACCCCTGGTAATCAAACACTGTCCTGTCTGAGTTCATAACATCACCCCAAGGTGCTCCATCAGTTTCATTATATTGTATTCACTGGGAATAGCAAGCCACACTTTTGCGCCATAACTACAGCGTTATGAACCCAAACTAAACTATTTTGTTACGAGTTCATTGCAATAAATGGATAAAAAGGATTTACTAAATAACTACATGATGATAATTTGTAAAAAGTCCTTAAATGTTCAGTTTGACCAGAGGTAGGCTATGCTAACATTGTAGCTGCTTAACAACGCTAAAATAATGTCAGGGTAATTTAACTATACATTGAGGAATCTCTGTCTGCCTGTCTGTCTGCCTGTCTGTCTGTCTGTCTGTCTGTCTGTCGAGGCCTTACTGTCTTTGCGGTTGAAGGGTGGGCTCAGTGTCGTCCAGGGCGATAGCTGGGACCCGCACTGTGCTCTGACATGGATGTTGTAGTCCGAGTCAGAGCCCAGGTCAAAGGTCAGGTCGCAGTGATTGTGAGGTATCTGCTGGCACTCAGGAGCATTCACCCAGCTGCCATTCAGGACCATCAGCTCAAACTCCCTGCAAGACAAAGAGACTAGAGAGCTTTAATACCGAATATTCCTTTCATATATATTATGAGTAAATTAATTAATCTGTACACATCAGTTTATGAACATAAAATGTGGGTTTGCCACATTCCCCCAGTCTGCAGTGGTGGCTCTGACCTCAACTACCCAAACAAAGCCTGCATACCACCATGCACACTGCTGCTGCTGTGCATGCCACTGATTCACAGAGTTGGGTCCTCATTGTTCTCTCAGTGCTTTTCTTGTTTTGCATCAGGATTGACTGACAACCACAGTGCAGTGAAAATGAAATGTAGGCTATAGAGGATTCAGCCTTTCAGCCTGCTGACAGGCAGAGCCTACCTGTTACAGGAAGTGACATTTACTACTGGATTTATATTATCAAACTGGCAAAAACAAGTATTGAGAAATATGTTAAGCTGAATTTTGAACGATTTTCATTTTAGACCATCACACAACAAATGGTGCATTAATATTAATGCTCACATCAGGAAGCTCACATGCTTGGAGTGACAATGCTAAAATGCTGATATTTAGCAGGTAAATTGTTTGCCATGATCACCACCTTAGTTTAGTGTGTTAGCATGTTAACATTAGATTATGATTCAACGCAAAGTAAAGCTATGGCTGATGTCATTAGTTCTGTAGGTTTATGGGCATCTTAAAATGTTGACCTGATGATGGTGCTAGAAGGTAAGTCAATAATAGAGGATCACTACTAGAGTGGGCACTAGCCATTTGAGCTCTGCCATGTGTGTCTGCAATGACCACTCCTGAAGCCTGTACTACGAAGCAGGATTTGGGCTTAGTGAGGTAACTTCAGGTTTAACTCTGGGTTTTCCCTCCTATGACGCTGGTTCACTTCTTACCGGTGTACATCGCCATGGTAACTTACGCAGCAGAGCTAACCTGCTTTGGAACAGGTTATGTTCCTGATAAGAGATCAACGTGTAGAAAAACACCGCCTACTGACCAATCAGCTCTCTCGGTGCAGTTTGACATGCCATTACAGGGTTAACACAGTTGTTATTGCTTGAATTAATTATGGTCCTATTCTTAAAGATTATTTTTGCAGCTAGAGCGCCATTCAAGCCTTTTATTATTTTATACAGACAGTGTGGAAACAGGGAGAGAGAGGGAGAAGACATTGCGGGGAAACTGATCCAAACGGGCCGGAGTCAAACACAGGATCGCCGCGTCGAGGACGTTGAGGCTCTGTACATGGGGAGGCTGCCCAAACCACTGTGCCACCGGCCTCCCAAATTATGGTCCTATTCTATTTAGGTAGTCACAGCTATTCCAGTGAGCCATAGCAGGCCCTTCGCCCACCTCAGGGCTATAATAAATGTAACTCATTACACCTATGTTCACACTGCAATGACTGTGGATGATGTCAAAATGGCAGCTGTGAAAAGGGCCCATAAGCTGTACAGTAGCCAAGTGGTGCAGCGCTGCCAAGCAGTAGCGGCTGTGTAACCGTGGGCGTATTAAAAGTAGTGAGTGAGGAGTCAGCAGGCAGTCAATAGGAGGAGTTTTTTGAAGACTTGAAAACAGCTGCAGGAATTGGGTTAATTAGTAGTCTTCTCTGTGATTGACAGCTGATATGTCGAAACCTCCGCCCAAGTGAAAACAGAAGCATCTCTCAGTGTTGGTGTGTCACTGCTGGTTCATTAGACACAGACACACCTGCTGATTTTAATTGTTCGGACAGGTGTGTCATTGATTCCTGTGTTATTATGAAGTCGAATGGTCTAAATTAACTCAATGGACGCAGCAGTGATTACCAGGTACAAACACCTACAAACATAAAATCTATTAATAGTTTGCCAAAAACACCAGATAAAACGTTTTGGACTATAAAATAAAACTGAATATTTGATTTCATCATCTGTTTTCATAAGTTTTATAGAGCAAACAATTAATTAATTAAAAGAGAAGTGATCCGATTAATCTATCAATAAAATATTAAGTTTGTACACCTAAAATACATAACTATTGTATCTAGCTTACAGTCTTCCACATATAGTCAATAATTAATGAAATCTACACCAAAACGGAAACAAATAATATTAATAATTAGAATTAAAATGATTATTTTTTAAGATAAAAATGTGATATACTCACTTAAAGTATTGTATTATATTTTGTTTGTTTTGTTAATGGTGCATTTATTGTCACTGACAATTAAAGATGTTAAAGACTTACCCCTGGAACTGAACAGAGTACAGGACTATTGTGTTGCAGGGCGTCTGCAGTGGGCGCCAGTTCAGGATGTGTCTCATGTCCACAGACTCCATGGAAACCCTGCCGGGAGCTGGCAGCATCAAAACATCTGCTGACACAATGAAATCATGTTTTAAATCTGAAGTCAGTAGTTATTATTTTTAGGGAGCAGGAATAGGAATAAATTAAAGTCATCAAGCTAGCAGTTACCCCTTGTTTTTCAGCTAAGCTAAGTTTACCGGCTGCAGCTTCATATTTAGTTTAGAGACTGTAGAAATAGAATAGGAGCAGCCATGGAACTGTTGGCATTTGACTACCGGTAGTACAAAAGAAAATGGTGGTGTTGCAGCTCACTGGGAACAGAATGGCTACAGCTCTGGAGATGGATGTTTGACTTGTTAGCTAGGTAGCTAGTTAGCTAGCGTTAGACCCAGCGCTGCCACTGTTCACCAGCCCGCTGCTCAGCTTATATTCTGTAACCAGTTTAGTGTTTAAAAATGCTAGAATTAGCAAACTAGCTTACTAGCCAGCTGTCCACTAGTTATCTAGCTAGCTTGCTAACTCCACTGCCTTCATGTTGCACTTGTTACAGAAAATTAGGCAAAAGGCAATATTCTTTCCTACGGTGTGATAACTGTGCATACATTTGATCAAAAACAATGATAAACTATAACTTTATAGGACATTTCATGCAAAGATGCAGCCTAAAGTGCTTCGTAAAACAACAAAAACAATTTAATAATATCTCATTACAACAAAACATTAACAATGATTCCATTCAGGTTAAAAGCCAAAATGGAAAGGTAGGTCTTTCATTTATTAGCACAGCCTCATTAGATTTCTTGTTGGACACTGTGGGAACGTTTTATCTCTCTTATTTGGACCTGAACTGAAAGGCAATCACTGACTCAAATAAAAATCACTAGAATCAGCTGTAAAAGATAGAGGTAGTCAGTGTAGTGATGTGAGCTGATTAAGTCTCTAAAGTTACTTCTCCACTGATGCAAGTCGGTTTATGACCATCTTGCTACGCTGATTTGAATGGGAATGTCCCTTTTACTCCGATATTATTTCTATGGTAAACTAGGGGTGTAACGATACTTTTTGAAAACGATACTGGTTCTGATGCGATTCAAGGCCAATATTTGGCGTTTTAGAACAATACAACGCGAAGGGAATCAGCAGGGGTAAGATAATTATGGAAATAAAACAAGGAAACAACGATTAGTCGCAAATAAAATAATCTGCTGTTTTTATATTGAAAAGGAGGACAGAACAACCTGTAGGCCTACAGGTTATGTTTCTGGTGCTTTTTTAACGATTCTGAACGAAGACACTGCAGCAGTAAAAGCAGCGTTCCCAGCCAGGCTCTGGTCGTACTCTTTGCAGTAGATGCATAATGTTGGCCTACCCACAGAGCACCGGAGACCAAATAAAACAACCGGTTCTTAAAACTACACCTGCCCCAACTCAGCCTCAGACCGTGGTGATTCTACTATGTATGCTGTGGAGAAAAAAAAAACATGACACTACACATATAAACAGACCAGATAATGTGCGACCAAGGAAAACATTTCGTCGCACTATTTGGTCGACCACGATTTTTGGTCGCATGTGCGTCCAAAATGGTCGCACTCTGGAGCCCTGGTTAATATTGTGGAGAAACTGGTGAAGTGAACACTCACAACGCAGCTGGCGGCGACCAATAATTAAAAACAATGAGTGCGTGCAAACACCTGAGCCTAATGAACTGATTGTTTTAAAATGGGGGGGATTGTTCGCGAGCTATTCGCTTGAGACTGGAAGCACGCCGTAGGGAGCGGCTGGGTTCACTTAGACTTTGGGGACTGAAGGTTGGAATCGTTCGTGGTCGGCTAGCACCACCGGCACTGAAGATACCACTTACTGGCCTGGAGAAAGACAACAGGGCTGTGGACTTAAGGTAGCCAGAATCCAGTGTAGGGGAACGCCAGCGTGCTACCCTGAATGTGTGTGTGACCAAGAGCCATTGCAACCTGCTTTTCAGTGAGAAGACGGGGTCTCACTGAACCCGGACAGGGAAGTCCGCTTTTAATGACTTGATACGGGATCGTGGGTTTGTGTGTGTGTGTGCGTGCCTGTGTGCGTGTGTGTTGTTGGACTATCGTTCGGCTACGGCCACCACAGCTATTTGTATTCATTTTAGTGTCTGACTTTTATCACGTGTGTATATGGAAAGTGTGACTAGTTTTGTAACTTGCCAATATTATGTGCTGAACTCCTAAAATGTGATCCTTTTAATACTCCGACCTATAAGTATTCAGTATTTCCGCCCCAAAAATGTTGTTATTTTCTTTCTTATCAAAGTGAAGCAAACAGTGTTTATTACTGGAGAAGTGTGGCATTGACATTTATTATTGCAGTGTTAAATCGATGACTTGATGACTTGATGAATTGTAGCCTGCTGTGACCTATTACCTATTCACGTGTGCTTTTACTTAATTATTCAGACCTATTGTGATTATTTAAAGTTGTTTGTTGCTGATTGGCCAACGTGAATCAATTGTATGACTTGTTAAATGAATAAAGAGCATTGTTATTTCCTTCAGATTGCCTGCATTCTATAGTGCTTTGACCGGACCTGACCGGGTTAATTAAAGGTGGTGGCAGCAATATTGGCGGGTCACTGTGGGTAGAGTAACTGCGTCACTAGGGGCTAAACTTTATTACAATATTGATACAATCGATTTTTATGTTGCAAATTGATTTAATATCGATATTTGTCCCCAGTTAAGGACAATTTGCTTAGCACCTATTGATGTAGTTGAGGAATAAAAATCAATACATCGATATAGTAAATTAATCGTTACAACCCTAGTAGAAACAAGAGTGGTGGCAAACTGAACATCTGACTCTTGGCAAGAAAGAGAAGAAGCATATTTTTCCGAAATGTCAACATTTTCAACATACAACTTTGTACATCTGCAAAGATACGGGTTAATGTCTCTGCAGATGCATGCAGGCCAGGGTGTAAGCTGATTGTTCCCACACAAACTCTATCAAAGTATTTAATTATTCACATATCATGACATCACCTGATCTGACAGCGTTCAAACAGACTCTGCTGTATCTGAAAATGGACTCACAGTTTGTAAAGTCCAGCAGGACCATTATCATCACCAGCAGATTCACACTGCTTCTCAGTCTCATGAGCAGAGAGTTCATCTCCAGGAACCAAAAGGAGGGCGAAAAGATATATGGTCACATCAGGTCCACCAGAGACCTGCACGTACATGCATCCAAAATACAACATGTAATCCAGATTTCTGTCCCTTGCCAAAGAAAACCGGAATTGTTGTTTTTTATGCAGACCACATTCCTGGATCAGTCCTCCAGCTCATCCCAGAGGTGAATAAATGATCTGCCGTAAAGAGGATGATGATATCCCAGTTAATCTTTCAGTTTAAGATCCACACGATCCGAGGTTTCTGTCAGAGTAAAATCCACCCTCCGAGCTTAAGAAAGACCAGTTCAATGTCTGAAAAGCAGAAGCTGTTGGGACCTACTGCTCTCTGTCCCAGATCTGTAGAGACATCTGGTGTGTCCGGGTGCCGAGGCTGGAGTCTGGGCTGTACAGCCGGTCCGACTTGTTGTCAGCAGCCTCGGGGCGTCAGCTGTCAGCTGCAGGCTAATTTACAGGTTAAACTCATAACACCTGATGAGCTCTATCTGTCCTATAGGGCTATAGTGCTGTTTCTGTCTCACTCCTTATGAACAAGAATGCCCTCTTTTAGAGTACACAAGCCAGAAAACAGCTTATTGTTCTGCATAATTTTTGATTACAGTCATGAGCCTGGTCTCTATAGAAGGGAGTTTGACGGTCACGCCACAAAGTGACAACACTGGTGTGGAGGTCCAGAGGCTTAGTGACAATAGAAGTTTTTGCTCCTAAATATATTTTGCGCCGTCGGAGAATTTAAGGCTAAAATATTGTCATAAACGCTGTAAGAACTAAGATACACATTCAGTCAACAGAATATACACATGTTATTATACTTAGATCTATTCATGCTCTACATGTCACTGATAATATTAGACTTTTAATTTACACATTCACATAGTCAATGTTTTTATTGTTTTGCCCAGCTGTCTGTCCTGCATTTGGTTTAACCTGTGTTTAACCTGTGGATTATGACTTATAATATTATCTAACAATACGCAACGCAGTTGGACATCCACCAGAAGTAGGTTAAGAACTCTGCCAACAGAAATCTCACCCAACCAGAAAAAGATGTCAGAACTGAAGAAGCCTCTAGGATGAGGAAACACACTGAACATAATGCAACCAAGTAACCTACAGGAGCTTCAATAAAGAGGCTACAACAGTCAGTGTGGGTCATGCCATCTACAGCCATTTACTTTATTCTATTTATAAAAACTGCAGGAATGAAAGGGAAAAAGACAGACAGTCATACTACGACTGGGAGGCCAATCACCTGCTGATGGAATGCTGGGAGGGTTATATGAAAAATATAAAAACTTCAAATGAAAACCACACTTCTACATACAACACCGCAAACAATATCACCATCTAAGTGAGAACCTAGCATCCCGAGATTCCACTCCCGCCCTACCTCTTGAACCTTCTCTTGGAATAGCCGTCTTTCCACCTCATACATGGTGCAGTGCAATAAGACAGGTTCAGCGTTTTCTTTAACCCCACAGTTTCCACACTTTTCACTGTTCCTTTTCCCCGTTAAAACCAGACTACCATTGGTCGCGCAGTTGGCGGAGTGGTTAGAGCGCATGCCATGTACGAACATGCATACGCAGCAGACCCTGGTTCGAGTCCCGGCCGGAGGGCCTTTCCTGCATGTCAAACCCCCCTCTCTTTCCTATGTTTTGTCTCTGTCCACTGCTAATAAAGGTGTCTATGTCTAAAAAAATATAAAAAAAAAACAGAGTACCATTCAGTCCTGTGTGATCCACTCTGAGTCTTGTTATTATCCCTTCTAGTCCTTTTCCTTATAATTCTTTGTACTAAAAGACTTGTATTTCATGATATTTCTTCCTTTCCTGTCTTCCTCTCACTGTTTCTGTCATATTTCACTTCCTTTCTTCTTAACCACAGCTTTTCCTTCTCCTTTTCAAAGTAGAATTTGACCTGTTATATGTAATGCCTTTTTACCCCCCCCCCCCCCCCCCCTAAGTGCGGTGGTAAAATTGTATTCTTCCATTTTGTATTCCCTCACTCTCTCTTCCCTTGTCCATCCAAAGCCCATGCCCCTGAAATTTGGAATACTCCCAACAATCCTGAATTATTTCTTTTGCAGGGTTTTCTTTCCCACTTCCTTTTAATGTGATCTAGTATGTTAGTGCAAGCTTCTCTCTTCTAAGCTCTGGTGGTGTCTCTCCTGCTTCTATAAGTATTGCATTAATGGGGGCCAGTCACATCTTCTCAGCATATTTGCACTTATTTGTGAACATCATGTAGCAGGATTAGCTTGTTGAAATTTTGAACCCCCATTCATACGACCCCTTCTCCACTTTCCCTATCGCTTTTCTTATGTTCTCTAACACACGTCACATTCCTTCCTCTCATCCATATGGCACCATCGTCCGCATATAGCGCTGATTTGATGCATCCATCTAAGGTTGAAAATATGTTGTTTGCATGTTCTCCCCGTGTGAGCGTGGGTTCTCTCTGGGTTCTCTGGCTTCCTCCCACAGTCCAAAGACATGCAGGATGGGGATAGGTTAATAGATGATTGTGTGAATGGTTGTCTGTCTCTACATGTTGGCCCTGTGATGGACTGGCGTCCTGTCCAGGGTGTACCCTGCCTTCACCCAATGACAGCTGAGATCGGCTCCAGCCCCCCCCCCCTGAATACAGGATAAGCGGTAGAAAATGGATGGATGGATCGTAATGTTAAACATTAAACTTTTGTATCCTTTTCACATTCAACGTACTCATGTTGACCGCTCCATCTAGCACACCTTGGATTTCCTTTCCACTGTTGTGCTGTGTGCAACATTCTTTGGCATGTGTAACACCTGAGGGGATTTGGGATGTATTCTCTCACACTGTAATTCATGTCTCCCATTTGAGTTAGGGAGGGTCCTCTTAAATTGCACTACCACAGATACCGTTTTCTTTAGTGTTCCATCTTGTTTACTTTTCAGCCTTGTGGCCTCAGTTACTTTGCGTCCCTGAATCTCATTTTTAACATCTTCTATTGACATGTTCAGTGCAACTCCTGAGATAACTCCTCTCACTTTAACCTTTGCTCCCGGGATGTGTGCCGTCATAATTCCCCCTTGCAGTGAGGACATTCTGAGTATCTTTTCTTGTTGTTGTTTGCTGATTGCATGTATCAGTACTCTTTTATTGTTCATAAACCCAGTGGTAGTGCCCACCATCCTGGTTAAACTCAATAATACTTTTTATACATTGTCTTGCTCTTTCTCCATATTATTAGCTTTCTGCTTGTCATACTGATTCGGTCTCAATTTCTTACTATGGTTTTCTTTTGGAGCCCTTTTCATTCTCATGGATCTGGATATATCCAGTCCATTTTGTTCCCATCGGAAAGTTGAAATTATGTTATAGTTATAGTACTGTTCATGCAATCCACCAGATAAATTATCATCCTACCGGTTTACTTGATTTCCGTCTCCTCCGCCAGCTACTAGCCTGATGGCTCACCTGCTTGCCAATCATCCCATAGTTTCTTGGCTGATTGGCCAGGAGCTTTTCATGGTCCTAGTGCCCCGTGCTACACATATATGAACAATCACAGTCTGGTTTAACAAGTGTGGAGGTGAATCTCTGTGGAGATATGGATCTGTAAATATCTTGTATTTAATGTGTAAATATTGTGTCCAGTTTCTGTCAGCCTTCTGCCCTGCAGAAAGGACACAAAGAGTCAGAGTTTGGACTCTCATGATGATTAAACATTAACTATCATCAACCGTAAAGCTATAAAACACACAGCGACTCGCACTACCTTCTTCTTTCTATCTTTGTTTTAGACTGAAACCACAGATAACACATCTGCCCTGCCAAGGCATGTGAAGCCTAATTTGAAACGTGGCTAATGAGGACGATTTAGCTGGCATGCCGCTTTTCTTATGCAATACTTCAAATAAAAAAAAAAAACAAGGCAAGTGACCTCTTTAGTAGCTAAGCTACGTCTCCGTGAGCTCAGTCACCAGAGGCTCATAGGAGATGAGCAGGCCTGCGAACTGCAAACCCTGGGCATGCTGGGAGATGCCTGGCTGCTGCCTGGTCAAAGATCAGATCCCTCAAGAATGTTGTTATTCCTTTACTCATATTTTTTTTTAATTTAATTTCACATGAAGTTTTCTTGAAGTAAAATCAAGTTGACATCAAATTAAAGTTGTGCTTAATGGTGGTTGATTAACTTTATTATACTATATCTAACACAGTCCATTTATTGAAGAGTTTCTGACTAATTGTCTCCTAAACTGATGGAGAAGTTATGTCATGAGTTAATTTGAGTTCCTTATTTGGACATACTGTAAGCATGTTTATTGTCCTTCTACTTCCTGCTGCAGTGACTGACTTCTTCTTTCCTGCGTAATCATAAACAGCATCATAAACAGTCCATGGGGGAAGGTATGACGTGAATGTTTTCTCTCTCAACACAATTATGAAAGAGGAAGGAATAAAATTACCAATTATATATTCTATGTGTTTGTTTTTTTGCTTTCTCCCTCCATGTTCTCTGTAATAATTCCTCTGTTGTTGATTTGTTTTTGGAAAGCTCTTTGAGCTGCATTTTCTGTTATAAAAGGTGCTGTATAAATAAAGTTTCTTCTCTTTGTTATTATTAATAATAAGAATTACTATTAATTTGTATCAATGAGGGGAGAAATAAAGTTTCCTTTGAATTCTTGAGGAATTGTGTTTGATTTCTATGTGGGCGTCTGTACAGAACCTCCTTACATCCTCCGATGACACCATGTCACGCAGAGCCGAGCGTACAGAGATGGAGGTGTATTTAAAAAAGCCCCTATGCATAGAATGAACATACTGTATATTGACACGCCATCCCTGACAACTGATGCCAGAAGGGTATGTAGAATGGCCACCAATGTTCCAATCAATGTGACCTCTGCTAGGGGGGAATCAGGGATAAATCAGTCCAAAACTCAGAAACCACTAATCAAAAGATCCAGAAATGCCCTATTAACCACCACAAATACCACATAAGCCACATAATGACACCTCCAGCCACATAATGACCCCGTTATCAACCACCTTGCACTGAAACTTAACAATTCCCTACTTGGCAACGTCCCCGGTCAGCCTAGCAACAAATCCACAGCCTGCAGAATAGTTGTTTACATTTTTTTATACGTCAAAAACATGTAACCCATGAGAAAATACATTTCCCCCAAAACAATGCAGTTTTGTTTCATGGGAACATTTTGTTTCTTTATCTACTAGTTTAGCAAGTCCATAGCAACCCCCTAATACATTTTTCCAGTATATGCACCTTGCTGTCATCCTGACTGATGTATTTCTCCTGAATTTTAAGTGTGAAATGCAGCTGCATTACTGGAGGGAACATGCAGGACTCCTGTCATCAAACACCTGTAGATGGTTTCAAGGTTATTTGTCTCACTCGTCATCACGTCGTCATCATCCTGATCAATTCTCAGTGGTTGGTGGTGGGGAACTACAGGGAGCGGCTCCCAGTGGTTTATGGCCCCTAGCAGTTTATGGCCCCTGGCAGGGTAAAGGTCTCCCGTTAGCGCCACAGACGCCAGATTAACAAGTGCAGGAGAGAGACCAGAGCCTGTTTCTGACTTCAGCCTTTCTGCCTTGACCTAGACCAGGAACTGTGACCCTGCCTTTCCTGACATTTTAAAGACTTCATTTTGAGACTATTTGTGGCAGTTGGATTTCTTCTTAGAATCTCTCTGGAAACGTTGCTATCATGTCGACGGCTGTGGAAGCGACTGGGTTCATCATGTGCATCATCAGCTGGCTGATCACCGGCGCGTCGCTGGCCAACGACTACTGGAAGCTTTCCACAGTGTCCGGCAGCGTCATCATCTCCCAGAGGCAGTTCGAGAACTTGTGGCACTCCTGCGCCGAGAACAGCGCCGGCATCGCCGAGTGTCGGGACTTTGAGTCGATGCTCGGCCTCCCCGGTAAGACGAGAACACTGACCCACTGAACCACTTTAACACATTAAATTTAGATACGGTTTACAAGGTATTTATACATATCGCTATCCTGTTATAGGACACATATTTATGAAGGAAAAAGTATTTTTCAATTTCCAATAAGTAAAGATATAAAGATTTGAATGAACTCACATGAGGTGGCCATTGTTGAAAGACAAAGAAAATGATATGAAAGGACTCAATAAAATAAGAAACTTTGGTTTTTGGCCATCACCTCAACCTTTTCTAAACCTGAAATTTCAAAAGCGGCTGACATCTTAAAAACATTTGTATCTGTAAGGTTGTGTGAGAAGCATGAAACGAAAGATAATCGACCACTAGCTGGAGCCATAAGAAATTATCTCTTTAATAATCAATCACTTGATTATAAAGGATTTATTAATCTTACGTATTCAGAAATTAATCTCAAATGAAATGATTTAAGGAATGTTTTCTTCACTTTTTTGCAAAACAAATACATTTAGACACCTGGTAAATTGAGGCGAACTTCCTCCTATACATGAGGTTATAAAGCTGCTGAAGGAAATTATTGATCCAGGCTACAGGTTATGAAAGCTCTAGATAACTCATCTGAGCCTCACTGATGATCACCGGAGCTTCTACCTCATAAAACAAGGTTTTTACAGTACTTCCATTGTGCGGTGTATAGGCCAGCATGCCATGTGGCACCATTTCAAAAATACTTGTCCAAAGGTTGGTTGAGTTTACAGTCAGAGGTTTCCCGCCTGGCGAGTCTGTTGGTCATAAAGAAAACATCTTCTAACATAGATGTTTTATTTTATATAAAATAATTGTAAAGTTTTATCACTGCATTGTTTTTCCTCCCGTGACGTGTCATATGAGATTATCATTCGGGCGCCATTTTGAACCTCGTCCTCCACTGAAAATAAAATGGAGGGAAACGCCTTTCACAATCAAACCAACATCTGCCTTAATATTCACTTTATTTTACATTCAGCTTTATTTTATTTTGCTGATGTACCCAGCTTCTTTTTTTGTTTTTTGTTTTTTTGTTTTGTTTTATAAAGTTATTCAATTATTTGCATTCCTTTAACTTCCTCCTCCTTCTGAAATTCATCTTTATAACTTATATAAATATATTTTAACCAATCTTAAATATCCTTAAAGTAACATTTTAGACACACTTCCCAAAACCTCAGCCCATGTTTCTTTGAGCCCTTTGAGAATGAGAATTTAAAAAGAGGTTCTATGAATTTGATTATTATTATTATTATTATTATTATTATTATTATTATTATTAGCTGAAAAGGACCTGTGAATGTCCGACAGTTTAACTTAGAAAAGTACACTACAAGAGTAGAAACAACTATGAGGAGTGATTGTATGATTCATCATTCAGCTCTTCTGCCTCTTTCTTTACCAACGCAAAACTCTGTGAGAATCATAAAGAGGTGCAGCAGGTTTTTATGATCATTAGAGGTCATCTAGTCAATAAATGACGACAGCAGTGAAGCTGTAAACTGTAAAACACAGGAACATAATAATACTTTCAGTTCTTTCTTTGTACTTTCTTCTCAAGTTCTTATTTATGTTGTGGTACTTTCCTTTTTAACGGTTTGTACCATGAAGAATGTATTATGTAGAGCAGTTACATTGTTCTTGCCATCATTTTAATCACCATCAATCATCATCTGACACTTACAATCCTATTTGTTTTGTTGATAAGAAGTACAGTGTAAAAGTACAGTGACCAGCTGTTTTACTGACGAAACAATATTTGTGATTTTAAAGCTATATTGGAGAAATATCAATAATTAACAAAATCAGAATGTTTGATTGAAGGTGAAACATATTCCTGAGTCACTCTAAATGTGTGCATATATATAAGATCCAAACATGGACAACTCACTGACCGGACAACACTGTGGTCAAGACCTGTCAATTACAAGGTAGCCCCGCCCTAAAGCATACCCTGCTTTATGGTCTATTTAAGAAGTAGGGTCATGTTCTCATAGACTTCAATGCTATCTGACTTCTTTTAACAACCAGAGGAGTCGCCCCCAGATGGCCAGTAAAGAAAATTCAGGTTTAAGACACTTCAGCTTTGTCTTCACTTTTCAGGACCAGAAGGACCAGATGCAGTTTGCAGGTTTTAACTTCTTAGGCTGAGCTCTTTCAAGCAATATATAAGTCCAATCAGTTATTGTTATCATTTTAGAAATGGTTCATTGACTGTTCATGATGTAAATGTATACCTTTCCCTCTCTGCAGCTCACATTCAGGCAAGCCGCGCTCTGATGATCATGTCTCTGCTGCTCGGCCTCGGCTCCATGGTCGTGTCTCTGCTCGGACTGAAGTGCATCAAGATTGGCTCGGCCACCGACCAATCTAAGGCCAAGCTCGCTGTCACTGGAGGCATCCTGAGCATGCTCGCTGGTGAGTCAGACAGAGGTTTATGTAATATGTTCATGATATATACATATTACAGACACAGAGTGTTCAACTAAGAAACAGAAATAGAAATGTAATATGTTAAAAAAATACAGAAAACTAATTAAACAAAAATATGTGAACACAATCTTTCATCTGTGATATCATGTCTGATGCCACTGAACTGATGATGCTTGGATCGCAGCTTAAAGTCTGTAAACACGGTGATCACTTATTTAAGCCTGCATGTACAACTTTGATTGATTCCTCTGTGAAAGATGGAGACAACACCAGCTGAGCAATATTCTGTGAGAAACTTCACTGGCCTGTATCTGATATGCAGTACAGCAACAGAAACTGCAAACATAGTGCCCTTGGAAAGACTGCACAAAGCCTGCAAGACAATGGGCAGCCAAATTATCAGATGCCACACACAACACAGTGCCCTTGACACACTGACTGAGTGTTTCAATGAAAATGCCATCCTGCAGTCTGCAGGTCTTTCACCAGAGAACACTATTATAACCACTCTTCTGCCAGGTACTTTGGATAGTAAATAGTAAACCTAGCTGTAGGACTAGTAGGCTGGGCCTATAGTTACTGTATACATCCGCAAGCAACCAACATACTGCAAAAGGCTTGTAAACCTTACTGGCTTTATATCCAATGAGACAGAAAACGTAGGTCCATAGGTCGTCATCATGTGATTTTCATTGTGTTGCTGCTGTCCGAGTTGCGTGGGTACTTGGGTAGCTTCAGGATGCTCACGGACATCATCGAAGGTAGGCATTTCCATGTTCCCATCCCTGTTTTTTTCTACAGGCACGTATTCGGGTGATTTTCACCAGACGTTAGTGATTGAGAGTAAAATAAACTGCTCAAAAAAAATAAAGGGAACACCTAAACACCACATGGTAGTTCTCAATGAATAACATATGTGACCAGCCAAGGCAAAACCAGGAACAAGTCGGCCTCGGGGCATTTTGAGTTATTAACAAATTCTGAAAGAGTAGTTTCTAAGCTTTTCCAATGATGTCTAACACATGGAAATCCAATAATATTTGACGAAGTTGTGGCCATTTGAATGTATGCTTCGTAGACCAGGCGTAGTCAGGGCACAGCGCATCTGCGCCACGCCGATGGGGTGTGTCCGCCTGGACTTTGCAAGTTTTGTGCAAGGCGCAGTCGGGCGCAGGCACTCCTCCCCTCACTCCTACCCCCGCAAGTGGGAAAGAGGGAGGAGAAGAAGGCGTGAGTGGGAGATGAGGAGGAGACGAGGCGTGGACTGGGACTAATACAGCCGATTCAGATCTTCACCAATCAAATGAGCTCCTCTCCTCAGTGCAAGTTTCATCACTTGACAACCCAATGACAGAAGCAGCGCCACCGCTCCCACCACGCTCATCACGCGCTGTGCGTATAGGGCACCAAGTGCTGAGGGGGCACCAAAAATATTATGAAAAATCATCATAGTCTTAATAATTATAATGCCGATATTATATCACTTTAGAAATTGTAGGCACATTTTAGGCATTTCTATCACAAAACAGGGTCAGGGCGCACAGCAGTAGACATAATGGTGGCGACGCACACCTTAATACACAGAAGGATAATGGGGAACAGGTGAAATTAATCAGGGATGCCATCAGACCAGGAACACATGAGGAAAGGCAAGTGACCTGAAACGAGAGGGGAGTTACTTTTCAAATTAAAAAAGGAAATTTCACAAGACAAAAACCTCACCGCGGCGTGACAGTTTCCATGGTCAGACGTATAATGTTGGGTTTTACAGTGAAGGGAGAACTGGCATCTGGTGACTTTGAAATTCAATTCAACAGATAACTAACATTGGGAGATTTGTTTATGGAACAAATGATTTAGAAGATTTGTGTTCATCTCTTGATCTTTTGTGTTGCAGGTCTTTGCTGCATGATAGCAGTTTCTTGGTACGCCTACAGTGTCGTAGAGGACTTCCACAACCCGTTCTTCGGTGGTGTGAAGTGAGTTGACCCAAAAACACATCCATCAAAAGTTTGGTTTGATCCTCTCACACATCATAATAGTTATCTCAGACAGAAGAATAAGAAACTCAATCCTTCATAATGTTTGTATAATAAACATAATGGACACATAACAGCAAGTACTGAAATCAATAATAACAATCTAAATATAGCTTAAGAAAAAATACTTTTTCTTTAATCCTAATTAAACATTTCTTTTGTTTTATAGAATGGCACATTGAACGTTTATGCATACGTAAATGTATTTTTACGTTTTCTTCCAAGATTGCCCTCCATTTGTTTCCATCCATCTTCTCATTTTCTAATTAGGTGACTTCTGAAGGCAATTGGTTGCACTGGATTTTATTTAGGGGTGTCAGAGTAAAGGAGACTGGGAGGCTGAATACTTATGCACACCAAACTTTTCAAATTTATTTGTCACATAAAATCCAAAATCTCAATAAAATGTGGGAAACGTTTAAATATATGTATATGTATGTATGTATGTATGTATGTATACAGTACATATGTGTGTGTGTGTGTGTGTGTGTTTGTCATATTATCAGGAACAGTATCAATACATGTAGAGAGTTGTACAAGAGGGACCTAATTTCCTGCTATTCAGAATAAATAAAACAACAAAATAAAGTACGGCTCTCATCTATCTTCATAAAGATACCTAAAATCGTATTCACTGTATCAGCTCTTCTTCTGGTTATTGCGGTTCTTTTTGATAGGGTCATGTGTCTTTCAGGGTTGTGTGTTTGCAGGTTGTGTACTTTCAGGTTGTTTCACTCCATCTTGTGATTGCAGATTTGAGCTGAGTACTGGTCTCTACCTGGGATGGGGTGGATCCTGTCTATCCATACTGGGTGGAGCTTTTCTCTGCTCCGCCTGTAAGCGAGTGTCTCCTGAATCAAAGAAAGGGTATGAACACATCTCACCATCGTCTGCCTTTCTTAGTGATTCAATGGGAAGTTTCATGTGTTCAGAGGAAGGGAGATGACGTAAAGTATAACGAAGCGTTCAAGAAAAGTGTCTGGAGCACCAGAAACTTCCAGTAGTTGGAAAACAATGCACAATTACTTGCACATGCAACGTCCAGTTAGTGATGTAGTATTACGTATTGAGAAAGACCAACAACACAGGACCAAGAGACTGGTGTTGGACACCATGTATCCCAAAGTGTTGTCATGAAGTGACGCATTTGTGACATTTTCCTAAACCTAATGCTTGTTTTGTTGCCTAAATGTAGCTTTCATTTTGTTGCATAAATCTCAAGTTAATTTGGTAGTTATTTTAAGCCCAACCATACTCCCCCCCCCCCCCCCCCCCCCCAAAAAAAAAAACAAAAACAAATCTGGCAATCAAAATACATTCGTTTGAGAGGGGGAACAGGTGACATGAAATATTTTTGAATCTCCATTTTCACAAATCAGTATAATTTGCGACTATTTCACAGTTGCTCAACAACAGAAGGGGACAACGTTTCACACTGCACTGCTTTAATTTCACAATGGATTATAAATAATGAACAATAATTACAAATAATCATTTTCATATAAAGAAAAGAAGCCTGTTTGAAGTTATCCTTTCATTTCGTTAACTTTATCGTAAAGTTTGAGTCTGACTTTGCCCTTCTTGTTTTGCAGCGGTTTCTATGGAAACCAGGCAAAGAAGATCTATGTGCCTGCAGCAAAGTCGGAATCGGAGTCAGCCAGAGCTTATGTCTAAACACACACACACATAAACACCTGTACACGTTTAAAGGACATTTTATGGGCTTGCAATGTTTGAACCTTAACACAGAGTAGGAAACCAGCTGTTTGTCCCCAGATGGGAGGACAGTCCCCACAACATGATGACTATTGTAAACACACTAAATTGCCTCATAAAATGTGGACTTGTAGTTCTTTTTCTGTCCTTTTTTAAATATTTGCTTATTTTTTTTAAAGTGTTTGACATGAAATCTTAAATCTGAATCTAGTCTTAACATGTTAGTGGATGAGTATTAATGATTCTGTAATTCTGTTTATTTTAATCGAAATAAAGTTTGTATTACATAATAAATTCGGCTCTTAGTTGTTGTTTTTTTTACCTGTACCCGATGAAACGTGAAACACAGTGTTGTAAGTAAAATATTTAGTTTTTGTTTAATACACAACATTGGTTAATTTGAGTCTCAAACACAATTGTACAATATATGTCCACAGAGAACATTATTAAACACTTTAAAATGTCCTAATGCCTGGTTTCAACTACAAGCCATTGTGTTAGCAGACCACATGTTTGTTCCTGCATGTGCATATACTCTGTATGTGTGTTGTAATCTCCTGTGATTAATGCGCTGCTAATCCACCTCTGTCTGTTTACCTGCTGACAGGCAGAACAGTAGATTAAAAGGTGGTCTATCTATAGACCGCCTCATACAAACTGTGGACTGGATCAAACCTGCTCAACCTTCAGCACAGAAGTCTGAACTCATCTTCGTTTTTCTGCCTGCCTCCAGACTTTAATCCATGTGGTGCAGCATATTTGGTTCAATTATAGATTTAAATATTTGAATCATGTTCGGTGGGTGTTGGTATGTCTGCAGATTCTTTTTTAGAGAATATTCTCCTCATTTCGTCTCAACATCAATCTGTCACTCTAATGCAGTACAACTTAAGATTCTTTGAGTTCTTAAATAAGCGCTTTAAAAACTCTCAAAAAACCCAAACAAATAAAAACCAAGACCCTTTTACAGGTAAAGCAAACGGACAACAGCAACAAGACTGTTGGTCAATGAATTCCAACAATTTATGGACACCAACTGTAATTTAACAAACAAACTAAAACAAATAGATGGGCTTTAAAACATCACAAAAACAATTTAAAAATGTTTTCCCTAGTATTTGTTAAGGCATCATTATTATTATTATCTTCTTCTTCTTCTTCTTCTTCTTCTTCTTCGTCATTATTATTATCACCTTTGTCTACATCAATGGAGCTGAGTAATAAAATAATAAAATGAACAGTATTCATTTCTTGGGAATCAGCATCACAAAGCAAACAAGCTGGTGACAGAAACATTAAAACTGGTATGGTATTGTTCAGGGCCCAGGACAGGAGGGCTCTGCAGCGGGCAATTAACACGCCCAGAACAACATTGGCACCATCGACTGGCGTCACTGATATTGGTGACAAGAGGTGCCTGCACAGAGCCCAAAGGATATTGAAAGACTCCGCCTGTACAACCTACTGCTGTCGGGAAACAGATACACAAGACTTTCACCATTATTATCATAATTATTATTAAATCTCTTTTGTGTGTGTTGGTTAGAGTGTTCCTATCTCTAAAGCACCTCTCCGTCTAATCTGACCCTGTTGTGCTGACTGAGGGGAACCAGGTTCAATCCTCTCAGTCTGTCTGTGTGCGGTGGCTTGGGGAGGACGATGGTGAGCACTGAGCACTAAGGGTTGGTCACAGTTCACAACCGGTCACCTGATTGGCTCTCAGCCGCTGAGGGAGGCTGTGACGGATGGCAGATGTTGACATATAGAGCTTCTCTAAGAGCCGATGAGACAACACACCTTCCACTGCTGTAACACAGGTAAGTCTTTCTGATGCCAGCAAATGTCTCCACTGTGTCACATTATTTTGAGTCCTGTTTATCAGTCTTGAATATCTAAGATAAGCACCTGCATCTTCTTTGTGTGTTGTGACGTAATTTCATCCATACTGAAAGCCTCAAAACGAATGGAATTATTTATCCAAGAACAGATGATGTTCATAATGGGTAAGAATCAATGGAATGGGAGATTTCTTTTTGCTGCAGAAAAGGAAGAAAAGGAATATATATATATACACACATTATATGTATGTGGGCACAGATACAGAAGTATTGAGTTGTTAATTTCTTTATACAAACGTTGCATTTGTGTTTCTCGTGGGAAGCATCAGCCTTGATTGTTTTTAACATGTGAATTGAATCAGTTTTACAGATCTGATCTGGGTTGAGGTTTTTTAAATAATCAAAGTGAGTGTGTTTCTTTTTCAAACACATCTGAGACGGTTTTAAAGGGATTAGGAAGCAGAGTTCAGTCCGTTCAGATCTTAACTCAATTAACTGAGCGAGGTGAAATCATGTATTTATTTATATACAGTGACCAAAAGATACAAAGTCCTCTACGACGGTTGAGCAATTAGGGGTTAAAGGGATAGTTCGGAATTTTGGACATAAGACCTATTTTCCAAGTGAGCCGGTGTGTTTGAGACGTTTGGAGACGTTTTCAAGTCATTTCATTCAGTTCTTCTAGTTGCCGAGTTCGCTTGTACTATGGCTAGCACAAGTCAATGGTTCTAGTTAGCATGGCTTTAAAAACAGTCTTGCCCACTCCACAGTGCACCCGAGGCAAATCAATTAAAACACTAGACTGTAGATGTACATATGTGTTGATAGAATGATATTTGAAATAAAACTAACCTCGCATCGCATGAATCATCCATTTTTGAAGGACTAGTTTCTCAGCAGCAACGGAATTTTACTTTGTCCTGGTTAGTTGTGAAGTAACCACAACACTGCAACAGAGAAGCGCGTGACAGAAGCCCGGCGGGATACAGTAGCCTTTAGTCGGCCCTTATGCCACCAAGGCTGTCTGAAACGCGCTTGGACCTCACGCAAACACGGGGCAGCACACGGCCCCGAGAACCCACAATTACGCACCGCGAACCCGCAGTTCCGCTCCATCCGTAGAAAACCCTCGGACGCGTTGCGGGGGATTCCCTCCTGGCACTACCAGTCTCCGTTTGTTCGGTCCCGGTTCTCAGCTCCAACGGGGGCTATCTCGGTCTCCACAGATGCTCGTTCACGTTCTGCCCTTTGAGCATCCCTCTCGCGAGTCTTCAAAAGTTTCAGTATATTCTCCAAAAGTGTCCATTTCTGTCAGATTGAAGAAACTAGCACTGCAGGCTACTCTGTCTGTAGCAATGATAGCAGGTAAACAAACTATTATAGAACCGGTAACTTATAAGTGCTAGGTGATATCAGTCCGCCGCTGCCATAGCCTACTAGGGAGTATGACATACTGCTGCTGCTGCTGAGACATAAATCCTTAAAAATGCAAGGTTGGTTTTATTTCAAACATTCTATCAACACAGATATGTACATCGATAGTCTGCCGTTACAATGGATTTGCCTCAGGTGCACTGTGGAGTCGGTATGACTGTTTTTAATGCCATGCTAACTAGAACCATTGACTTGCGCTAGCCATAGCACAAGCGAACTCAGCAACTAGAAGAACTTAATGAAATGTCTTGAAAACGTCTGGCTGAGTTGGAAAATGCCCAAAATTCCGAACTATCCCATTAAGATTAGTTAATAGAGCGCTTTGGGTTTTTGATTCCTTTAGTGGATAAGTGTTTTTTTTTTTCCATACTGACTGACTAATTTTTAAGAGACTCTGGTAAACACAGCAGTTAATGTGTTGCTTTTGTGTGACACTTTGTAGAGAAAGTCAGTTTCACATTTAATCAACTAATCGTGAGAGGAATTTTAAGGGCAATCCTACTTTCCTGAAAGGAAACGGGCAGTTTTTAGATATCAGAGTTATTTTCAAGTTCACTCAGTGCTGCTACATCCGAGATGTAGTTGTTTCAAAACATTGTGTATTACTTTTTTAAATGTACAGACACTTCTAAATAAGGGACAACATTGATGATGTACGCTAGTGTGTCATGCAGTTTGGCTACAGAAGTACGGCGAACAGCTTGTCAAGATATGCAAGTACATCAACCACCAAAGATGGAGAATGCAACCTCAGCAAAAAAGACTTTACAGATGTGTTCCAGATTAGCAAGTGTCCACATATCTCCATTATTTGTTATGTAACGTCACACCAGTGAGACATTACGAGCATCAAGTCACTGGATGATGCAACAGCGTTATCTGTACTCCTGTACACCAATTTAACTCCGATAACAACACACACAGAGGGAGAGTTGCATAGACAATAGTACATATATTACATATAGTACATACAGTACATATAATAGTACATATATACTATATATAGACTGGTGACTCATGGTTGTTCGTAGTGACAGCAGCTTTTCAAAACATCAACAGAACATGTGGATGTCCTTGTTAAGGCCTTCAAGCAATTTTGATCACAACATGATTAACAATGACAAACGGTTACGTAACGAGCAACCATGCAGATGGAAGTCACCAGTTAGCTCGGTCACAGGTTAAACTGAATCACCAGTTGCTCAGAATGATCCTGTCAAAATTCTGTCGAACTTGAGTCGGTTGGAACGTCGATTCTGAGCCCCAAACATCCAGACATTTGATGTTGCTAACAGTTTTAATTTGATGTTTTAAGCTCTAACTGGTCTGGATGGCTGGGGTCAAACACTTCCGCTGCCAACATATTTTTGATGACACTGTAAAAGGGTCTATATACTGTAAGCCATGTATTCTCTGCAGCAAATGAAGCAAACTTTGTGTTACTTTAACTTTGAGTTAAATTGCAGCATATCAGGTGCTGCTAACTGGGGAAATAATAACTAAGATAAAACTTTAAAGCAAAGTTTAAGGGAAATATAATGAGCAATGGCCATACAATAGCTCAAGAAATAATTAAATTTGGATTTAACTGCAAATCAACGCGGACAACAGTGATTCTGCTGTGTGACTTCCCTTTGAATTTGTCTTTGGATCATAACCTTTGTACCCAGGTTCTGATTAGAAACCTGTGCCATGGTCTTGTCAAACATGAGTAGTTTTAATAAACTGTATGATGTATGAAGGTTTTGTTACACTGCGGTTACATCTCTTTGACGTGTGGCGACAAATTGAGATCATCATGTTGACGCGTCTCTTTCTTTCTTTCAGGCGTCGCTGACTAGCTCCATCATCATGAGTCCTAAAAATGTTGTTTTCAAGAAAATTTGCAAGGATAAGTCGGTGAGTTAAAATGAAATCAGAAGTCAGAATCTGACTTATTGCTGATTTTCACATGTTGGTGCTTAATAATAAAAGCACTATAAAACATTGGAAAAGTGTAGTTGAAAAAGTCAAACACTGACTTAAAATCTGAAAAGCAAATGTCTCAATATTTATACTCAACGTTTAAGGGCAAATTAAGTTATTTAAAGGGACACTGAAGGATTTTGTGGCATCTCGTAGCGACATTGCAGATTTTGCTCACCCCTCCCCTTCCAAGCGTGTCAGAGAGCTGCGGTGGCCTCAGAGAGTCAGTGTTTGGTTTGTCCATTCTGCGCTTAAATCAAAACTCTCTTATTTGATATTTCCTTACTCCTCGCTGCAACCGGAAGGCATTCAGTAGCGAGGATAGATCTCGTGACTGCAGCCTTCACAGGGGTCGTTTAACGGCTGACCCCTCATTGGATATCAGTTACTGACTGGACGCTGCAGCTCATTGGACTGATCTGATACATCTCAACATCCCTTGAGTTTCATACTGGAATTTATTGTTTTATGATTCACCATCTGGTTAAACATGATAATTGTAGGTCAAAAGATAACTTACAGATAACTTGATTACTCATGAGAATGATTTGTCTTCTTCATGATGTGCTAGCCTATCTGCCATTAACTATTATTATGGATAAATTATTAAGGTCAGAGAGAATGGAGTCAGTCTGTCAGCTTTCATTCTTCTTCTTTCTTTCTTTCCTTTTCCCCCTGAAACATTTGGTCTAATAAATCATTTCCACTGTTCAAAAGACCATCATCATATTCTTGGTTATTAAATAATGAATTCCCATCATCATCAATATCAATAAATACTTAATAAATGATGTGCAAATATACACAGTAGGCAGTATTTACACAGTATTTTTAATGTAGAATGCAAGTTTATTCATGTTTTTCTGCGTCCTTCGGTTCCTTGAAAGGCGCAATATACATTTAAGTTACCAGATGTTAAACAGGTTACAGGCTACAGAGAGCAACTAATACATAGTATTAGTACAGGCTCTCCAGCTGTTGAATCCAATCTAATGAATCTGAGAACAGATGTGGGAAGCATCAGAGTGAAGGACATCTTATTTCCATAGTCTGTATAGAAAGGTGCGTTCGCACCAAACACAAAGCAAATTTAGTGTGCGGTGCTATGGCATACAAACTCAATGCAAAGAAGGAAATACATTATTTTGAGTGTTGATGGAGCAGCTACATGGCCAGTCTTCCATCAATCCAGACTCCATTCAGAAAACAAGCATTTGAAAAGTTGTTTACATGTCGTCTTGCAGACAGACCTAACAAATCATGACTTTGGATTTTTTTTTTTTTTTTTTTTTAACAAACTCTCGTCATGCCTCGTTATTTCAGCATCCTTTTCGGTGAATCCAGCTTGGTGAAATTCAATGAGCACCTCTGGATGATGTCATGGACTCTTTCCTGGCATCTCTGGGACTTAACAAGTGAAGTGGCTTCACTTTTCAGAGCCAGAGGATGCTGCCTGGTCTCTCCTCACATGGTTTCCTTGCATCTCTCTATTTGTCCCGAGTGGGAAAAGACTAGTGAGAGAAACGTGGATGCAATGAAAGAGATTATATATATACAGTATGAAGGGATCCCTAGGAAAACACAACAATTCCTTGTTTCACTCCTGCTGTTATGACTGGAACACAGTGTCTGATTTATTGTGTTTATCTCAGGATGAGAGAAATGACCTGATGTAACGAAGGGCAGCCATGATGAAAGTGGGGTGAATCCCCTAAATACTTCAGAGCTCACTAGATTTAAAGATATTCACTTTATATAAAAAGCCACACAAAATTACTAATTCATGCAGCTTTTGAATAACAAACCTGGGTGCATGATGTGTTTATTTGGGAATCGTATCCTCTGATGACCCACCAGCCCTTCCCTCAATCATTTGTTAATGGATTTATGTTGATAGTAAAGAGGATAACCGCCTCAGATACAGTGGATCAGGAAGTGTTATGTTTTTACTGACATTTTCCGTCTCACTGAATTTAATAATGTAAAGAGCTGATCCTCACAAGGTCGGCGCGACAATGTCACTGAAATGTGAGCTGTGGTTGAGAACTTTATGTCAAATGTTTCTGTTTTATAACAGAATGATGTAACAGGTCTTCTGGTTGTCGTGTTTTACATCTCTGATATATTCTGGACAAAAAGCTGTTTAATTTGAATGTGTTTTACATTTTTCTCAAAGGCAAGAAAAAAAAATTATTGTGAACAATCCTTTATCATGCTCTGGTCAGTTTCGGTCTACTTATCATCCATCACATGTCTTCCTTCAGATGAAAGAAAACGTGTCTATTTGCGTCAACAAAATGTATTAGATAATGCCTCATTTGCATGTTTAAACAAAACATAATTGATGTCAGTAATCAACTGGGGAACTCTGATAGTGATATCTATAACTAAATGTTTACCCTATTAATTTTACAATCCATATCTTTCATGATATATTCTAAAGGTTTTTACAGTTTGTTAATATCATTCATAGCCTTTCTCATACGACATTTTATTACTAAAAACATGGAGAAAATATGTTTTTATTTAACAAGAGAGATCCAAAATTGGCTGTGTAAAAACCTTTGACCTTTGAATTGAAACAAGAATTTTGAATGTCCAATATTATGTTCAGATATCTGTTCTATAAATGTATGTAAATTATCATGTATTTCATAAGAAAATGCCTCACTTGCATTGAAATACAAACAGAATCATCTTAATGTAAGTAATAAATCTATTCACTTTTTGTTTTGTTTTTCCCCGTATTATATTTCTATTGTGGGTTTTTCTGTTCTCACACATAAAACAACAATAAACAATAAATAAAAGACAATAAAAAAATACAATTAAGTGAAAGAGAGAAGCAAATCCTTCAACTACAACAATTGATTTAAGGTTTTCAGATTACAGCAACATCTTGAGCAACACTACTCATTATTACAGCTGCATGCTAGTATAAAATATTTTAAACTACATCCCATGCAAAGTTTTACACAGTAGATTTTAACGTGGTTTGGATGGTTCCATGTTTATCTTCTGATCAACAGTTACTTGTTCAGAAGATAAATCAATTCAAAAAATATTTTGACTGCAGGTGAAACTCCTATTTATATTCAATAATCCTATTTAACTTGTTTAATATTGATTCCTGACTGTTTTCCTAGGTCGGGGTCTACATGGGGAGGAGAGACTTTGTGGACCGCGTCGACTCGGTCGATCCAGTGGGTGAGTTTTCTCACTAAGCAAACACAAAGCAGTGAAGTCACACCGGAACTGCCGTTGCTCATCATTTTTTATGTTTATGCTCATCATTAAAACAGGTTGAGGTGAACTTTTACAAAAACAAAATAGTTGTTAGTTGTTACGGTGAAAAATAGTCTTGGGCTGGTAGATTGGATTTTGGCTGCTTTTGTCAATGTTTGATGGGGTTTCATATATTTCATATTGTATTATTTTGTTTGTCGTCCCACTCATATTATTGACTCATTTAATTTGAGAAATATTTGATTGACAGTTCAATTGTCGTTAGAGACACTGGAGGACCGACTTACCTCGATGCCATCATCATTAACACTGACATATCAATGTGTGTATTTGATTGTCCAACTACACTCTTTGTAGCGTCCAGTTCTGAAAAGTGAAGCCAAATTGAAGTGCCTTACACTTCCATTCCTTCTATTGGCCATTAGGTGGCGACAACATCAGAGAAAAAAATCAATCTGATTGCGTGGAAGTCTAACCCTGACAGTAAACATTGTAATGTATGGGTTTAGTTTGCTAGTCTTCTTCAATCCAGCATGATGTTCATTTCGTAAATTGTGGTCCATTTAGAATAAAATACATCATAAAGCAGGGTGTGGCTACCTTGACATTGAAAGGTCGCCATCCCTGGTCTCGCTTCCTTGCTAGAAAAGAAGTTAGCTATGATGACTTTGACACTCTCCTGTAAAGTTGACCTTGAATTATGAAGCTATCTTTGTCAGCAGTTTCATACTAGAGATTGATCCAAATCCAGCAAGGTTGCTGTACTGGGTGCCGCTTGTTATGTTTGAAGTAGGATTGGACCCAAGCACAAACACAGACAAGCTTATTGAAGGTTCCGATCCCAGCTTACATTGGGCGATCACATAGGACAGGACGCCAGTCTATCACAGGGCTGACATGTAGAGACACACAATCATTCACACTCACATTCACGGGCAATTTAGAGTCATCAATGAACCAATCCCCATTAATGAACCTATCCCCATCAATGAACCTATCCCCATCAATTAACCTATCCCCATCAATTAACCTATCCCCATCAATGAACCTATCCCCATCAATTAACCTATCCCCATCAATTAACCTATCCCCATCAATTAACCTATCCCCATCAATTAACCTATCCCCATCCTGACTGTTGGAGGAAGCCGGAGAACCCAGAGAGAACCCACGCTTACACAGGGAGAACATGCAAACATATATTATGTATATTATGTCCAGTGAAGTGAATGCTCTTGTAGGCTATATTAAACAGTATATTTTTACAGTATTACATGTTCTGCCCCTGCTTCGCGGTCTAGCCTGCTACATCAGCTCGGCAGATAGCTAACACTGAAGAATGAAGCAGCTTGTTTCCTTTCCAAAACTTTACTCAGGAAGCACAGTAAAACTGGACAGATACAAAATACATCTTTCAGTGTCTCATACAGACATTGTTCAATATCAATATGTATATTGTCTGTTTAAAACGCTCCACAACAAATGCGCTAGTTTAGGGCTAACATCTATAGGAAATTCCATTAAGATGCTAGCGATTAGCATATGATGATTAAAAATACACATTCTGAACGAACTTGCATTCATTAACAAAGGTTTTCATTACTAGTATTGCTTAATACTCAATGTCACAATAACTGTATGACATGTACTTACAGGCACGCGTGTTTTCTGGCCGACCAAAATTAAAAGAGAAAGATACGAGCGTGTACTTCACCATGCATCATTGAAGTACGGCAAGACTGCTACAAAAACATTGCTTGGGAGTGGCCACTAGAGGTCTCTCTTTTACCAGATAAACATCAGAACCACCACATTACACATTGCACTCACATTTCCATGGAAACTGTTACTGTATTCTTATTTACATAGAGCAACTGTCTTACATCACATTAAACAGAACATACTCAGCACACAGTCCTGACTCCTCCTCCTCCTCTTCCTTGAGCAATCAGTCACCCCTTCATTGTTTACCTGACCAGGTTCCTCCATGTTCAGATATTGTGGTTATCTGTTCTAGTCGAGATCTATGCATATGTTTGGCACCAGCCGTCCTCATGCAAAGCACCTGTCAGCTAACTGGAGATAACGTGTGGACGTTACAGACAAATCCATAGTACATAATGATATTCATGGTGAATATATACACATAGACAGTTGACATGGACAATTGTGCATGTGATGACTTACACAATTAAATAATTCATACATGTTTTGAAGAGAACAACTAATCGACTGAGAAACAACACGATGAGTTTTCAGACAGATATATTCAATTGTGCAAATTGTAGATAGTTGTATGATTTACATAAAAAAATAAAAAACCTGTTTCGAACCAGTGCTTAATGGTTTGGAGGTCTATCCATCCATCCATCCATCATCTACTGCTTATCCTATTCAGAGACTCTGAATTGCCCATAGGTGTGAATGGTTTGGAGGTGATATTCATTATCTGAGAATTGTGCCAAAGCAATTGAGAAAACCCTTTTTTCTTTTACCACTAGATGGAGTGCTCCTCATTGATCCCGAGGCTCTACAGGGCAGGAAAGGTGGGTAGTCAAACACACTTCATTCACACCACTCCAGGATGTTGATCCAGGATCACTTTAAAGTTAAAATGATTTCATTTGAAGCGGCTGTTCTGATCCATAACACTCCTTTTAAATGTTTTCCACAGATGAAATCCTCTGTTGATGTTTTCAGTTTCAAATGTATTTATTCTGAAGTAGCTTTTAGTCTGTATACATAATTTCAATCCACATGTCTTCTGCATCTTCTCATCAAGATTCTTAGTTCTTATTTATGTTTTGTTCATTTTAGAAACATCTCCCCAAAACTCAGCGAGACAGATATGATGTCATTGCAAACCTTGTGATCTCTAATAAAGTAAACTAAAGTTCTGAGGGGTTGAACAGAATTTGAACAAATAGCAGTTAAATGTTGAATTAATGTTAAAGAGTTAAGGTTTAAAGAAAGTTAGTGGGAGCAGTGGGAATTATTCAGACGTTATTTATTCTTAACATTTTAACATGCCATCCAATGTTTTCACATATAAACGATTCGGCATGGTTCTCAACATGTTGATGTTCTTCTCAACGTTTCAAAGTCATACTGAACATTTTGACCTTAATCCTAAAATTGACATATATTCTCATCATTCCAATGTTATTCTCAACATTTTAGCTTTTTCTAAATGTGACAAATAAATGAAAGAGTTCAAATTAAAGAAATTGAGAGGCAGTTATTCAGAGGCCCATCCTGCTTGTCATTATTTTGAAATGATGCTGATGTTACATCTCATCATAGGACACATACAGTATATACTGTAATTGTTTACTTTCATTATTGTATTTATTTTTTGGAATACACTTTTCCAGTTAATGTCCATGTTGAGTTCCTCGTATTGATCCCAGCCGACAGTGACAGTGTCTCCCTGTCCTCCAGTGTTCGTCACCCTGTCCTGCATCTTCCGGTACGGCAGAGACGACATGGACGTGATGGGAATCGCCTTCCGCAGGGAGCTGTACCTGTCGACCCGGCAGGTGTACCCGCCTCTGCAGGACCGCGAGAAAGGAATCCATACCAGGACGCAGGCCAAACTGCTGCGAAAGCTGGGAGACAACGCCTATCCGTTCTTCTTCGAGGTGAGCTCACACTGCTTTTCTGAGGAAGAAGAAAGCCGTCACTTATGTGGAAACTTGAGTGAAACACTTCAGATTATATTCCTGCATTTAAAACATTAATTTCATCAAATTAAAGAACCATCAGATAATGGAAATGTGTCAACAGAGATTGTTTTTAGTTTCACTGTTATTGTTAACTCCAGTTTGGGGGATTCTGTAGTATTGTTATACTCAACATTCTCAATATGGTTTTATTGGATTTATTGTGTACAAAAATCATACATTATGATGATTACTACATAGTAAAAACTGTTTACAGTTAGCATGTAGGATTCAATTGGGTCAGTCTTTTTACTGGATAGATTTAATAAAACAAAATCGATATTCTTTTAATCACATTCCCTTCATTGCCTGATAGCTTGAACGGTAAAATATAAAGTTATATAAATATACATATTTAACCATTTATTTTACTTCATCTGTATTATATACATTTTTTGAAGCACTATGAAATTAAAGGCTGACAGACTGACTTTGTGTTTTGTGTCTTTTCAGTTTCCTGACAACCTGCCTTGCTCTGTGGCTCTCCAGCCAGCCGCCAATGACGTCGGCAAGGTAAGATCCCAACAGTGGAATCAAACCAGGACTGATGAACTGAATGAATCACATGGTGGTGACAGCTCCTCCCTCTTCTTCTGCAGCAATGTGCCGTGGAGTTTGAGATCAAGGCGTTCAGCGCTGTGAGCCAGGACGCTAAAGTACGCAAACGGTGAGTTCATCCTCTACGGGAGATTATTAGGCCAGGAATACGTCAAAAAAATGTGGGTAAGATTTCTAATTAAATTTGCCTTTTGGGAATAAAGTCTAAATGTCGTAAATTAAGTCTAAATTTCAGTGTATGAGCTCATGCTAGTAAATTTGAAAAGTTCTTCACATCTTAGCTTTATAAAAAAACGGTGCACATGCAGTCTTTTGTCAGGTTAGGGACAAGACGTGGACTCGAAAGAGGAGGTGAGGACCCAAATGCAGCAGAACAGAAAGATTTATTTAAATAATAAACTAAAAACAAAACAAGAACTAAGACCAGAACAAAGTATCAACAGAGAAAACCACAAGGGCAAAAACGACTATCAAAGAAACACTTACGAAACAGGAACCAAAACACGAAGGGACACGGGAGGCAGAAACGAATAAATCCAAGGACAAGACGTGGGGCAGCAGACAGGGAGTGACAGACAGCGACATCGACAAACGACATTCAACAATGATCCGACAAGAGACAGGGGAAAACACACAGACTATATACACAGGGAGGCAGGGAGCTGACGAGGGACAGGTGAAACACATCAGGGCAGGCATGGTAATCAACACGAGAGGGAGGGGGAGTCAAGACAGCGGAAACAACAAGGACCAGGAAGTACGAGACAGGGAATCACAACGAGGACAAAATAAAACAGGAAATCAAAACCAAGGAAACAGAATACAGATCATGACATCTTTTCCTGCTTACTTCCGGATTAAAGTGGTAATAATTAACAATTGTTTAGCCAGGTGGCACATATAGTGGCCAATTAGCTCCTGTAGTGTCATTTTGAATGGCACTGTTTTGAAATAGCAAACATGTGACTTTATATCAGATTGTTGTGTCTAATGCAGAGAACCGTGTTCAGTGCATTTAAAAAGTGTCATTTTCAATTGCAAAATGTATGTAAAGCAGAAAATGTGTTTTGGAGGCTTGAGAAGAAATTTTGCTCCGTGTGTCAGTTTAAATATTTGTGCTATGCATGTCATTATAGTGTCTTAGCAATTGGAAAAAACTGTAACAATTTTATTGTATTCTTCTTTATTTCATCATTTCAATGTTATTATTAACCTTTTGACATTATTCTCAACAGCGTTATTACCAACAATTTGATGTTATTCTCACAGCAGTTTCATGTTAACCAAATGATTTCAACTTTCGGCTAAACCTTTTAGGATAAAAAATATTTTGTTTTGTTCAACAGGAGCACAGTGAAGCTGATGCTCAGGAAAGTCCAATACGCTCCGGACAACGAAGAAGTGGTGCCTTCTGTTGAAACCACCAGAGACTTTGTCATGTCGGATAAACCACTGCATGTCAAGGCTAGTCTGGACAAAGAGGTGTGTTGCTCCACGGTTATCCTGTTTAGTTCATGACATGATATCTTCAATCTGGCCAATCAATGCATTATCACCATGCATGTGTTGCTTTTTACATCCTTTAGACACTGTTTTATAACTCTGATCATGAGGGTTTTGGGGAGTACAAGTCAAAACCAGAAGCTACCTAACATTTCAATGTTAATCTCAACATTTAAACATTTTCCTCAACATCATTTCAACTTTATACTCTATATTTTTTGACACTATCATTGTTCTCAACATTTCAGTGTTATCCTCCATTTTTAAATGTTATTCTTAACCCTTTATATTGTCAACATTTTCACTTTTTCAAATTTGCACAAACAAGATCAGTTGGAACCAGCAGAATTTATTATTTGGAAACTCTAAATAGGCAAGATGAAAAAGGGGGAGGTAGCTGGCAATGATCCCCAAAAAATAAAAACATATATCTTTCATAGCTAAGTCATAAAGAGCTTAATTATTAATTATTATAACTATTATGCTGGGAAGAATTGCAGATCTTCTGGCCATCTGCCATATTGTTATTTATTTCTCTTGATCAGCTTGTGAAAAGATTACCTGCTGAATGTTGTTGACTTTCTTGTTTCCAGATATACTATCATGGTGAAGCCATCAAAGTGCATGTCAGCATCACAAACAACTCCAGCAAAAATATCAAGAACGTCATCGTCTCTGGTAAACATGGCCGCTCGTATCATTTATACTCAGAAGATGAATGTTCATTCAAAACATGCACAAACTGGAATGTGAAGATCAATGCTCGCTGGTTGAAATAAGTTACGAGTCAACCGGAAACAGTTTTAAGGATATTCAGGTTATTTGTGGGTAGGTGAGTGGAAATTAAATGTAAGCAATTATCTCAAATATTACCTAAAGGTTCATATAAATAATTAAAGTCCAAGTTGGCCACATTTTTTTGATCATATTCACTGAAGCGACACTATGCTCCGATAGAACAACATAAATCATCCGGTTTTAGAAAAAAAGCGCGCCTCAACCTGCGTAGAGCCTGTTGTTTGCCCGGATCATCCTGTCCAATCAGCACGCAGGGCTGTGTTTGTGCACACACAGAGCCCCTCCCCCCTCGGGTCGTTCCACTATCACAGGGGGGAGGCGGAGGGAAGTAGCAACAAGCTTCCAATTCCTCGTTAAAAACCGAAACGAGGAGGTCCAAAACAACCAAGGAAAAGAAAACACCGGTGGAAAAGAAGGGAAAAAAAGAAAGATGGCGACGGTGCCCGTGATAAAACCATAGTCAACATGGGACCCGCGTTTCAAAGGTGGCGTGATCTAAAGGATTTCAAAGGGCACGAAGTCGAGGGGAAGGAGCTCGGTGGTCGTGGGGGAGGAGCGTGAGAGTTGTAAACATTCAAAATCTGACAGAGTGCTCTCGATCCGCTGGACTTGCCGACTGCGACTTTAAGTTATAATTATTCTCTTAAACATCATTGGTTGAATGACTCTAATGGCGAGAAGGTGCAGCCCACAGATACCTGCGTGAGTGGAGAATGACAGCATCGGGCGAGTTCCAGTTCCTCACTGGTGGATGTAGATATAGTTAAAAGAGAATCTTAATGTTTGACCTTTTGTTGCAGGAACAAGTTAACATGTTAGACATGCTTCTTCTTCTCCTCAGTGGATCAGGTCTCCACGGTGGTGTTGTACTCCAATGACAGCTACATCAAATCTGTGGCCATCGAGGAACCTGGGTAATGCACACACGACACTTTTCAAAATGACAAAGAGGGTTTTCAACAGCGTGTCTGTAAATCTAAACATAACAAAACTAAAAAACTGTACAGTCACGACAGCAATTAAAGCTGTAACTATTCTCTGTACATCAAATTCTAAGGTGGTAGATGAAAGTTTACAGGTGGATCTGATATCTGGTGAGAACAGCCAGCTGGCTGCCTTAAATAGATAAAAAAAAATAAACTCTCCCTTTTCCTCACTATAATACCATTAAAGAATATCTATCTCAGCTGTATGCTATATCTATCTAAAGAGACACTGTGTCGTGAATAACATCCATTAAAGTAGATCAAACGATCGCACATCCTAACCGGGCAGCAAACATGTGGCGTTATTATAGACAAAGCTTTTCAAGTTATAATATTTCAATCGAGTGAATCATTTGACCACCGTTGTTCAGTGGCGTCTCTGTCTTCGTGTCTCAGGGACTCAGTGTCTTCTGGAGCGACGTTGCAGAAAGTCTACACGCTGCTGCCTTTGCTGGCAAACAACAGGGAGCGGAGGGGCATCGCTCTGGACGGCAAACTGAAGCATGAAGACACCAACTTGGCCTCATCGAGCATGTGAGCAAACACAGACACCACTCTCATTAAAACATGTTAAGTTGATCCCGCACAAAGCGACAGCTCCATCATGATTTATGTCAAATGTTTTTATTTCTTTCAGTGTCAAGGAAGGTGTGCTGAAGGAAGTTATGGGGATCATGGTTTCATACAAAGTCATGGTG